>OY101448.1:40575185-41175185 GCA_956483635.1 Panzeria rudis | reverse complement strand
TTTAGAAATATCTATAAATTTTTAGCGGATTCTAATCATAAATTCAGCTAAAATTTTGTTTTTGAGAAAAATGGTGTATGGGACGTAGTCAAAATTTACAAAAGAGCTAAAACACATAATACTAGGTAGTCATGTCCTTCCACCGAACGAAACAAAGTTTACAACATAGCTAAAACCCATAATTCTAGAAATATCTATAAATTTTTAGTGGAGTCCAATCAGAAATTCAGCCAAAATTTTGTATTTGAGAAAAAGGATATATGGGAGGTAGTCATGTCCTTCCGCCGAATAAAATAAAATTTACAACATAGCTAAAACGCATAATTCTATAAATATCTATAAGTTTCTAGTGGACTCCAATCAGAAATTCAGCCAAAATTTTGTTTTTGAGAAAAAGGATATATGGGAGGTAGTCATGTCATTCCGCCGAATAAAATAAAATTTACAACATAGCTAAAACGCATAATTCTATAAATATCTATAAATTTTTAGTGGACTCCAATCAGAATTTCAGCCAAAATTTTGTTTTTGAGAAAAAGGATATATGGGAGGTAGTCATGGCCTTTCGCCGAATAAAATAAAATTTACAACATAGCTAAAACGCATAATTCTATAAATATTTATAAATTTTTAGTGGACTCCAATCAGAAATTCAGCTAAAATTTTGTTTTTGAGAAAAAGGATATATGGGAGGTAGACATATCCTGCCACCGAATGAAACAAAATTTACAAAAGAGCTAAAAGACATAATTTTATAAATATTTATTGATTGTTAGTGCATTCTAATCAGAAATGCAGCTAATATTTAGTCCTTGCACCGAATGCAACAAAATTTACAACAGAGCTAAAACGCATAATTTGAGAAATACATACTTATAAATTTTGTTTTTGAGAAAAAGGATGTATGGGACGCAGTCAAAATTTACAAAAGAGCTAAACCACATAATTTTAGATATATTTAATAATTATTAGTGCATTCTAACCATAAATGTAACTAAAAGTTTGTTTTTGAGAAAAAGGATATGTTGCAGTTGGCCATGTCCTTGCACCGAATGCTAGAAAATTTACAACAGAGCTAAAACGCATAATTTTAGAAATATTTATAAATTTGTACTGGATTCCAATCAGAAATTCAGGTAAAATTTTGTTTCTGAGAAGAGGATATATGGGAGGTAGTCATGTCCTTGCACCGAATGAAATAAAATTTACAACATACCTAAAACGCATAACTTTAGAAATATTTATAAATTTTTAGTGAACTCTAGTCATAAATTCAGTTAAAATTGCGTTTTGAGAACAAGGATATACGGGTGGTAGTCATGTCCTTTCACCGAATGAAATAAAATTTACAACATAGCCAAAACTCATATTTATAGAAATATTAATAAATTTTTAGTGGACTCCAATCAGAAATTCAGCCAAAATTTTGTTTTTGAGAAAAAGGATATATGGGAGGTAGTCATATCCTTGCACCAAATGAAACAAAATTTACAAAAGAGCTAAAAGACATAATTTTATAAATATTTATTGATTGTTAGTGCATTCTAATCAGAAATGTAGCTAATATTTAGTTCTTGCACCAAATGAAACAAAATGTACAACAGAGGTAAAACGCATAGTTTGAGAAATACATACTTGTAAATTTTTAGTGCATTCTAATCATAAGCTCGGATAAAATTTTGTTTTTGAGAAAAAGGATATATTGTACTTTCACCGAATGAAACAAAAATTTGCAACAGAGCGAAAACGCATCATTTTAGAAAAAAAGGACTAAACAATAAATTTCTCTACTGTTCGCCATAGCATTCAAAAGTGTAATCATAATTTTGAAATCCTTCACACGCCCATCTCTAAATAGACCCATAAGCACAGTGATCATTACAAATAGACATTACAACCACAGGGCATAGTTAATTAGCATTTTTGGGGGGAAATCTACAATAGACAATTGTCGACAGACTAAATGACACATAAAGACGGACAGGCCAATGGACAGTCTGCTGGAAACAGAAGACTCTTCATAAGAGTTTACCATTCATAAAGTTGGATATTTAACGTATGAGTTCCCCATAAATAACATTTTCCATGAAAAGAGAATCAAACGGACAAAACGACATTTCAAACATTCCATAATGTAAAAATGTTCTTGTTTCTTTTATTTCTTAATATAAATATCGAGTCAGAATTAAGCATTTACTTGTTTACTATGTGTGTATATGAAAGTACATACATAAGTATTTTTAACTTCATTAAATATTCATCCGAAATGATGGTTGGCTTAAGAGTCAAATTTTTATACTCTCTCCCAACACTTCTTCCTTCATTATTAAATTTCTTTTGAAATCATTTAAAAGGGACAGAAACTTTCGACAAAGAATGCCATCGGTATATATTGTACATATACATAAGTATATACTTATTTATATATACATATGTAAATAATACTACATATTGCTTTGTGTATGATATGGTTGGTGTATCAAGTTTTTTTTTGGGTGAAAGCTTTACTTCTGGCTGTTTAACGGACTGTCAGTTAGACGAATGTATGATTTGTTTCTTTATTTGTTTGTAGTTTTGTTGAATTTATGTGTAAAACATAAATCGTGATTCGATATGTCAATCTTATGATAAACGTTCATCGCTGTTGAGGTTTTATTTTATTGCGTTTGAAAACTATTGGAGACACAGTTTTATGGGATGCCAATACTTTAAGGTTTGGTTAGTTTTTTAAAGTCGTGATGGATTTTATTCATACGATAAATATTTTTTTTTTGTTTTCATGATAATGAAGATAAATATGTATGTATGTATGTATGTACACACTTATATTAATAAAATATATTAGAAAATTTGTTATATCGTGCCAGAACCGCCAAAAAAGCTTAAGTGACATGCATTTCGAAAATTCTTTTTTGACGAAAATCGATTATTTACGATAATTTGGACTATTTGGCAAAGTTTCAAAGCCATGTCAAGTACCGTTACGGAAATATAGCAAAAGAAATTTTAGCTGAAGTGTATTTTCCCTTTAAATTTTTAATTTGTTTCCATTTTTTCTAACTGCTAAAATGCTCTTTTTCAATTAGAGTAAAACTAGTGTAAAAGCTGTAAGGATATCAAAGAACAGCTGCCTGAGGATAATAATTTCTAGTTTTAAAATAATTTGATTAAATTAACCAATTTTCCATAGCATCAACCCCCACAAACATGCGTTGTCTTTTAAGAAATTTATTAAAACTATTAACATTATATATAACAGTCTACTATAATCCTACGTAGCTAATATTAAGGCTCTACTTCGATTAAACCAAGGATAATTAAAATTTACTCGTTGGCTCTTACTCTTTTTTTTTTGCGGTTATGGCACGATATGTACGACTCCAAGGCGAATTTATACCAGGTGGCCTCGACAGCCCAGGTGTTTATTTTCGCCCCTTGTAACATGTAGAGCAGCCGGCGTAAGCGAGTACACTCGGAGACTCGTTGCTCTGAAACTCCAGCTCCTGAGATCCTACCAAAACGTTTCAGAAATCCTTACAGGCCAGTTTGTGATGCATGACCTTGACAGTCCAGGCTCTAAAGGAAACGATTTTATAGATATTTAGGCAGTCTCCCTTCTTCATTGATTCAGCTCTTGCGGTGTTCACTATCGGCATGCGTGAGATCGGACATTTTCCCGTAATGATATCGACCAGAAGTGTAAAGGACTTTCTTCCAAAGTTTAGGAGTTCATGTTTCCTATCTGTTCTCAGTGAGACACAAATAGTCCTGGATGCGGACTATCTGAGTCCTATGTATAATCTTTTCCATCCACTCTTTTATCTCATTTGACAACTCAACCGAGGACAAATGAATATCCCCATTTGCGTCTACTAAGTTCAGAACCGAGCCTACTTTTACGCATTCAACAACCATAATATTTCCCTGGATGCCTTCATATCCTGGAACCCAGCAGCACACATCGGCTTCGCGATCTTTGAAATAAGAGCCCTGAATGCGACCAGACTATCCCGAAATATATCGATAATAGACAGAAAGAAAAAACTAGTTGCAAATTTAAGTTTCTTCTTCTTATTTTAGTAGAAGTCTTACTTAAAAATTCAAATGGGAATAACACTAAATTGCACTTTAAACAAAAAACAAAATCGGCATTACTTCAGAAAGCAATCCTGGTTTAAGAATTGAGAGACCTCAGTTCAAGGCCAAAAAATTACGTAAAATAAAAAGGAAATTTTAAATAAACAAAATAAAAAATATCTTAGTGCAAGAATGAGAGAAGAGAGGCTGAGAGGCAGAAATTGGAGCGTCCATGAGTGAATTACATAGGACCATGTTGCAACTAGTACATTTCAGCTAAAATGCACCACGAGTCCAATAATATCTGCAGGGTATCGTACACTGCAGATAATATGCACTAGTTGTAACATGGTACTATGTAACGAAGTCGTGGACCACGTCAATTGCAAATAAGAGTTTTTAGGTAACCGGCAAGTATTCGAGTTTTGACGTCTGCATATTGTGCTCCATCCAATAGTGACATAGAGTACTTTTAAGACTACTCCAATGTAATGCCGTCATTGTCCCATGTCTTTTGCAAACAAGAATTTGTAGTTAAGCGACAAGTGTTCGCGTTCTAAAAACTATAATCATCAAAACACGAACACTTGAGTGCTCCATCAAGTAGTGACATAGAATAGTTTTGAGACTACTCCGATGTAATGCAAAGCTGGGTTATATGGCCCAGCATTAGGTCGTAATGTTAAATCGACCATGTTTTCTTCATATGTTCGGGTGTACCTTTGTACTAGTCCTAGTTCTCTATGGAGCATAGTTTATATGCATGTATGGACTAGCCGTGTTATCTGCAGGGTAGTTATTAAGAAATGTATGATCAAACATCCTTAAAAGTTTAAAATCGGTCGTTTTCAGTCTTCTCCTTCGTTTTCTTCTCAGTGTTCTTACAAGTGTTTTGTTGCCGTAAACGAATTTGAAATTTTATAAATTTCTTTAAGTAAAGATGACAACAGAATTCTAATGAGAAGTGATAAATTTTCCAGAAATCATACATCCAAAACAACAACGGCTTACACACTCCCGCACTTTATTAAACAACTAACTTAACAATGGCCTAAACAGACTGACTGTACGTACAGAAAACCCATGAATTCAGAAGCTCTTACGCATAGTACACGAAGAGACTGACGAGGAAAATATTTATCAAGAAAAGTCATCAAAGATCGATTGGCATTACATTGGGTAGAGAAGTTGTTGCAGTGTGCCGTTTATTTTCAATTTTTGTTTTTTTTTTATAAGACATGTAGACACAGTACGAGGCAAGTATGTACATAAATATTGTGCCCCAAAGAGAAATGCTGCTGCTTCTGTTGCTTCTTCTGTTACTTTTGTATTGTATGTACCATGAATAATAATTGCGTTTTAATGGTCATAAAACTTTAATACACTATTTAAATACAAAAGAAAAATCATGCATATGAACACGATCACACACAAAAGTCTTCAAGCCATAAACCAAACATTCATCTTTTGGCTAAAATAAATAGTCTTTTTAAAGCCATCAACGATCAGGAGAAAAACAACTCACGAAGAGACAAAAAAAATCAAACAAGACAAAAAAAGTCATTGTAATTGAAGAAGAAAGAAAAGACATGGATGGACATTGTTTCAAGTGTTTGTTGGTTGACAACTTTTTCTGATACTTCGCCATCTTTCTTTTTTATCGTCATATTCAATTGTATTTGTAGTGATTTGTAACGGACATTATTTTACGCCATCAATTGTTAAAGTGATTTTTGTTGCAATAACTTTTTTTTATTAAAAGTACATACATACATACGTACATACATACAACGTACACTACACACGTTGTATGTATGTGTGTATGTTTCAAGAACTAAAGAACGGTGAACGTTCTTCATTCAATTTATGAAACGATCAAGTAAATGGTCAAACGACAGACGCACCATTCAGACAAACAGTCAACCAAATAAAGATCTATTGTTATAGTCTGTCATCAGCACCACCAACATTATAACACCACCGCCATACAGTGGTTCCAATTGAAAAAAAAGTAATAAATCTTTATCTTTGAAACTTGCTATTCGATCACAAAACGATGTATCTATGTAAAAATCAGCGTTACCACTTTCTGTATTCTAGTAAAAAAAAAACTGTACTATTTAAAATTGTTTGTACTATTTTTGTACCATTTTTGTACTACATATTTTATAAATTGCTGAAAACTAAAAAAATGATAACCGGAAATATTACTGAATGTTTTATAAACTTTTGATTGACAAACTACTTTCTTAACATTTACTTTATTACAGTGAGGCCCCGATTATTCGTATTTGTCGGGAAACAAGTTTTTATGAATTTTTAATAAAAAAAAATTATGTGAAGAAAATGCGAAAAACCAATATTTTTGGGGCAAACGGTTACGTATGAGTAATATGATGGTACATACAACCATATTACTCATATGCGCTGTATTAAAAATATTGGTTATCCCTATTTTCTTCACATGTGCATGCCTCAATTGACTTAAAATTTCAACTACAGTCATTTTTGAAGACTATTCTTTCGAAATATTAAAAATATACATTTTTAGGTCGGAAAGTCTATGTCCATACGTCTCAACTTTTGCTGCGCAACTTTTGAGTATATGGGAGAGAGAGGTGAGAAGATTGGGAAGGGGTACACTGCTTCATGTACATACAACTCTCTTTTGTTTTCTTCTTCGTAATATTAAGCAACAACAAATTCTATGTAAAAAAACAAAAGCTGGACATGAATGCAACTTCAAAAGAAAATTTAAGAAAGTTGCGGAAGCAAAAGTTGATTCATATGGACATGGACAAACTATTATTACGTACAAATATTAAAAAAATTTTTGTTTAAAAAATGTTTGGGAAAAACGGCGAACAATTAAGCTTTATTTTTGTCAAAATTTAGACATTTTTCACTGTCATTTTAAGATCTTGACTTTGATTCCTTTTCACGACTACATGAATTGTGGTAACTAGAATAGTTTTCTTCATGTTATTAGGAATTGTATTAAAAATCATAATATTTTTTTTAACTTTGGCTATGCTTTTACCGGAGATATTGGCGAAATAGAGAATAAAGTCGAGACCAAAACGCAACAAAAAAAAATGCAAAGCCAAATATTTTTAAAAATATTAAAGATATCTTAATGAAGTAAACTGTATTAACTTTATCTGCTTATAAACTTTACACCAAATTTAAGTTTATCAAAATCGTATAATATTTGTAAAACTTATGAGGCTGATAAGGTTTTTCATGTCCGAGGTAGTTAGTTTTGACACCCTGTAGCTCAAAGTGTGTTTCACCAGGGTGGTTCAATTTTAAACTTTCTTCAAGCTCCAGTTCCTCTTCTATGATTTTTACTAGAGATGTGCAAATGTCGTGAATTTTTCGTGTCAGGCAATAGTGCGTGAGCGCGATTTTTAAAAACCGTGCGTGATCGTGCGTGATTTTTAAAACGTAATTTTCACGCACTCACGAAATTACATTTCGGTGCTTGCTGAATAAAATTTCCTCTTTTGCCTTACACGATTTTGATTTTATTTTGTATACGACAAATTTCTATTTTAATATCCGACATTAATACTAAAGAACGTAAAAGCTTTGAGTTAAATCAGAAAATTTTCTGATTATATATCAGACATTTTTCCGACATTTGTTCAGACATGTCGAAAATTTGATTTACAGTTTCTCTAGAAGATTCTTCAGAGCTCGTAGGGAATTCGATCAGTCATTTCGACAAAGTTTTTATAAAACTACCGAAAATAGCGTTATGTAATATGTGAATAGGCCCTTATGTTAACTTCTACTGAGAATCGAACAAAGCTCGTTCAGGTTTGAAATCCAACGTATCAACCATCTGACCAAAGCATAGTATATAAATTAGCTGATCAATTTTATGCATTACACATTACAAATCAAAAAAAAAACACACGCATGGTCTTGGCTGAAATTGAACGTGTGACCTCTCGTTTAATAGTCTAACGTACTAACCACTGCACCACTGATTTTAAATGTGTATTTAGATATATAATTTCAATTGCAATTTCCGTTAATTTTCTGTTATTTCTATGCATGTACTTTTTTGGTACTTATAACATAAACAACGGACTATATTGAAAGCAACAGAAACTCCGTATACAGTATTTATTGGTTATATGCATTTCCAAATTTGCACGATTTTTGGTGCATATAAGCGGGAAATGCTTATATAAAAAATATTTGCGTGTATTTTATATAACAAACGCAGAAAAACAAGTGCATAAAAGCGGTAAATGCTTATAACCGGCGTGCATATAAGCGATAAATACTGTAATGTGTATTTAGTTTTTTTTTATTGAATGTTACAATCAGTTAAAAATAAGATTGCTTGAATTTGATTGCACGGAATACTTCTTAAACAAAATACATTCCGTTACTGTCATAATATTGTGAGTGTACCGTACTGTGGGTTGTCACACATATTTTCGAAAAAGTGTCTTATTAAGTGAGTTGGATTTTGATACGAATAATCATTTAAAAATAACTTGTTAAAAGGTTTTTAACATTGTCGATCGATTTTATTAAAATTTATCTAATTTGAAAGAAGAGTCAGCCTGCCTATTGCTTATGCATAAATCTTTGTAAATAATTATTTTAAAAGATACAAATTTTTTACTTTTCAAAGTTCAAAAAATGGTCATAACTTTTAATTTCGTTCTGCGATATTTTTTTTAAAGAACAGATATATGTGTTGAAAACTCCATGTGCTTGAAAACTCTATTCTCTATACTTTTTGTGGTGTATTTTTTCGCAAAAATTATTCCCAGAACAACCGTGAAAGTAAATGTAACGCTCAATACACAAAATTTTTTAAAATCCAAAAAATGTTATTTTATATTATAAATTGAATGAGGCAAAAAATATAACATGAATCATCCTACCTTCTCATATTTCTATTAAGGAGCTATTCATATGTTACGTAACGCTGTTAGGGGGGTGGGTTAAATATTTGTTACGGATTGGATATTTTATACTGAAAATTTTGTAAAAAGCGTTACGGGGGGGGTGGGTGTATAAAACTTCTGAAAATAGCGTTACGTAATATGTGAATAGGTCCTAATCAAATTGGTAAAGTTAAGAAAAATAATAAAAGACCCAAAATGTACACTCAGAATGAGAATCGCCCATGTTTCATTTGCCCAAAAACTCGTTCCTATATATCAGCCAGTTCTGTAAATCGAGTCGATTTCAACACGTTCGATTTAGAGAAATTAAATCCACCGATAGCAAAATTTTTGCAGATTTTTTTTTGCAGTTTCATGTTTTTTAGAGCTACAAATATCATATCTGAAATAGATTTAATATATATAATTTAAAATACATTAATGGGAGCATTATTTATTTATGGAAAACGAGAAATTTACTCGGATTCGGTTTACAGAACAGGGTCGATGAACACTAAAAAATGCTTAAAACTTTAAAAGTTTGATTTTGTGTTTTCTGAAAAATTAAAACATAAGTATCGTGAAAGCTTAGGCATTTGTCGTGCGTGAGTGTGTGCGATAAAACCAATTTCGATCGTGAGCGTGCGTGATCGTGAGTAGTCTTAAAATTTGCTGTGCGTGACCGTGCGTGAAAAAATTTCATTTTCCTATACTTAAAAAAAAATGAACGAATAAATAAGTTTGTTGGCATAAAATACGAATTTGTTTAGCGGACTCTTAGCTTTAATATTGCCATATAGTATAATTAAGCGGTATCACCAAGTCTGCATTAGCTGTTGGCCAAAAACTAATGACACCTTTTTTTGAGGAACCACTGAAACTTTGGATATCCATAAAAAAAATTTGGCATCAAATTCGCCAAACTGAGTAATAGGGTTTTACTACCCTTTGATAGTACAATCGAACGTATAGTTTCAAGTGCGTGTGATTTTTGTACTGTGTAATCGGATCGAAAGTTTCAAAAATACAGATTTGTTACTAATATTTCATCAAAGATATACAAAAATGCAGTCCTATAAATTATTATCGAAAAGTGCAACGTACAATGAATTAGTTCATTTTGTATTTATTAAAAAGCAAATCATAGTTAAAAAAAAAGTTAAGTGAAATTTTTCTCTTCAATAAATAAAAAGTGCGGTTTCGTGTTCGGATTCGATTCTGGTTTCGGTTCTAAAAATTCAACCGAAGTTCGGGGTTGGTCTGAAAAAAGTGCGTTCGGTCGGACAATAAAAATAACTAAAAACCTAAACTTGTCCTTTCAAAACTATTCTTTAACAAAAATAGCTCTCACTCTCTGGCGAAGAATTTTTGGCTGCAGAAATATCCAGGGCCTTGGATTTGAAGACACTACACCCACAGTAATAGTCTTACACACTATCGTATCGTATAAAAAATACATTAAATAATTTTTAATAAATCACAAAAAGAGTTTTATTTAAATAGATTGTGGAACGTATAGTCTAAATGATAAAAAATTTATAGAAATAAAAAATATATTATAATATCAATAGTAAAAAGTGTACATGAATGCAATATGTACATATGTATGTATGTATTTGTGTATGCATTTCAACAAGAACAAACTTAAAAAATATACAAATTAATTTTATTGCCCAACATTTGGCAAGTATTTTTGTAAAATGTCTTTCAACTGACTACTAAAATCGACAGGAAGAAGAGGGATATTACCGATAGCAAAAATCCAATTCTTCACAACTAAATTACTTGTACTATTCCACATACTAATATCACTCAGGTAGCGCTCTGGAAATACTAAATCTCCATCATTTGATGAGTTATCTGTCTCAATACTTTGATTCAATTCAAACGGAGTTCTTATATTTATTTTACCACGAGTTGCTGAAGATTTTCCGTTTGGCAAGCCGCGTACAATTTCATCGAACTTTTTATAATATCTATCATTAATACGAAAACGATTGACAGGATCTTGTTTCTTGTAGACGAAATACTTTTCTGTGGCATGTTTAAACGCAAAAAGACAGTCGTTCACTAAGAAAATAAAATACATGATGTTAGAAATATATTTTAAAATGTCTAGTATTATATAAATGTATAAATATGCATACCGTTCATATGCAGTTCCTTGGCTATGTTCTTCCAGGCTTCATATTTTTCCATATTATCAGCCTTACCATAAACCATAGGATGTTTTTGTATGGCTGAAACGAGTGCACCAAGTTCAACTTCCTTTTTGCATTCGGCGTGTGTAGCCATAACTGATTCTATCATATCGTTGACCTTTTTTTCCTTATCATCCAGTTCGGTATTAACTTTATCATTAACAGATAACTGTGGTAAATCTTCTGCTGTAGATAAATTAATTTTATTTTCAATGTTTTTTGTTATTTATGTATTTATAGCTATTCATAATAAATTATCAAATGCTTATGAATAAGGGGGATAGTAATTGGCATATTTAGGCCCTTCTTGGTGGGCTAAGCCATCCCCAAAATCGCTATAGAAATACAAAATATTAGAGTAATTTTGATAATATAAGCGAACTATAGGGACTAATGTGGGCTTAGCCCCCGCCAACAGAAAAATTTCTAGCTACGCCAATGGGGATAGTTTACATATAAGCTTACCGAGTTTATATCTTGTTTTCATTTCTACCATGGCACATCTATCGATTTCTTCTAACATTTTATTCGTGACAATGTAATAATATGGTTCATTTTGCAAATATCTAGTTTCAACTAAAAATTTCAATCTTGCCAAGGCTCGCCACCAGCGAATTGGCCATTTATTTTCGATGCCAAATTCTAAATCATTCATATAATGAATGAAGCAACTCTTAAAGGCGTTCCATATCTCTTGAATTTCACCTAAAAAGATAATTAAGAAATAAAGAATTTACAATTTTTTTAAGAATTAGACTTGTTGTTATTCGTAAATTTTACTCACGTATTTTAGGAAATCTTAGGCGTATTGTTCGCCAGGCACATAATGTTTCCATTTCGGAAGGCTTTTGAAATTGAGTTTGAGGGCGAACATCTTGATAAAGAACTGGATAACCGCTTATGGCTACCATTGCATCCGGCAAACTTTTCACGTATTGAAGCCAACCTTTAGCAACTGCAAATTTAAATTAAAAATACATATGAAGTTCTTATTAATTCTAAAAGGATTTCAAGATATTTTATTCAATTTTATCACAGCAGACATTTCTAACCTGGCTTACATTTCCGCAAGTATGTGATTGAAAAGCTACCCAGCATAAAATAAATGGACGCATTCAAAATGAAATATTGTTTTCATTATTTCTTGAGCACTTGTTTCTTCGAATAACGCTTGCGAATTTACTACACCGAAAAAATCCATGCAACATATGCACGAAAACACTCATACATATCGTCACCTCATTACTGGTTTGCCCCACCGACCATTTACAAAAAAATTTATTTAGGTATGGGGTATATATATTTTGAATACCCTCTTTCAGAATCCGAGACCTGTTTCGCGAAATTGTTTCTGGTTTCTGAAATATCAAGCATTCATTGTGCTCGATATCATTAATTTTGGAAAATTTTGTTTATAAAAAAGAAAATTTTTTTACCCGATATTCTATCGGGTATATTTTGAGAAAACTTCATGTAAATCTTCTTTGTCATATTTCTCCATTCCGACTTTATTGCATATACAAGCTAAACCAGTACGAAATTCTTTCGTACAATATATAGGTGTTTCGACAGAAAATGAACCCCTACAGCTCAAAAATAAAACTATTATTTTTAATTTATTTTTCCGCTAATATTACACAAAATAAATGTTTCTGTTTCTGTCATTTTTCCGAAGGATTAATATCACACAAAATAAATGTTTCTGTCATTTTCCGAAGGATTAACTTTAGTTTTCTTTATACTAACAAAAATATGGTACCTTGAATTTAATACACCGTACGCGTTTTTTTCCCGGTCACTTTTTAAGCCCTTTGGCAACACTGTTCTAACGGTGGTTTACGAACTAAAAGCCAGCTGAAAGCTGAAAATATTCTTTATTCTTAGCAACAATTTTGAAGGCGACAAGTTAAAATTAAATTTTTTGTGAATATTTCAAGTAAGATGAAGAATTTTGTAAGGCCAAATAAGAATCAAAAGCCTATTTTGATTTTTAAATTTTTTTTTTTAAGATGTAACGACCGTTACCTTTTTTTTGGTGTTTTGCTTTTGAACTGTTTTCGTCTTACTTAATTGGATTCTTACTGATTTTAGCTAAAAAAAATCGTGGAACAACTAACCAAGATGCAAAAATACAGAAAACAAAAAACAAAGATCAAAAAAAAGGTGATGACGGACGAACGCCAAATTTAGGAACGAAAAACCACACGCGAACGCGTAAGAAAATTTCGCGAAAAAATAAAGAAAAGAAAAAATGTAGTGGCTGCGCCCTCGTCGGCCGTAGGAAGCTTTAAATCAAATCGTTCGCTTCAGAAAGCTGTATCAATAGTCAAACGCAACCTACCAATCAGATTCCTGATGACGACAGAGAAAAAGCAAGAACATTTTATTCGAAAGATGACAAAGCTACCAAATGCCAGGAAGGAAAGACACAAAGGCCGTAAAAGGCATGCAAATGCAGTTAAAATACATGACGACCATGTCGGTTGGAGAATGCTACCAGAAAATCTGGAAACGAAAATGGGAGTCTATTTTTTAGCAAAGCCGGCCAGAGCATGTTCGCCTCATTTCAAAGACCCCACCACCAAATCTGTGCGTCTGCATTTACAATACTAGTTTTGAATTTTTGCTAAAATCTTTTACAATACATGATGTTTGTTCCGAAATTTTGAAACAGCATATTTATAAATTAACGACCGTTACTTTTTTAATGGTCAAAAAAGTATGGAAATTACATATTTTATGAATTCTTTCGGTTGCTACCTATGCTTGAAATTTCGTAGGTCCAAAATTAAGCAATCCTCGTGACATATTTGCTTAGGATGGAATTTTATTTAAAAAATTAGCGACCGTTACTTTGGAATCACCCATATACGAAAGGTAGGAAATTAAAAAATAAAAGTAAAAAAAAGTTTAGGTAGACCGGGGCACGAACTCGCAATCTACATATTTCAAGGCAAGTACTCTACCCACTAAGTCACTTTCTGTTTATTTTATAAGAGCTAAACATTTGTTTTATTTACTCACATCAATAGAATATGTGAATTTATAAAAAAAATATTTAAATTTATTGTTTTATTTCAAATACATACTTACATACAACGAAAAAAATCCATGCAACATATGAACGAAAATACTCGTACATATTACGAAATGTATGAAAGTAATTTAGAAATAAAAGTAAAAAAACGTTTAGCTTAACTGGGGGCACGAGCTAAAATCTGTATATTTCAAGGCAGGAACTCTGCCCACTGAGCCACTTTCTACTTATTTTACAAGAGCCATGATATAATAAATGAAAGGTGTTCCATTCTCTCTTTATTATTTTTAATAACGATGTTTGAAGTTTATTTTTAAAATTTATACGTAATTATTATTCGAACTGAAATGCTACGTTTAAGTCGAAAGTTATTATTTCGGCTTAAGTTCAATAGTTGAATTAATGTAAATTCAAATTATTGTTTAGTAGTGGAATATTAGAATATCTAATCAGACTAGCAGAACGGATTAGTACTACTAATTTCGATAGCCGTTACACTGTCATTATCAGTGTCCTTTGTTCACTTTTAGCACGTTTGATCGTGGATACTAGTATAAAGGAAACATCAGCAATTTAACCAAATTTTATGACGAAATAGAATATGATTGATTGTCTATGTTCGTTTTATCAATATGATGAACTCTGACTACTTATTCCAATTTTCCAACTCTTGTTTTATTTTTGGTTTTGCTTGTGCGTGAGTAAGCTCCTCCTTACCATCAATTTTTAAAATAAAATTTAAAAAAGCGTTGCCACATAATGGAAAATGAAAATCTACTGCTAGAGCTGTAGATTTAATTATATTAAAAGGAAACTAAGAACAATTGTTAATTCACAAGCCCAATAATAAAAACGTATACATACTACACTTTGCAACTTTCCACGATGTTAGGCATTTCATTTTCACGATCTATGTGATTTTCTGCGATATAATAATTCTTGCAAAATAAAAACCGACTAAAAATAGGCATGGCACCGCCCCTATATTTTTTCAGCATGTACTTTTACGAGAACTTAATGTGTGTGCGAAGTTTCATAAGAATCGGATAAGTAGAAGTAGTTAAAATGCTAATTTACTTTTCATGAGCGTGGCACTGCCCATGAAAATCGGAGGGGAAATTTGCTCTCCCCTTGCATAACTCTGTCATTTGTGAACCGATTTTTATTTTATTTTTTGTTTGTTTGAGAGGGTTTGCCTGAAGTTAGGACCCATAATTTTTTTCAAAATCGGTGGAGAAATTTTCTTACCCCCCCCCCCCCCCCCTCTCTCTGTCATTTTTTAAAAAATTTTCGAAATTGTTTTTTGTTTGAAACGGTTTGCTTTGCAGTTTGGCGCCATAATTTTTTTCAAAAATCGGTAGGGAACTTCTGTTATTTTTTTTTATCAGATCTCCTCGATTTTAAGCTTCTTTTAGGCTTAAAAGAAATTATTAACATTTTTTTCGTATTAATGAAGCAACTTAAAATAAAATTCATAAAATTAATTCAATTTATAGCCGAGGCAGCCTTTTTCATGTCGATAAAAATTTTACAAAAATTTCGAAAGCAATATCGGAGTTCAGTGTTTCCTGCAAATGGTCTTGCTAAAGTGCAAATGCAAAATATCGTAGCTTTTTTACGAAATTTGGTGTATTTTGTTGTTGGATTTCATAAAAAAGCTACGATATTTTGCATTTACACTTTCGCAAGATCATTTACATCAAATACTGAACAAAGCTAATTAAAAAAAAATGTTGTATATAATTCAGCTAAATGCAACATTCTGGAGAATTTCGAAATCAATTGGATGATTTATTTTTTTCCCTTCATACATCGAAGCTCCAGCCTAATGCGCAACTCGTTTCAAATATTTTGATTGGCTCAACAATTATTCTCAAAATCGATCGAAATTCATCACATCTTTTCAAAACTATCGTTTTCTATCACATACATACATACATATATCGATAGCCATATGTTGACAACACGTAACTGATTTTTTTTATTATTTTTCACAAAACGCAGAAAACATTATCGGGTATGTTCTGTATTTCATGTAGAATTAAAATGTGCGGAATTATGAAAGCATTGTTGTTATAAATATTAATTTGCAACAACAATGCTTTGATACTTCCGCACATTTTAATTCCACATGAAATACAAAACATACCCGTATATAGATCGCTAAAAAACGTTCTTAACCTTAAAATAAGAAAAAAAAACGACATTAATTAAGACTATCTATTAAATATTTGGCAATTATTTTATTCCATTGCTAAAAACGCTTCCAATCTATTTATTATGTAATATCTTCAACTTTAAAGTTGTAAAAATCAATAACGTGTCATCAACGTATGACCATTGGATACATTAAATATGTTTTAACTCACCACATTCTTTATCAAATCTCTCAAATAATTCATTAGCATCCTTCCACACGTTTAACGATGTTTGGAAAGGTTTCATTAATTCTTTCATGGGTGCAATTTGTGGAAAATGATTGAAGTTTTCTAGTAAAAAGTTCCAACAAGCGCGACAAATGTGTACTAAAAATGTAGAAAAATATTAAAATTTTAAATTAACACACATTAAAAAAATAACGCATGAATGAACGCACCTGGTAAATGAAATTTAGTACCAATATGCTCCCAATAACAATTGACCAAGGCGGGTTGATTGGTTCGTTTGTTATGTAGCAGCGGTATTGCTAAGACTTCTCGTATAAATTTCGCTAGCATGGGCATGGACAATTGATATTTAGTATTCAAGGCTGGACCATGCACCACCAATTGATTGCCATTATGTGAAGATATAAGTTCAATAAGAATTTCATTGGGATTGAGCAAAGAAATGGCACCAGTAATTTTTGGTAATTGGCTGTTATCGGCATTTGTGATATTCGGTGTAGTTCCCATATTTATGTTGCTGTTGTTAGCTAAAGATGGATTAATTGAACTTGTTGCTGTAATATTTGGAGGCACTGTTGTTATTTTAAATGCTGCTATAGAGGGAGTAGAGTTACTATTGCCACTATCAAATGTTGATATATTCTGTATGTTGGGCGGTATAGGTAAATTCAAAATAGATTTTATATTTGCTGTTGAGGATGCGGACCAAGGTGCATGTTGTGCATTAGGCGCAACAGGTCTTAAAAGACTTCGCGGTCGAACGGATATAGTTGCCTGGGTGGTATTTCTAATTGGCTGTAAACTGCCTGGAGGTAAAGGTCGAATCAATGATGGCATTGGTATGGGTGTCACTTTTGTTTGACTGGGTAGCATAAAGGACATTGACATTTGTGTGGGATTTGCGGGTGTAGCAGAAGGCGGACCTGCTGCAGTCATGCCATTGAGCATATTGACAGTCTGTGGGGCAGGTGATAAAGCTGGCGGTCCTGAGATTTGCTTAATTTGCAGTGATCCTGCATTTAAGGCTTGTGGTGCCAAACTTATGGCTGCAGTTATCTTCGGTAATGTAAGCTGTGGAGCGGCTGTGGAGTGTGTTATCAGTGTTGAATTTGTTGCTTCTACAGTTTGTAAATTATTGATTATTGTTGGGGTTATTTGCATTGCACTTGCTGTTATTGTTGCTGTTGGCATTGGAGACGATCGTTTTTTAGGTGGCTCCCCCTGCGATGTTGCTTTTGTTTGTGAAGAACGTTTATTGGATTTTTTGCCTGCTCTATTTTGTTTAAGATGTTCAAGTTCTTGTTGTTTTGATGTTTGTGCAGCTTTTGAGATGGCATAAAGCTCAGTAATTATGGTCTCAAAATACCATTTGTCAGTAAGTTGATAGTTTTGCATGCGCATGTTCATAAGCTCCCAATAGAAGTAGCGCATTATTAGCCACGTTGTTTCACATTGTCCAGGTGAAGAGTCTAAAGAAAAATAATTTATATGAAGTTTATTTGCTGATAGTTAAGCATTGTCTATATGGATTTCATTGGCGATTTACCAAATCGTCAGTAGACTTCAAACACAACTTTGAACAGTTACAAACAAACCTCTTATTTTATGCACAGACTTTCAAAACCAATTTGAGAATTTTCGAATGATATTTTTGAAAATCACAAAAGAATAAAATAAGCGTAGTAGCCTTAGAAACTTGTACAAAACCCAGCAAATAATTTATATTCGATATGAATCTATTTTATTTTTCTACGCCTTTATACAATTAGAAATCCATTGGATAACAATAAAAGTATTTATAAGGCAAAATGAAAAATAAAACCCAAATTAAACCTTTAAGAAATTTATTATATTTTTCAACCTACATTGAAAATTGTATGTAATTATATTTCTAATTTATAATATTCAGGTTTTCAATTACTGAAAATTTTTAAAAATTTTTAAAAAATTTTGTTTTTGATCACATAAGTAATTTATTCAATTACGGAATTAATTGAAACTGGTTTTAGTTTTTGATAGAGCACAATGAAAAAATAATCCATGCCACATTTAACGGAAAAAACTTTCGTAGCTACTTTTCTCGTAGAATATACGAAACTTTCGTACATATCACGAAAAAAAATTTTGGCAACATTTTTTGAATTTACGAAAAAAACGAAAACCTTTCGTAAATATTTTTCCTTGTTAAAAAGTATATTTTAAATAAAATAATTCTTGCAAAAAAAGCCGACTACAAAATAGGCGCGGGTGGCACTGCCCATAATTGTTATTATAATGATGTACTTTCACGAGAACTAATTATGTGCGAAGTTTTATAAGAATCGGTTAAGTAGAAGTAGTTTAAATTAATATTTATAATTCATGGGCGTGACACTGCCCACTTTATTAATCATGATGTAGTATTCAAACAGAAGCTTAATGTGTATTGCAAAGTTTCATAGGAATAGGTTGAGAAGAAGTAGATGAAGAGGCATGCGAATTTCCTTCGTATGGGCGTGATTCCGCCCACTTTTCAACGGGACCAATCTGGAAGTGCATACATTTAAATAAAGAAAAAGTTCCGAAATCGGTTTATAAATGGAGTTTTGAGAGAACATCCTTAAAAAAATACATAACGAATTGATAACCTTTCTCCTTTTTTTGAAGTCAGTTAAAAATAAATTCAAATTACATATTTTTTTATAAATTCACATATTTTTCAGATGTAAATAAATAAAACAAATTTTTGACTTTTATTAAATAAGTAGAAAGTGGCTCAATGGGTAGTGTACTTGCCTGGAAATATAAAGATTGGGAGTTCGTGCCCCAGTTGAGCCAAACTTTTTTTAAATTTATTTTCTTAATTATTTTCGTACATTTCATATATTTTAGGAAAGGGTTTCTTGGTGCGAAATTACGAAATATTTCGTAATATGTACGAGTGCTTTCGTGCATAAGTTGCATGAATTTTTTTCGGTGTAATAATTGAAAATGTTAGAGGAATAATTTTTTCTGTGTAAGTTTGCAAATTAAAATTATGTTAATTTTGGCCTTGCTCCTTAGAATATGATCATTTTCTTAAGGAGCAATTCTTTTTGAATACAATGCCATTTTTCTTTCTAAAACAAAACAGTTTAAAAACGTCTTTGCCTTTAACAAAAAATAAAAAAATAAATAAATAAATATTTCTATTTACCACAAAACTTACTTTTTGAACTGGCAATGTCTGTCCAAAGGGTAATATAGTGTTTACTTTTTTCCGGTGTTTTCAATAGTGAATCCGTTATATAAACAATATCGGACATCTTTTTCATGCGAACGATAAGGTTGTAAATATCCTTGAAATAATCAATGGGCTCGTGCCATGCGGTCTTCAAATAAAAAGATTGTTTATATACCGTATCAGGACTAAAATTAAAATTATAAAAAGTATTCATCAAAAGTTTTTACTTTTTAAAAATGTTATACATATATACTCGTATATAATATGTACATACTTACTTATTACGTATAAAATCCTTGAAGAACTCAAAATGGACTTGTAATTCTGAAGCTTTATTATCAGCATTGTCTTTCGGCTGGCATATTTCCCATTCGTAGCGCGTTTGCATCACAATCCAACATTTCATTAATTTTGTCGCTTCAAAAGTAAAAAACAATAATAAATTCTATGTCGTTTTATCATAACATCTTAGTCTAAAAATCTTATTTTGAGATATTAACGATATACATGATGTTAAATCTATTGGGTTGGAATTTTAGAAAATAGTTTTAACCCAGCAACAAGTTTTACTACTTATTAAAGCAAAGTATATTGATTTTTAAAAATATTTTGCTTGGAATTGTGTTTTTTTTCGGTGTTTTGTATTTAAGATGCTTTACAAAATGAAATGATGAACAAAATATGCACTAACTAAACTTAAGATTTTGTTGCTAAAGAGAGACTAGAGTCGCAAAATTCATAAGTGATACGAGTAAATTAATGGAGATAAGTTTTTTGTATTTGTTTAATTATTCAAAAAATAGTTAAATTAAAAATATACAGCTTTCTGTTGTTATTTCGTTGTTAAAATAATAAAAATTACATAGTGTTTAATAAGTAATTATTTGACTACTTATTTTTTAGCTTCAAGTAAGCCAAATAGTAACTAGTTAATTGCTGTGAAAGTGTAAATACATTTGTAAGGGGTATCCCTTATATTTTGGACTTCTCAAACAAAAAGAAGTAGTTATCGAGTCAAATTGTAAGTAGTTACGACTTAAATCCTCATATACTTTTTTGCCTACCAGTAAGCAAAGTTTTTGCCACAGAATTAATACATATTTATAACAGCAATATTCTGAAAAGTCCGAATATTTTCGCATGGACTACAGAACAGACCTAAATGTGTATGATGCCAATAAAAAAATAAATTTTAATTACCTTTATCGCCCAAAGTACTCGCTATAGCATTCCAAATGTAACTTTTTCTTGTATAATCTTTAAAACCCATATGTTTCGAGTTATACAATTCAGGATATTGTTTAATTTGTAAAATTAACGTTTTCATGGTAGTACTCAGTTTGAATTGCTTTTCAAATTTACCATTGTCATCATCTTCATCGATGACTATCAGTTCAACAGGTTGTTCCACCAATATTAAGTCATCATCTATTTGCTTTAGATTTACAGTGGTATCATTATCTTGTTTTTTTGCTTCTGCTTCTGTAGCATTATCTTGTTTTTTTACTTCTGTATCATTATCTTTTTTGTTTTCATCAATCTCAAATGGTGTTTCACATGTTTTGCTGCAAAAATAAAAAATAAAAGAAATTATTATTTTGATAAATGTTAATCAAATTTCTATTAAATATAATCATACCGCTCATCTATAAATCTCCATAAAAACAGCATCTCTGATTCCAACGCCATAGCTGGTCGTTTACGATTTTCTTTGTGACCATGAATAAAGTAATTACGCAAATTCCGGGCATATCGTTGGTATTCGTAACGTAATTCCAACCAAGTATTTTTGCATTCATTAGCTGAAATTAATATAAACAAGTAAATTTCGGCTTACCATATTAATAAAAAAACGAATAAGATACTCATATCCTATTTCGTCATAAAATTTGGTTAAATAACTGATGTTTCATTAATACTACATAGTATCAACGATCAAACGTGGTAAAAGTGAACAAAGGACGCTAATGATGATAGTGTAGCGGCTGTCGAAATTAGTAGTACTAATCCGTTCTGCTAGTCTGATTAGATATTCTAATATTTCACTCTTAAAAATAATTTGAATTTACATTAATTCAATTGTTGAACTTAAGCCGAATAATAATAACTTCCGACTTATTAATATAAACAAGTAATTTAATATTAATCAGTAAAAAAAAATGGAAGTAATTTTTATGGAACTACATTCGCATTGCTCCCAAAGAGAGCTGTAAAGGAATGATTCTTTTTTTTAATGAATCTGTGAATCATTCAGGTAATGATGATTTTTAGAATCATTCATTTTCACTAACTTATGAATTGAATTTAAATATGAATGCATTCATAACGAATTGAAATTTCATAAATACATTCATTTTACAACAAAAATTAATTGAATTAAAGCTTTTATGAGTTCATCTTGAACTGAAAATTCTTTAATGCTTTCCTTTCATACAAAAAAAAAGTTAAAGTTTAACCAAATTCATATTCAATTGAAAATTCTTGAATGCATTCATTTCATCCAAAAAAGGAATTGAATTTAAATTTGAATGAAATCATCATGAATGAAAAATTCTAGAATTAATGCATTTCATAAAAAGAATTGAATTAAAATTTTAATGAATTCATCGCGGATTTAAAAGAAAGGAATTGTAATTAATTTTTCATTCATACACATACATACTCGTACACCTAAGTATGAAATACTGATAGGTATGGAAATGTAGCATGCGTACATAAAGCAGTTTTTGATTGTAAAAATAGCCTTTGGACAACTTTTAAAATCTTCCAAGAGTTTTTGTCACTTTAAAAAATGAATAAAAAAGTAAATTGTAATTCTTTTTCTTTCAATCCTTGATGAATTCATTAAAATTTTAGTTCAATTCTTTTTTTATGAAATGAATTCATTCCACAATTTTAAGTTCATGATGAGTTCATTAAAATTTTAATTCAATTCATTTTTAGATGAATTAAATTCAATCAAGAATTTTTAATTCATTATGAATTGATTAAAATTTTAATTCAATTCTTGTTTTTGATAAAACGAATGCATTCAAGAATATTTAATTCATAATGATGCGTTCATTCAAATTTTAATTCAATTCGTTTTTGTGGGGAAATGAATTCATATACATATGAATTGTATTCATACTTTAATTCAATTCATATTTTTGGGGAAATGAATGCATATACATTTTATATATAAAAAGCAAATATGAATCATTCATTTACAGCCCTGCTCCCAAAGCAGTTATAGTAAAAACATGAATATAATTAGTGACAAAACCCCTTTTATGTGGAAACCTATTATAGAACGCCAAACAATTTTTTTTCTTAGCATCGTCTCCAACCCGGAGAAAAATAAAAAAAGGGAACTTCTTGCAATGACAAAACAGGGTCTGACATTTCGTGGTGGTCTTCTCTTTATTATCTTATTTATCTGTTGAAAAATATGTACTAAAAAATTAATCGGATTATCGCCAAAATTCTATAATTTTAAATAAAAGCTTGAGAAATATTTCAAACATACTGCAATTGAAAATGTGGAAACTATTTTCGTATTAATTTGTTATCATAAAGAAAACGATATTTAGAGAGTTTTAGGGATCGAAAATCCAAAATTGGGGATAAAAGTTAAGAAAAAAAAACTGGAAGCCCTATCGGGCACATAAAGAACCCTACCTATTTAGGGGAGTTTTACTTTTCTAATAGTCTGATTTGGAAAATAAGATAAAGAAGAAGAGAAGTTATTAAAACAAATTATGAAAGAAGAGATTTAAATGTTTCTTATTCTGTCCTGAGTAAAAATTACATATGTAGTTTAAATAGCATTGATGATTAAACATAATATAATACATGTTTTTTCGTAGATCTATTTACAAATTCTGAACTTAGTGTTTATACATACGGCAGTAACTTTATTATAAATAGTGATGTTAATCAGGAATTGTTCTCGTAAGTTACAATGGGCCTTAAAACGGTTCTCGAATCGGCTTCGATATAGTAATACATAGACCCAATTAAGACGAGAAATTTTTAATTATGAATTGTTTTATATTTCTTTAAAAGTAGCTTCTAAGAACCTCTTGCATTTATACGACGATTTTTATTTTCATGTTTTTTAGGGTTCCGTACACCAAAAGTGTAAAGGAACCCTATTGTTTTCGCTACGCAGTCCGTCTCTCTGTCTGTCTGTCCGTCTGCCTTTCACAGGCTGTTTTCTCGAGAACCGTAAGAGCCACGGACCTGAAATTTTCACAGAATATGTATAAAATCTCCGAAAATAGCGTTACGTAATATGTGAATAGCCCCTAAAGAAGAGTAATGGGAAACAGAAATCGTGATGTTTTTCTACCCCTCTTTCTTCTCTACAAAAAAAACATCAAGAATTTTATTCATGAATCTAATTCACTACCTAAATTGGGCCATATATTTAAAAATGAAATGAAAAACTACAGATTAAAATTTTGCAAAATTCGTCCCAAAGTATGGAATGTTAAGGATTTCGTTCATAAAAAGAAAATAACACATTAACGGGGTGAGTTGGTACGCCGACATCGGTATGTTAGTATTAATTAGCTTTTCTAATAAATAAAAAAAATAGTAATTTGAATTAATAAAAACATCTGGTATCGAACTCAAGCGAAATTACATAAAAGAATAATTACATAAAATAATCATAACATAAAAAAACTTTACCACAATGTTTATTAGTCTACTTCCCATTTAATTCCAATTACAAACATTAAAAGAGAATTATAACGACTAAAAGAGATAACCATACTTACCATTTGATTTTAATTTTTTAGCAATTTCCTCCCATATTAAATCCTTCTTAGCAACATCTGAGAAGAATTTATGTTTATTGTCGTACAGTGAACGATGTTGTTGAACTTGGAAAACTAATCTCTTTTTGAAATTAAAATCCCTTACAGGTTCTTTGGCTTTTTCTGCTTCATTTTCAACCCAAACACAATCATCGTTCTCTTCCAAGTCAATTGTAATCATCTGCAATTGAAAGAACAGAAATCTTTATTTAAAAAAGCTTAAGTTTTAAACTGGCAACACTTAATGTTAAAAGTATTGCAACATGTTGATACAGACGAATAAACATTTCTCATTGCGAATAGGTAAACAAAACATAATTTATAAAGAGAAGAGAACAAAAGCTGTTATATTTTACATTTTACCTCTTGCTTTGTTACAGTGGCAATGTTATGATATTTTATTAACAGTGTGTTTGTGTATTTGCATCAAAGTTAAACAAAATATTTTCTGAGGAAAATGAAATAGCAGAGAGCAAACCACCACCATTTGTTGAAGTTGAAAAGCAAGAACAACAAACACCGATTTCAAGCACAACAAATGTTTTATTTATTTCTTTTTTTCATTTTACAACTTCGGTGTAGTTGTTAGTTTTAAATAAACATAGAAAGAATATCAACATACTGTTTTCAGCACGATCATTAATTTGTTTAACTTATTTTGCCACAGAGCAGTGATGCCAGCTTTTGGAACCCAAAACGCTAAATTGAAAAAAGACACGTATAAAGCAATATCTAGTCAAAATTTTCAAAAAACCGCAAAAAGAACTAACTTAGTGTTTATTTGAAAATCGAAACACGTTTAAAATTTAGGACAAAGTTCAAATAATAAGAAATTTTTAAAGAAATAGAAGATTATTCTAGACTCTTCTTCATTATATTACTGGTACAGCAAACTACACTATTCCCCGGTTAATTACCCCACGCTTAAATGCATTTCACGCTTATTTAATTTGAGTTTTAAATCCCCGATTTTTTCCCGACATTTTTCAAACAAAAGTCCACGTTTAATTGCCATACGCTTAATTACCCGATTCGGGTAATTGCCTTTAAAATTAAACTCCCAAAATAAAATGTCGTTTAATTACCTCAGTACTATTTAAATGTTAATCATAAGTACATATGTATGTATGTATGCGTACGCTTTTGTTAGTAGGATATGACAAGCCATCTCTAAAACCAGTAGAGAAAAAATTTAAGAGCAAAATCCATTGTTTTTTATTGCTATCTCTTTTAGATTTAGCTGATACATCTACAAATTACTATGAAGAATGTGATTTAACGTTTTTTCGTACACAACTTCTTTCACTTTTGTGCCGATTTTCATTCGTAATCGATTTCCATAACATATTATTTTCAAAATAAAGATTTTAAGCTAATTTAATAGCCAACGGTGGGCAATGTATGAAGGTTGCAAAAAAAATTTTATAGATTCCAATCGAACTTAATTTAATAAGAGTGTTTTCTTATTTATTTTCCATACTACACATATTTGTATAATTACCTCCCTGAGGAAATGAAACATATTCGTATAATTACCTCAATGAGGTAGTTAAGCGTATTCGTTTAAATGCTTTCCCCGCATAATTACCCAAAAATATTGCAATTTTTGGCGAGGTAATTAACCGTGAAATACTGTAACAAAATAAAATGAGTAAAAACGATGTTAGCACGTTAATTCACAAGTCGCTTTTTGCTAGAATAAAGGAGGAAAAAGTTCGCAAAAATAAAAAATATACCCATATTGACCAAAAAGTTAAAAGGTGCAAAAAGAGCTAAAAAAATAATTGTAAAAAGTGCTAGATTTGCGAGTTGTTTTGTTTGGGGCTAGAATTTTTTTCGCTTCTTGAGTAACTAAAAGCGGGCTAAATCAGCCCGAAATGGGCTAAGTTGGCATCCCTGCCACGGATTACGCGAGAAGAACATGTCAGTGTTGCCATGTCTGAAGATATTTCTTATTTTTGAAGTTTGTTGCGAACAGCGTTACCGTTGACAAATTGCAAAAAGAGTCACAAAAAAGTATTTGAAAAAAGATCTACCTTTTTTAAGCAATATATTAAAACAATGATATAGGTAGACACATAATTTTCTTTTTATTTTCAACACGGCCGCTTAAAGTTGGGAGTAGTAATAATTTTAAGTACATCGTTTGGCAAAACGTAAGATTTTCTTTAAAAATCAGGCCACTGCAGTTTTAATTGTCATTTAGCGAAGGATATCTCATAATAATATAGGAGAAAAAATATATAAAAAAATTAAGATGTGTAGTCACATCAATAGAACGATCATCACAAAGTGATTTTTTTTAATGGACACCTTTTAAAATAAGTGACGGATTTTTTTCTAACTTTTTTCGGAGCAGTCTACTTGCCCTTTCAGCCGCTTTCGGCTTGACGTTGATTTATGGAACACCCTGTATGTATTCTTTTTCTTAAAATAATGTAGCAAAATTACAAAAAAGTTGTTTGAAATTATAGTTAGAATAGAAAAGAGAAACGGTCTGGTCCAAAAACCGGCACCACCAAATTCTTTCGTAAAATATACGAACTTTACGAAAATAATTAAATTAAAGTGAAAAAAAATTTGGCTCAACCGGGGCACTAGCTCACAATTTTCATACTTCAAGGCAAGTGCTCTACACTGAAAATAATTCAAGCAGCATTTTAAGAAAAAAACTTCCGTAGTTACTTTTTTCGTAGAATATGCCAAACTTTCTTACATATTACAAAAAATGGATGCAATATATTTTTGAATTAACGAAAGTAACGAAAACCTTTCGTAAACATTTTTTCTTGTTAAAAAATATATTTGAAATAAAAAAATTTTTTGAAATTATTTGTTATAAAATGACACATTTTTAGATGTAAGTCAATAAAATAAATTTTTAGCTACAAGGCGTAGTGCTTGCTTTGAAATATGAAGCTTGTGAGTTTGTGCCACAATTAAGTCAAACTTTTTTTTCCTCTTATTTTTTGATTATTTTTCGTACATTTCGTATATTTTACGAAAGAGTTTCGTGGTGAGAAATTACGAAATATTTCGTAATATGTGGATTTTTTCGGTGCTAAGCCACTTTCTACACTGAAAATAGTCCATGCAACATTTTACGAAAAAAAACTTTCGAAGTGACTTTTTTCGTAGAATATACGAAACTTTCATATATATTACGAAAAAACACTAAGGCAATATTTTTTTTAATTTAGGAAAGTAACGAATACCTTTCGTAAACATTTTTCCTTGTTAAAAATATATATTTGAAATAAAAAAATATATTAAAATATTTTTTTTATAAATTTACGTATTTTTCAGATGTAATTAAATAAAACAAATTTTTAGCTCTTATAACATAAGTAGAAAGTGGATCACTTGGTAGAGTATATGACTTGAAATATGAAGATTGCGAGTTCATGCCCCGGTTGAGCCACACTTTTTTTTACTTTAATTTTTTGATTATTTTCGTATATTTTACGACAGAATTTCGTGGTGCGAAATTACGAAATATTTCGCAATATGTACGAGCTTTTTTGTGCATATGTTGCACGGAATTTCTTCAGTGTACTTATTTTGTTACAGCTAAAAATAAGTTCTATTTACTTACACCTGAAATATGTCACTTTATAAAAAATGTTAATTTATTTTTTATTTCAAATATAGTTTTTAACAAGGAAAACTGTTATACGAAAGGTCTTCGTTACCGTCGTTCCTGATAGGAACATAGGGCGTATTAAAAATGTGGTTTTATAATTGTGTTATATGTATATGTTAATGGCGGTTACTGTTGAAATCTTATATCGAATTCTTCTCAAAAACACAATTTTCTTTGATATCTTTTCGCACACGTATTCAAAATGTGGTACAAAGTTTAAGTTGTCGTCCATTACTGTACCCAAATGTTTTATTTCTTAAACTTTTTCAATATCTACATTTTCCATACGAATATTATGGTTTGAATTTCCGTTTATTAACATTGAGTTTGTTTTATTTGTGTTTAGCTTTATTTTATTTATTTTAAAATATTTTTCAATTTTAGCTAAATCTTCATTTTATTTATTTTAAAATATTTTTCAATTTTAGCTAAATCTTCATTTAAGTTAAGGACACATTCATCCGGATTTTCTTCACATGTATAGATAACCGTATCATCAGCGAACATGCAAACTTTACATTTTTCACAATATTTTTCCATATCGTTTATGTATATTAAAAATAAGTGTTCCAAGCACAGCACCTTGAAGTACTTTTGTTTCAATAGTTGTCATTTTGTTCTTTGAGTTCTATTACTTCAATAGCTTTTGAATCATGACAGCTCAGTTCCTTTAACACCATACTGTTCCAATTTAGTTAGTAATATTTCTCTGTTGAAAATTTCAAAAGCTTTGTTTAAGCCTAGAAAGGCTGCTGAACGAAAACATTCGTAAACAATACGAAATATTTCGTAATTTCACACCACGAAAATCTTTCGTAATATATACGAAATGCACGAAAATAATTAAGAAATAAAAATTTAAAAAAGTTTGGCTCAACCAGCGCTAGAACTCACAATGTTCATATTTCAAAGTAAGACCTCTACCCATTGAGCCACTTTCAACTTAATTTATAAGTTAAAAATAGGTTTTATTTATTTGCACCTAAAAAATATGTCAATTTATAAAAAACTATTTTAATTTACTTTTTATTTTAAATATATTTTTTAACAAGGAAAAATGTTTACGAAAGGTTTTCGTTACTTTAGTAAATTCATAAAATTATTCCCTAAATGTTTTTTTTTTTTTGGAATATGTACGACAGTTTCGGATATTCTACGAAAAAATCAACTACGAAAGTTTTTTCTTTGAAAAATGTTGCATGGATTTTGTTCAGTGTAAGAATACCTACGTCAAATTTAATAATTTTTTAAAAATATAAGTAGGTATTGAAGACGAGAATAAGTTTCCGACAAATAGAATTAAACCTCTTTTAAAAATAAAACTGAGAAATTCGACTTCAATTCCAGTACTAATTTGAACGTTGGAGCATAATTTCGTTTTTTTTATTATTTAACCCACAAATGGCTCAAATATCCGCGTCACTAAGTTTTTGTTTTCAAAGACATCAACCAGTCTTAAACGTATTTAAAAATATTATTTTCTCTCGCTCAATGCACAAGCACAACGAATGAAACACATCTCATATCTTCTCCCAAAATTGTTCTCATCCAACAATAAACGATGTGTTGGTATTTTTTTTAATTATGCTTTGTTCGTCTATTCGCCAGCAGACCAATTTCTTCGTTTTTATATGTATACATATGTATCTACAAAATATATAATCTTTTATGTAAACCAAAAACTTACCTTTAGTTATAAAATAATTTGTTTATAATAAATGTTATACTAGGCTTTTAGAAATGTTTTTGTATCTCAAGAAAATTTCACTTCGCAGCGTTAAGCACACCCGATTCAAGCAAACTGTTGAGAGAAACTGAAATGTGTACACGAATTGTTTAAGTAAACATACACGTCATTAACTTTTTTATGAATGGCAATACTGTCATATTTCGTTAGCAACATTCTGTAAAATAACTATTAACAGCAATATTTTGCTAAAATTATCTCTATACGACTGTATTATTTTTCTCATTTAAGCATGTACTCTGTTCATCATTTCGTGTGCTTTCGAAGTGCTGTCAAAAGTCCATATAAAAAAATTGACACGAATTACTCACGAAAAATTGCTGCAGAAGTAGTACTCTGTTTATTTTGTTAAAATGTATCTACAACATTTTGAGTCTTCACCCTACGTCTTCACGAGCCATCGACTTGAACATGACCGAACATGACGCCGGCAGAGTAACTGCAAAAAATTCATCAACTTCTTTGTTGTGGTGAATACGTAAGATGTCCATGTTCTGCTTATCAATGTATTTGGTAGTAGTGCAATAGAAATGCAATATTTAACAATTTCTTTCTGTCTCTTTTCTTTCTATTAAAAATGGTTGCTGACGGCGAATCTCATAGTGAACATTGATGTTCAGCCATATGGTCGAGCATCGATGTCAGAGCATGGACGAAACATGGACATGAGCGGTCTACATTAGCCATATGCGATGTCCGACATGATGTTCATACCAAGTTCATGGCTAATGTAGACCCCCAGTCATGATTGGTTACTTGTCATATTTTTCGTATGAAAAAACCAATGTTGATCAACATTTTTCGCAAATTTAAACAGAGTACTAAGCTCTATGAGTAAGAAATACTAAATGCTGTTAAATGTAAAAAAACATGCTGCTATATCAGAATTGCAGTTTAAAAAACTTTATACGTGTCCATACATACATTTTTACGCATGTTAAAAAGAAAATGTTAAAATACAGAAAACAAGAAAGAATTTAAAGTCTCTTATGTGCATACATATAAGCGGAATTCAGTGTTTAGTGCAAATGGTCTTGCGAAAGAGCAAATGCAAAAGCAGCTCTGGCCGAGTAAGCATATAACGGCGTGGTCACTTATCACATTGGTAATTATTTTTTAAGTGAAACCAGACCGCTGTTCGTTTATTGACCTTCGAGAGTTTTACGTCTCACTCTCTCGAATGTGATTGTGGTTGGCGTCGGTTACTGGGGGTATACATTAGCCATGAACTTGGTATGAACATCATGTCGGACATCGCATATGGCTAATGTAGACCGCTCATGTCCATGTTTCGAACATGCTGACATCGATGCCCGAACATATGGCTGATCATCAATGTTCGCCATGAGATTCGCTGTCCACAACCATTTTCAATAGAAAGAAAAGGACAGAACAAAATTGGTACATAAATATTATACATCTATTGCACTACCATTGATAAGGCAGAACATGGACATCGCAAGTATTCACCACACAAAGAAATTGATGAATTTTTTTACAGTTGCTCTGCCGGCGTCTGATTGCCTTCGCACAATCTCTTTTTGTGATGTCGTTATACATCAAGCAATGAAATACCATGATGCCACATGAATGAACACATTCACACCATTCGTTCAGTATTCGTTGAATCAAAGCGAATTAATATCAAGTGGCCTTATCATTAAAATAACACACATACAAAGTAGGTGTAGGACTATTTTTATTTGTGCTTTGACAGTTCGGGTTAAAGTTTTTCTCGTTTCTTATATAGAGTTTGACTGATTGGGTGTAATCAGCTGATGAACATATGTGATGAGAAGGCTACCTGGTACTGAATTCGCCTTGGTTGATATTTGTGTATAAGCAATGTTGTAAAAAACAAAACACAAATCTATGGCGGCAGGATATTTGTACAAGAAAATTGTAATCAGCTGTTTTCTTGAACGAAAATTGAAACACTCAACTTAAAGAGAAATTGAAAGCAAGTTCATTTCAATTTTTAAAAGTATGAGTGTATTGGTAAAAAAGTGTGAGTGTATTAAAACTTGAAAGGCAAAACTTGATCTTGTGGCTGCTAAGTAAAGAAGTAGTTTGTAAACACTAGTTTTACTTAAGTTGTTGTATTTTGGTGAAATTAAAAAATACTGAAGTATGAGGAAATTTAGAAAAAAATAGATGGTTGTTTTTTCTTACATTGTAAAAAATATAAAAGTAAAATTTGACATTTTTAAATAATATATAAACATAAGCTCTGAAAAACAAAAATTATTTATCGACATTTCGCAAAATTAATGATTTTCACTATTTCACTTGAGATTATTTCCAAAGAAACACAAAAAATGTTTAGGTCAATTATTTTACAATACAACTTGTAGCATGTACGGTAATTTATTCTATCAGCATTAAAACCATTCATACCATTCGTTAAGTATTCGTTGCTTTTAAGAGTGTTAGTTTACATTTGTAGAAGACAAGCAATGCATGCACCAGTTTTCGTTACACTCCGTTTTCTGAATAATCTCATGCATTGCTTTACTGAATTGATTATTATTGTCAACATGAGGCTGTATTTTTGTGATTGTATCCACAAACATAAAATAGACCAATCAAACCGTTCTCTGATACGTAGGTATAAAGCAATATCCAGTTAAATTCTTCGAAAAAGTGCAAAGAAGAACTAACATATGGTGTTTCTTTTGAAAATCAAACCAAGTTTAAATTTTGGAACCAAGTTCAAATCACGACCAATTTAAAAAAAAATAGACGATTATTTTCGATTTTTATTTTTTTGCTTGATTTTTATTTGTTGTTTAAAAATAATCATTATTTTATAAAACTCTAAAATAAGAACTATTTTACGATCAAAAAATAAAACTCAAAAATAATTCTTATTCGGAAAGCAAAAACAAAAATTGGAAAATAACAATTGAAGCGTAATTTTTTAAATATATCCCCTTCTATCCGCGCCTGCTTTTCGTCAACGATTACATAGCGATAATGTCACCTGCTTAATAATTTAATATTGTTGCTTACTTGTTTTTTCCGTTTCATTTCAATTATTGGCTGACTTTGCTGGGATTCGAACTCAGGCTGGATGTTTATAAGTTTTTGCGCTTACCACTCTGCTGCTGCACCACCTAAAACATCGACAGCAGTAGGCCAACATATTCATTTGCTTGATTGAAGACAAAATGTAAGATATTGTCGCTCATATTGTCCTCAACAAAGTGGGATTGAGGACAGCAATTAAGACATTGTCGCTCATCTTGTCCTCCACAATGTTAATGGATACAAAATTCAAGACATTGTCGCTCATATTGTCCTCAACAAAGTTGGTTTGAGGACAACAATTAAGATATTGTTGCTCATCTTGTCCTCCACAATGTTAATAGAGACAAAATGTAAGACATTGTCGCTCATATTATCATCAAAAGTGTTTACTAGAGGACAACTTGCAGGAATTTGTCGCTCAGATTGTCGTGAACGACGATTTCCTTTAAAGTGTAGCACAATTTGTACAATAATCGTAGATGACAATGTCGTTCAAGGCAGTCTGGCCAACTGGAACACGCTGTTGGTCTCACACACAGAGTGAGTGTGTTGATGTTAAAAAACTGCCTATCCTCGAGAGCATATGAAGTTGAGAGAATGGCCGTCACTGCTTTGCACATGTAAATTCAATATGTGTATTTTTTGTACTTTTTTTACACGTAGATACATCAATACGTACTTATATAAAGGGTCTTCATTGCCCAGCGGTAAATTGCATTAGTAAAGATGCCTCCTAGAAGGCCTGTTTAGCAGACATAAGGCCTGCCAGTCCGCATTCCATACTCATATAATTTTTACCCATGCTATCATTGCGGCGCTGGCCTTCCAACCCGCTCCCATTGTAGGGATTCTTACAGGCCTCTTCTGGCAATGGAGGTGCACATATATATTTTTCTATTTCAGTATTTTCATAGCGGCTTCTTTCGATTTGATTAATGTGTTTTTTTCATTTCAAACTATTTCTTTACATCCAAAGTAGTTTTTTATACATTGAATTGGATGTAATGTAGTTCCGGCGAAATAATGAAAAGTTAATCAGCTCCGACACAATAGCAGCATTTGTGATGTCTCTTTTATGTAAGTTTCAGACTTATGTAATTGTACATACGAAAAAGAATACGAGAATGTTTGTAATATTCAAAGCACTTTTTTAACTTTTTACTTTAAAAATACAATACTCCTTCCATCTTCCTGCTGAATGAAGGAAATGTGGAATGTCTATCGAACGAAAAATCAAAAAAATAATATTACTACTTCCAGCTTCCCTTCTACAAGATACCAGTTTGCAGTTGTGTCGGTCTTGCAGGCCTTCAAGAAGGCCTGAAATTCGCAGGCCTGTTGCCTTTTACCGCTGAGTAAGAATGACAGTACATGTGTGTGTATATATGTATGTACATATACATATATGAATAAAACAACAATGGTTTGATATATCAACTTAATTCTTGGTTTATTTTGAGGCTTAGACAATCCAGTTATGTTAGGAATGTCCACAACTGTATCGTTGACACTGATGCGCTCGATAGCTCCAACTTCTGCACTCTGTGCAAAATATCTGGCTGAGTTTTTGGGACAAGACAGTACGTTTTTCGGAATACAGCGAAACTTCATGTAACACTTCTATGTTGTCCTCGCACTAATAAAGGTAATTTTGCTTATTAACAAAGTTATTCCATCAAAAATGTGTTTCATCTGAAAAGATGGAATACAGCCGGAATTATTTTAGACAGAAATGGGAGTGCCCACTACGAGCCCGTGTTGGGCATTTTAACAGTATCTTATTCCAAACCACCGACCAACCAGACACGACACGAACAGCAACCGTTCAAAAGAGAAATAAGAAAGTATTGGTGCTCAATTTTGTTTTGTTTTTCGCATACATTCGTAATAACACGTAATAACACTTTTATTATGATATAAAATGAAACAAGAACATACATATAATTGTTGTCTCTTTCTCAAACGGCAGCCCTCAAAGATTTATTTGGGCAATTTTCCAACTGTCACAATTGACGTGTCTGGTTGGTCGGTGTTCCAAACATACATAACTGGATTGACTCATCTTCAAAATAACCCAGAAAAAATAAATGAACGCGTTCAAAATGAAATAGTGTTTCATGATCTCTTTAGAACTTGTTTCTTCGAATGCATTCAGAATGCCATCGTAAATCGTAAATAAAGCAGTAGTTTTTGAACTCATTAATGACGCATGTGATTTTACTAGGTAATATATTGCATAAAATATCCACAGAAAAAGGCATGGAAAAATGGAATTAAATCATTACATTGTCACATTTTCATAAAACAAGTTTTAGTTCCAACAAAAGAATAAGAAGATAATAGCTCAGTGGTAGAGAGCATGTCTTAACAGTCAAAAGAGCATGGTTCGTATCCCAGCTGCTGCAATATTTTTTTATATTTACATGAAAAAACGTCATCGAATCAGGGAACTTCCATGGTTGAATTCGTTCATTTTAATGGAGATCAATTTATTTAAATTTTCACGTAAACACATGATCTCCAATGACACGCTAATGTAAAAATCATGCATGTTTCACCTAAATCGAACCAGTTCGTCGTCACTTGAACTAATGATTATACACATGATTTGTAATGTTATTTTTTGCTGGGAAAGCAAGAATTAAGTGGATATGTCAAACCGTTGTTGTTTTATTTAAAATTAAAATTCTATCATTCTTAATGAAAGATCCTTTATGTATTTACAATGTAAATTTTTTTCGTAAAATGTTGCATGGATTATTTTCAGCGTACCTCCTGAGCCACTTTCTACACTGAAAATAAGCCATGCAACATTTTACGGAAACAAATTTCGTAGTTACTTTTTTTCGTAGAATATAAGAAACTTTCGCACATTATACGAAAAATATTAAGGCAATAATTTTATGAATTTACGAAAGTAATGCAAACCTTTCGTAAACATTATTCCTTATTAAAAAATACATTATTTGAAATAAAAATAATTAAAAAATAAATTTAAATTAATAATGAAACAGAACTAGGTCTGCCAAACTAAATCGACGGCAGTAGCTTCAAAATGCTCTCACATTATTGTTTATTTTCTTTTGTTCTTATATTTCGTATGAAAAATGTATGAAATTTTATTAAAACACGGCAACATTGTTGAGAGAATGAGTAGCTAAAACTGAGAGCATGAGAAAAAACGTTCTCGAAATAAAATTGATTCTATCCCATGACCAGGGTTGTCAGATTTTTGCAGACCTATTTTTCGCCAAATTAAAAGTCGCCAAAATCAATTTTATGTAGTTTTTCTTAATATATATTTAATAATAATTTTTTTTTATATAACACATTTTTTAAAATAATTTTTATAAAATGATCGTATAAAAATTTAGCAGAAAGTCGCTAAAAGTAGAAATAAAATCGCCAAAAATTATTTCTTATAAATTTTTCGCATCAAAATCCAAAACCCATTAATGATTATTATTATCATAAGAAAATTGTTTTAATTTCTTGCGGACGTGTTTTGGCGGGATTTATTTTTGAAAATACTCCTTAAACAAAGTAATTTTCCTGAATTATAAAAATTTTTAACTTCAATTTTGTTTAAAAAAATAGTCATAAAATCGCCAACAAATTTATTTATCGCCATGTCGCCAAATCAAAAATGTAGACGTCAAACAAGTTGAAAAATTGCCACGTTTGGCGAGAAATCGCCATATCTGACAACCCTGCCCATGACTGCTTTTTACGGCGTTTGATTAATGACAATTTGTATGGAAAAACTCGTCTAGCCCCAGTTCTGTTTCATCATGTATTTGTTATAAATTGAAATATTTTTCAGGTTCTTATAAAATAAGTAGAAAGTGGCTCAATGGTTAGACCGAAAAAAGTCCACGAACACGCTCGTACATCATACGAAATATTTCGTAATTTCGCATCACGAAACCCTTTCGTAAAATGTAAGAAAATGATTAAAAACTAAATGAAAAAAAAGTTTTGCTCAACCGGTGCACGAACTCGCAATCTTCAAAATTCAAGGCAAGTACTCTAACCACTGAGCCACTTTCTACTAATTTTATAAAAGCTATAAATTTGTTTTATTTACTTACATACATCTGAAAAAGATGTCAGCTTATAAAAAAATATTTTTAATTAATTTTTTTATTTCAAAAGCCTAGCCTAATAATCAAATTGGATTCACAAGCAAATAAGTTCTAAATAATCATATTAATAATTTTAACTTATTTTTTTATTTGAAATGATATATTTAACAAGAAAAGTTTTTACGAAAGATTTCGTTACTTTCGCAAATTAACTACGAGTTTTTTTTCGTAAAATATGGCATGGATTAATTTCAGTGTACGAGTCTGAAAACTTTTCAAACATCATGGTCATAGGTATACTGATGAGTTAGAATTAGCACCAACGAAATGCAGGCATTATATCAACGTAGAAGCATAATTTGTATATTTTTTATTATTTAACCCATAAATGGCTAAAATATCCCTCGTCACAAAATTTTTTTTCTCAAAGACATCAACCAGTTTTAAACGTATTTACAAATGTTCTTTTCTGTTTCCCTCAATGTGCATACAAAACGAATGAAAAACAAATTGAGAACACATCTTATATGTTCTCACAAAATTTCTCTCATTCAACAATAAACGATGTTGGTATTTTTTTCTTCAATTTTGCTTTGTTCGTTTATTCACCAGCAGACCAAATTTGTTATATGTATGCATACATGTCTATAAAATTTTTAATTTCAATATTTTATGCTAAAAAACTTACCTTTATCAATTAAATAATTTGTTTGTTATATAATGTTGCAGTATTATTTAAAGAAATGTTTTCTGTATCTTAAGAAAAGTTCACTTTGCAGCGTCAAACTCTTCTAGAACAGCCGATTCAGACAAACTGTTGAGTGAAACTAAAATCTATGCACGAATTGTTATCCAAAACATATACAAGTAATTAATTTTTTTCATGAATGGCAATACTGTCAATTTCTTTAGCAACATGTATTTTTGGGATTCGTAAAACAATTATTAACAGCAATCTTTTGCTAAAAGTATTTCTGTACGACTGTATTATTTTGCTCATTTATTAATAATAGAGTAAATACTGTTAAATGTAAACAAACATGTTGCTGTATCAGAATTGCAGTTTCCCACTTAACCTGAGATTCGAAATCAACGAATGTTAGATAAAGGGAAGTGCTTTCGAAACCAAATCGTTCGATAATTCCTCGCGAATCTGAAACAATTCGAATGATCGCTAAAGCGAACTTCTCTCAATAATGTCGCGAAATGTTCTCGAAATTGCCGAAAATGAATAAAAAGTGAATGCTCGATATATCGAACTATTATCAAACTAAATATCGAAATAATATATTTCATCAATGTGCAATTTACACTCAATTAATTGAATAGTGCTAGTACTTGAATAGGCTAGTGCATGTGTGCTATGCTGTTAGGCTAGAGAGAGCGGTGCGATTCTTAGCATTTCTTCTGGTTTGTCTGACTGCAGAGTAAGTTAAAATATTAAAATAATATTAAAACTAGATTTTGTACCAGTGATGTATATTCGTATTCGCGAATAGTCGCCTATTTCATGACTTTCGTATTCGCCAAATTCAAGCGAGTGTTTTGCGAATACCTGCCAAAAATTACATAAAGTGAAGCAAAAATTAATCATTTACATTACAAGAAACCCATGTTTTTAACTTAAAATAATAATCTTCTCTTGTTAAACGCAAAGAAAATATATTTTCCAACTAAATATTCCTCAATATTTTTTGGAATTAAAGGATGAGCAGGAGCTTGGAAACTATGCTGAGAAATGTCATCTTTATTACTGAAGTCATCATGTCTCTCAAAGATGCAAGTTTATTGCTTAGGGAATCTCTAGCTTTATTTAACTTGTACGTTTCGAATTTTTATTGCGAAAACTTAAATATGCGTTTGTTTCATTGTCTACAAGCAAATCCAAATTGTGCCGTATGATACGCTCTTTAGGTAAACTATTTTAAAAAAATTTTACTCTGTATCTTGGGTCAATGAAAATTGTCGCGATAAACAATATTTGATTTTCTAAATTTTAAAATTTGCTAATGGCTGCTGTTTTAAAACGAATGCCGTAACACCAATTAATTCACCAGAGGAATCAAAATCCGTAAGAGTTTTTCCAAGGTGACGATTAATGCAATTATTGATGATACAGAAATATCGGCCGCACTTAATTCTTAAAATGGTTTCAACTGGTCTGCAAAACACCAACACCACTTTCTCCACACGCAATTAAAATTCAAGTTTAAGTAGCTGAATTGAAGTATTTATGTTCATTTGTCTATAAATATTTACGTAAATAATTGAGTTTTCTCGCAAACAACACTTTGAATGTACATTTGTAAGTCTATAAAAACTTTAATATGTTCAGTAGTGGCATTCAGGTGCGAAGTTGATAATTTCAAATTCAGTCATCTGAATATCATAATGCCTACATGTATTGTAAATGCCTACAGTATTGTGATTGTTTTTTTTTTTTTTTGTTATTGACGCAGAGATTTTTTTTCAATTAAATTTTAAATATTGAGTGGCACTAAATTCCAAATTGAATATTCGTATTCAACGAGTATTGGTGAAGATATTCGTATTCGCGAATACTTAAAAGTTGGAATTCGTAACATCAGTCTTATGTATCATATTCCATATACATACATACGTTAAAATAAATTAATTACAAATAGAGTAACAATCTTGAAAATTTATTTTTTCCTGCGTTTTTGCGATATGGAAATTTGTTCGATCGGTATCGGTCCAATTTTAATATTGCTAAAAATTCGCTATTGATTCGAAATCGAATGTTTTTGGAACAAAACTGAGTGGCAGTTAAACTTTTTTTCGATTCATTTTTGAGTGTCATTCTCGAAAGTTGTACACGATATACATATTTTCGAGATATATTCTAAATCAATCGGATATGGTCTGTGTTTCACAAAAAATAAAATTATGTGAATTCTCATGGCATTGTTGTCATAAAGATTTTTTACAACAATGCCGTGATAACTCACATAATTTTATTTTTTGAGAAACACAGAACATGGCGAATATCATTAACGAGTCTTGGTCAAGTGGGTTAAAAATATGTATACCTACATGCACACATCCGTACATTTTTACGCATGTTAAAACACAGAAAACAACAAACAATTTAAGATCTCTTATGTATGTATGGATATACATACATATGCACATACATATGCACATACATACATATAGTGTTAGCTAGTTTAGCGCTAAATATGGCTATTTTACATCCAGTTTAGCAGGTAAAAATGCATTTTAATTAGTCGCAATTCACACTTTGCAAGTCCTACATATGTTTTAGATTCCTACTTTTTGGCGAGAGAGGCAAGGGGAAAAGAAGCGAGTACACCCTTTCATGTACTCTCGAAATTTGTTTTGCTTTCTCATTCGTAATGTAAAAAACGCGAACATTCACTCACTTGTGTATACATACTTACATACATATGTATGTATGTATGTATTCCTGCAAAAGACAGAAATAATTCAGCGGTAAGACTTGTGCTGTGTGAACGCCAAAAAAAGTTCAAAGAAAATTCAAAATTGCAATCTTATTTACTTGGATAAGTGAATTCGGAATTATTAACCACAAATCTAGAGCAAAACCAACTAATTTTTGACTATGTATCAAGTTGATCTCTGTACATGTAAATTCAATAATTCTGTATGTATGGGAATTTTTTCGATAAGCAAAATATAACTGAATTGTAGAATAACTGCCTAGCTCACGATGTCGACAAGTCGAGTTCGTTCTCATATTTATATTGAGAACAATAATAAAAAAATTAAATTTGTTTTTGTTTTCAATATAGATATGAGAACGAACTCGACTTGTCGACATCGTGAGCCAGGCAGTAAGTTTATCATAAGAGATTTCCTACAACTTTTTGTGAGAATAAATACTTATTATAATCTTATTTAAGTACAAAATGTTAACAGTTTTTAAATAGTGTTTTAAAAATGGTGCACATGATAATACTTTTTACAATAATACTTGCTATACACTTAGTTTAGATAACAATTTAATAAACCTGTTTGCAAATGACTTATGCTCGCTATAGTTTTGTAAAGGTAATGCTAGATAGGTCAATATTTAGGCTTCAATATATGTATGTGTTTATGTGCGTTTGTTATGAAAATCAAAAGCATTTTGGTATTCTTCAATATTTCCCCTCCGTATATGTGTATCTATTTTTTGTAAACTAACACACCCAAACACATATTGAAGCTGAATATTGATGTGCTTAGCAGCCACTAAGTCTTCTTGAGAATGATGTCCCGTTATTTGACGCCTGCCCGAATTTCGTAATACATTTGTATTTGTTAAAATTTTTTAATGTTTTATTTGAAAACTGAAAATATATCGATATTTTTTCCCATCCCTAGTTTATATGTGTGTAAGTACATATGTATGTACATTAACTCTTTCCAGCTTAATTTTTCATAAGATAGGTAATTTTTCTGTTTTATTTAAAAAAAAACTTGGGGACTACGTATGAAATATCATTATTGAAAAATATCGATATTTCGACAAATCTATATTTTTTATTCGATATATATCGATGCCGATCGATATTTAAAAATATAGATATCGATATATGTCAATATATTTTTTTCACTTGCTCATCCCTAATGTACATATTTACAAAAAGTCCACGTGTTGTGTTGTGTGTTCAAATTGTGATTAGTTTATTTTACTAAAGTTTTTAATAGTTTAAATTTAATTAGAAAAAACTCTGACGTTAGAAGCGTGTGTGTGTTTTTTTTAATTAAAAAATTTATTTTATTACTTGCAGCGCATTCTTTTGTCCTTTCTTTTTTTCATTACAATAATTTTTACTTATTCGTAGACATTACACAAACAAAAATTCCCTTTTTTGTTGTAATGTTGTATTTGTCGTCCTAGTGCTACCACCTGCATTATTTCATCATTATACTCTTTAATGGACAATTAACAATGCTTACTCCCGGTTTTAACATTGGCGCACAGAGTAGTCTGTTAAACAAAATATGTAAGCAACTTCAAACCATACTAATTAAGTGATGAAGTAGAACAAGTCTGCAACTTCAGGCAAAAAAAGCTGTCAAATAAACACGGAAGTAGCTTCAAATGCTCTCATGTCATTATTGGTCTGTGACACCGGTTGTGTCAAAAAATTCGTATAACTTTATTCTCCGTTATCGTTTTTTGTTGCTATTTCGATAAGCTGCCGCATTGCACGTCCCCCACCATCAGTTCATGACGAAACTGCTTAGTGAGCACAATTTCTGTGTATGTAAGTAAAATAATCAAGGATTAATTTTGGATACCAATTTTTGCTCATTTTATAAAAGTTCCAATTGTCGAAAGACTAATTAACGTTATTTTGCTTAATGAATATGTGATTTTTTTATTTTTTTCTTAATTTTAACAAATGTAGCAATACATTTGTTAAAACGTTTGTTATTTTTAATGCTCTAAATAAAAAACATTTGTGAATTTTAATATTGAAATAAAAGAGATTAAATTGATTAAATATCTTTGTTTTGTCAAAGTGCACAAATAAAAAAAAACTTGAATTATTAGTAACACGTTTCGAAAAATCTTCAGTTGAAACCCCCGGTGCATGATACCGGCGTCACCATTTATTTTAATTTTTCTATGAAAAATACAAGCCCCATTAATAAAGTCATTTAACACGACCTCATCTGACTACTTCCACGTGTTGGCTGTGTCTGTCAAGCATTTTTTAATTATATGTTTTAAAATAATTTGCGGGGCATAGACACTTACACATATGTGGCAACAACTAAAAGATTGGAGATTTTTTTTAGTTTTGTCGCTTTTTTCATTTTGGTAATTTTTTAGATTTTTCGGAGACTTTTTTGGCGATTGTTTTAGTTTTCGGTTTTGTTTTAACGATTTTTTTCATTTTTTGACGATATTCTTAGTTTTTTTAAAGCTTGTACGTTTGTATAAGCCGGTTGTACATTTTATGGCGGTGTTTTCGTTTTGTAGTGGCTTTATGGTTTGTTCGGTATCAATGCCGTCGGAATAATACGGCCCTACCTGACGGGGCGAATAAGATGCGTCTATCAGCGCCCCATGTGGAACAGAAGCATTTGGACATGAGTTCCCCTTGGTTAAGAACGGAGCCTATCTAAAAGTCCTACGTAAGTATGTTCATGGTAACACACTGAGCTTCCGCTCTACCCGCGATTTGGGTTTAAACCACATCCACCACGATGCTCCGCAAGAGGCCGCAAACCACAGCCAGGCAAGAATCGAAGCTCATGGAGAACCTGACCCCCGTCGAACCATAATTAAGTCTCCGGTCAGATTTCTCAGATGAAACTACTACCAGCTGTACCCCAAATGGTTCGGGATTGGTGGCCCGGAACTAAACTTTGTACACTCCTCTTTAGTTTTATTGTTAGACTTTGTCAAGAAATCTATTAGAAATCCAAACAGAGAATCAGTTTCGCGATAAGTTTGTAGTCGCCGAAATAATTCTGTATACAGCATGTCTGCTACAGGCAATTACGTTCCGATTTTTATTTTGTTTTTTTTTAGCACAACGTCTTTAGCAGATCCGTCCTCATGATGGAACTTCTCCACACATGCAGATTTTCTTCACTGGATTGGGTATCAATTTTGTCATTTGCCTTCCTCTCGTAATCGTCGGATAATTCTCGCTGTGAAATCAAAAAATCTAAAAGCTATTTTAAAGATCGACTGCCGTTTTAAGTCCAATAGTTGGTTTCTGTAAAGCTATACTGGGACCATTGATTCGACCTAGTTGGTCCAAATTAGCCAATACTTCATTATTTTAATCGCTCCTAGAATTTTTTTATGGCACCATCATCTTTTACTGATGAGTTAATTAGACGAATTATTTATTTTCATGATTCATGATCGCGATTTTAGCAATTGAAATATGTATGTAAATACTTTTTCCAATACGTTCCACCCGTTCATTTATTACCAAGGTGACAATTGACTTTATTTCCCACCATAAACGTAAATAAAGCATTTTCGAAAAAGAAATAAAGTCAATTGACTTTATTCCATTTTGAAATATTTAATTTGGATGGCATCGCGACACTTCCCAATGAATAATAATCTGAATGTACCAAGTCAATATTGGTATCAATTAAAAGAAATATTTTACTAGTTGTTTCCTTCGTACAGGTTTAAAGGCTTTTTCGTCTGAGTATACCGAAAAGCGGCTTCGTTGAGCTAAGATTTTTTGCTTCACTAGTGGGAGATATTTATTCGATACCATAAGCCCACCTAAAGAGAAAATTGTAGCTCAGCGAAGCCGCAATTTCCTAAACCAAAAGGAGAAAATCTCAAGCCTTGCTAAAGGCTAGCTATCCTCAGCGAAACCGCTATTCGACATGCTGAGGAAAAAAATTCGTAAACCCGGCCTATGGTCGGCTATGTAAAAAACGAAGCCGCTTTTACTGAGAAAAAACTTTAAGCCCGACATACTTTGAGCATTGTTGACGTTATTTCTATTTGAATAGGGAAATAAAGTCAAAAACTTTATTTCAAAATTTTTGTTTACTTAATTTCACTTTTAAAAACGCATTTCCCACCATGGTGGGATGTAATGTCAATTGACCTTATTTTTATTGATCTTATTACCTATCACCACTACCAACACCGGCAAAACATATACATACATATTTATAGGGATAGGTCATGCTGTAGTCGGAGATCCTTCTAGTACAATTGAGAATTTCGACTGATTTTGTAGACCGGCAGTTCTTTTTCGGACTTCCATCACAACAGATTGAGAGAGGAAAGAATTTGAAGGGTTACGTCATTGCCTGAACTCGCAATTCTGTTTTGTTTTTCCTTCCGTCAATTTAAAGAACAGCAAATTTTATGTAACCAAAACAAAATTGTTTCTATCTCTTTCTGCAAAATTTATTACATTCAATTTCGATATACCTAAAACTGTACAATGTATTCGCATGCAGAACAAAATTTTCTCTCATTAGTTCTCTCTTAATTATATATTTTCAGCATTAGTGGTTAGTTTTCATTTTCCTTTTGTTTTGCCATTCGCCAGCAGACTTATGAAATAATTTTATGTATGTATACCTAGATACCTAACTGCTTTGTTTTTCTTTTTTAATTATATACCTACATACATATACTTATAAACTTACCGTGCTCCTTATTAGTTTTAGCAAACTTTAGCAAAAAATCTTCAATAAATTGTTATGTATATGTAACTTTCTGATTAGTTAATGTTTTATTTCTATTATCTCTATACGAGCATCCACACTACAAGATAAGTAGAGAGAAACTAAAAAGTGCATACAAATCAACACGATAAAATTTAAAAATGTAAAAAACTGTGTATAGCAACATTATATGTATATAAGCATTATTGTTTTTACTGATACATTTTTTGTATTCCATTAACAGCTATGTTCCTAACAGAAGAAGTTAAAACAACATTCATTTCAAAATATTTTTACAGTACTCTAAAATGTGTTCTGTTTTACCTACTGTACAAATGTTAGAGCATCATATTGATATGTATGTATATATTTGAAATACTACGTTGCTTCACAACAACCTACATCAGTGGTGGGCATTCTCCCAATTTCCCATGCTCGCGAGCATATGTAGGTCCCCTGATGCTCAATGTACAACTAGTCACGTTGTAGTGGTAACATTACTAGTCAACAAAGGACTGTCATATTACTAGTTGTAATGAGGCTAGTAGTGATACTAGTCAAACAACAACGTTTTAAAGCAGTCATACAACTAGTTGTAATGAAACTAGTAATTTAAATTATTTTTAAAAAATTTACATATTTTCAGGTGTAAATTCATAAAACAAAACTTTAGCTCTAAATATAATAAGTAGAAAGTGGCTCAGTGGATAGAGTACATGCTTTGAAAGATAAGAACTGTGTGTTCATACCATGGTTGAGTCAAATGTTTTTTAATATTTAAAAAGCTATAAATAAAGAAACTAGTAAGCGCACTAGTCTATAATAATTAGTATTAGTATTAGCTGTAATGATACTAGTAATTCAAATTATTTTTTTATAAATTGACAACAGGTGTAAGTACATAAAACAAAATTTTGCTTTATAAATAACTAGATGAACTCGCCTGCTTCGCGCGCTTAAAGTTTGCTTTATGACTATAAGGTGTCTGTAAAATATAATAATACAACGTCCTTTACATTTAAAGTTCCCGTTATGCAAAATAAACAGTGCTACCAACGTTAAAAAAACATCTGCTTCTGCAACTTTCTTAAATTTTCTTTGGAAGCTGCATTCGTGTCCATATAATGAAATTTTTGTTGCGCAGCTTTTGTTTTTTTTACATAGCTTTTGTTGTTGCTTAATATTACGAAGAAGAAAACAAAAAGAGAGTTGCATGTACATGAAGCAGTGTACCCCTTCCCTATCCTCTCACCTCTCTCTCCCATATACTCAAAAGTTGCGCTGCAAAAGTTGACTCGTATGGACATAGACTTAAGAAAAACAGAGTACTACTTATGCAACATTTTTTCATGAACAATTCATGGCAATTTATTTTATATGTGTTTTGACAGCATTTCACATGAAATGTTGAACACAATACCATGCTTAGTCCTGGTAAATCACGTGAAATGTTGAACACAATACCATGCTTTAAAGCTGAAAGTCCATAACACGCGTTTCACGCTTTAACGCGCTATAAGCATCTGTATGAAAAGTAGAATTAGTGTCGCCGGTGCCATGAAAGAATGCCAGCTGTTTTACATAGCCATGGATGACAATTTATATTCCATTGTTAATGTTATCGATAAATATGTTTATGTCGTAGATTAGTTTTTTCTATATATTTCTTAAAAAAAAGGTTTTTTTAATTGAAAAAAAAAACGTTCATAATAAAGTTATACTCGTACAAATATTTTCAAAAATAAGATGCATAAAAATTAATTTTTTACCACAATTTTTTTCATGAACAAAATTTGCATTGCAGCTATCGACTCCTTTTACGCACTGTGCCTCGTCTCTGTTATGTTTATTAATTTGATCAATTTATTTAGCAAGTGCAATTGATGTACAAGCTCAGTGAATGCAATAGATGCATAACTCAATGAATGCATGAATAAACTCAATGAATTCCACAAACTCTTTTTCAAACTAAATTTCACATTTAGTTTTTGCAAAAATTATTTTTAATTTACAAAAAAATTTACGCTACAGCTGATCAAAACAAAAGAACTTGGCGCATAAAACCCGTTGTATGTAACTTGTATATACAAACGCGTCGAAAGTATGAGACGCACTTAACACGCAACGCACGAAACGCGTAGTATGGACTTTCAACTTAAGGCAGATTTTGGGTTGGCATCACTGCCGAATGCATACAATTGCAACAGCTGATTCCATTTCACAGTTTTTGCAAAAACCGACGTTTCTTATTGAATTAAGGTGTTTGTTTTATTTAATTATGAATTAAATAGTTAAGTGTAAAAATCATATTAAAATGTTAAGAAATTTAGCTAAAAGTTTTATATCAAATAATACCAAAAATGTGTATAAAAGGAGCACACAAAATTGCCCGCTGCCTTCAAGGAATTTTTTTCATGTCTATGCCAGCATGACTGCTAAAGTGTTTGTGGACCGCGAAAATATTTATGCTCACCAAGTTTTGGAAAGCTCTTTAAAACCATACCAAATTTTTGCCCAATATAATGAAATTGTGCCAGCCAAGAACCTCAACCTGGCGATTTTACAACGTGGTCATGAAAATGTTTCCATAAACCAGCTTTTTGATAATTTTAAATTACTTTGTTGTTATTGCCAGCAAACGAATTCGTTGATATCGCAATCAGAATTCACCAACTTTGTTAACCACTACTGTGATAAAGTACATTTATTGAATGATGATCAGTTGAAGGATTCCTTACGTCTTCTAGCTGTGTTGCCGCCAGAGCAACATGTACGTTCCCCTAATTTTGTAGAATTGTGGAATACTCTAGATATAGAGTGTTGTCGTCGGCTTGAGAAGTGGAAAACGAATGAATTGCTTCTAGTGTGCGATGCTTGGTATCAATTAAATTTGGCTCGTATCTGTGACTTTGTTTGGGAGGCTTTACGAAAGTTGGGTCGGAAAGTGATTAAAATGCAACCCAATCAATTGGTACAGACAATGTTTCTATGTAATATTATGAGGCGTACGATTTTTGATATGTTTGATTTTGAAGTAAATTTGGCAAAATGTGCAAACGAAATGACTTTGTCTGAGTTGGGTGTGATGTCAATGGGTTTCTTTAAGACACAAACTTCCATACGAAATAGTGATTTGGTTAACTATATGTATCAACGGTTAATGGATGAGTTGCATACGGCTGATGATATAACGATTGTTGCGATTTTAAAGGTAAGTTATACACATCTTTCTACGTTCGTAAATGTAGTATTGTGCTGTGCAGTACATAATAAGTTTTGTGTTTTTAAATACAAACTGTTATGCTTTTGGGCACTACTACGGTTTCTACCGCGTCTACATCTGACCACGGTTCCTTATAGAACTCGATTAAATAAGACGAAAATGCCGTTCGAAATTTTTGGATATCACGCTTCGTTTTCGAGAACTTAGTAGTTTTCTCCACTGTAAGAATGATTTTCTGCCTAATGGATTTCTCCTCTTGATATGCCGAATAGCGGCTTCGCTGAATAATGCTTTTCTGCCTAGTCGGGCTTCAGCCGGTCTTAATAATGCTTTTCCTCTGGGTATGTCAAATAGCGGCTTCGCTGAAGAATGCTTTTCTGCCTAGCCGGGCTTAATGATTTTCTCCTCTGGGTATGTCGAATAAATTCAAACTTCAACGTCGATATCTCGAAAACGAATCGCGATATCCAAAAATTTTACTAACACTTTTCGTCTTAATCCGTTGAGTTCTATAAACTACCATCATCAGATGGCGGCGACGTACAAACCGTTGAATACCCTCCTTTTGTTTTGAGATTCTCATTTCTTATTTGAAATTCTGTTTATAATCAATTTAGAAATGACTACAATTTATGCTACAATTTAGAAAAGACTAAGAGTTTTTTGGCCAGATGTATATTCTAAATAATCGTTTTATATTCAGATCTCAACAACTAATAGCCTTTTGTGTGCCTTTTCAAACTAAACATTAATATTAATTGCTAAGTTTATCTACATATGTCGATGATCCTGATGAAAAGGGGTCTTATATTCCAAGCAAGAATTTTTAGTAGAGCCAAAATAGCTGTTCCCACATTTTACAAGAAGAATTATCCCTAAATTGACCACCGAAATTACTTAAAAAGAGATTTTTTCAACCTCTACGCTTAGGGTTTGAATCATAAAGACGAAATAAAACTTTCAAGAAAATTTGTATAAAAAATACTCACAAAAATGAGTGCTTTCAATACAAAATTTCATAAAGAAGTTTATGTTCGTGTTTGTGACTCAGAGGGTTAGAGAGAAAGGAACCTTAACTTCCGTCATATGAAATGCATTGAAGAAGTTAGGATATCTTTTCCAAAATGCTATTTTTATACACAAGAATTTATGCACTTCAGTTTTTCACTCCCAAAAATAACGAAAAACGGCATTCCTTTCAGAAATTGGTCTAGTTTCAGGAAATTTATCTAACTCAATTTCTGCCTCAGGAAGATAAGGCCCAATTCCATGAAGATCATCATATAAGTACTTAGTGCAGTTGCACTTCAATGTGACTTTTTTGTTGATTGATAATTTTGAGTAAACAATATTTTAAAATAATAGAAGAAGAATTTAGTACAATCGGAAAATTAGTACAATTTGTAAAATCTCATTTTGCATCCTGCTCTTTATTTAGTCATTAATGCGAGAGCGTGGAGTGTATATGCATAGAAGCTGTATTGGCATTTTGCCACATACAGTGTGTAAAATAAGTGATGATGGAAAAGAAAGTGCTTTTTATTAGAAATAAAAAGTTATTTTTGGAAAATTAAGGGGATTGGGTCAAAATGTATTGAAAAATTTTCAATTTAAAAAAAAAACAACAAATTCAGTGTGAACTGCGTTATTATACATTTTTACGACCAACATAATTTCTTGTGATACAATTTAATAAAACTCTTTGCGTTTACTTTATCGTGTTACTGTACTTGAAAATTCTCTCAGCAATACAGATGCAAAGTATTTTTGGGCAGCAATGGTCTACCAGCATACGAGTTTTGAAAACTTTTCAAGCATAGTTTTATCAGCTTGTCATCTGATAGTTCCTCCATTGTTTGTATTTAAAAACACAAAACTTATTATGTACTGCACAGCACAATACTACATTTACGAACGTTGTTTAAAGAGATCTACAGACCCAACGAAATGCAGGCATATAGATCAGCTAACCATGTAAAACATCTAAATTAAATTTTTTTGTACATAAATTCTTGAGGATATCTCGCATACCTATAACTTTTTTTTTGTTTCATACAAGACTCTCCGCTATAGTTCTAAACTACCTCAAGCTGATATTATGATATTACTGTTGGATAAGATTTGTAAAGAAAAATTAAACAACATGAATTTGCTGGCATGCTTACATGTGGCACTACTTGGCTGTGAATTACAAAGCTGCCACGATGAGATTATAGAAAAAATAGTGCACAGATTTTACGATCAAGTCGACACGATTAGACTTAAGGACATGGAACGCATAAGTTTGGTAATAGCCCTTTTCAACATACACACTCCCACCAAAATTGAAGATATGCTGTCTGAAAAAATTTTACTCGCATTAAAAGGACGTATAGAAGAAATTATTAAATATCCGAAGTGTTTTACAAATTGTTTACACTTCCTTTCGCTGCGAGGATATTACGACAAAGAAATGCTGTCTTCAGCTTTGGATAGAAAATTTTTAAAACATGCTGTTGGCTCTAATATAGCAATGAGTCGAGAACTTTTCCATTTGGATACATTTGTGAAAATAAATCTCCTAGAGGAAGATTATGAAGGAGCACAATTACTTGATAAAAATCGCAAGACAATGGGAAAAATGTTAACTCAATATATACCAGAACGCAATTCTAAATATAAATTAAATGCCACCGATAATATTTTACTGCAAATTAAGGAAATTACCGATGGATTTTTGCCACACAACCAATTTAAACATATTTTACCCAACTATGATCGTGCGGATGTAATTATTTGTTACGATCGTAAACAACGGAAATCCATTGAGGTTTCTAAAGATTGTCCCGAAAATTATAGTGGTGCTATACTCACAAGAGATTTGTTATTGGGCGTAAACACCCGAAATGAAGTGGATACAATAGCTATTGTTATAGCCGGTTGGAATAATGTTGTAAGGGGCAAAGATAGACACACTGGTTTATTTGATATGAAATTGAAACAGTTGAAAATATTGGGTCATAAATATATAGTGGTAAGTAAAGTTCAAAATAAAACAAACTTTTTGTATTTGTATTAAAAATATATTTCTTTTTAGATCTATTGGCATGAATGGCGTGAGCTAGAAACTCACAAAGATCGCGTAAACTATATGAAACGTCGTCTTTCCACAGTCATTAATTTGTAGTTAAAGCCACAAGTAAGATTTTTAAAATCAAAAATTGCGAATTTAACTTTAGTAAACTATTATTTATATTCACATTTCATTTCAGGTCACAGCAATTCATTTAAAGTCTTTTTGGTATATTCGTATACTAAAAATAGTGTGGCTGTAGCTGGTATAGTGCGCAATACTGATGGTAATAGACCATTATATAAGGCCCAAACACCTTCCTTGCGTATTATTTCTAAGCCTACCGAAGTCATAGTTCTTTTAAGATTATTAACTTGTATACGTGATTTAATAACATCAGCTGGAAAAATGCTTGTCCATAAAGTAACACCACCAACTGCACCAGCAAACATAGTTTTCAATGCTCCTATATCTTCTTTCGATTGACCGGGCCTGCAGAAACAAATAAAGGAATTAGTAAGAGAAAATAAAAAGAAAAAAAATATGCATGAACACAACCTACTTGGCCAAAAATTCTCTTGTGCCCTCATAGCCACCAAAGAAAAAGAAGTAACCGGGCATTTCACGCATAAAAGTTGATGTTAGACCTCTAAAGAAACCAGGTACACCTGAAAAAGAGCATAAGATAAAAACTGAAAATAAATATTTATTAGCTCCAATGGTGTCGGCTTGCCACCTAGCTGGTGGTAACGAAAAGGAGAAAATTGAATCACATCTAGTTTTTAGTGCATAAATGCATGTCGCCTTGCAGTCAGTTTTTTTATAGTTTTGATCTTCAGTGCTCATATTGCCAGGTTATATATTTAAACCAGAAGTTTTAGTGATTGAATGGAGTACAGTAATATCTCGATTTTCGTCGTAATTGTTTCCTAAGAATGGCGCCGTACATTGAAACAAGGTAAATCGAATTTAAGGTTGCTCATACTTTTTAAAGCTTTTGTTCATTGATAAAGAATTTTGTATAAATTAAAGAAATAGAGTACGCCACCTTTGATAGCTACTGCGGGTCGTACAAAAACGACTGAAGTCGAAGGATTATTGTAATCAATGCCAAATTAACTCACTTAATATGTGAACAGCCCCTTTAGTTATACTATAAATTATATTTATTTTTCAGAGGCGTTGTACTTCCCACTTTTGTCATCGTAATATTGTATTAACGATTGAACTCAATTAGTGTTCAAATTTTCATAAGAATTGTTTAAAGGGAAGTAGATGAAAAATAATATTTATTTTAAATGAGCGTGGTGGCACTGTCCACTTTTCTCATCGTACTGCTGCAATGTGACAGGTTTCATAAGAACCGGTTAAGTAAAGTAGCTGAAAAATAATTTTTACTGCTCACTTTCTAATGCTAATGTTTTTGGGAGCTCAATGCGTTCGAATGCTTTCATAAGAGTTGGCATAGTTAAAGTAAAAGCTTTCTTAAGATTTTTTTTACAAATCCACAGACAAACAAAAGTGAAACTCTTAATAAAAAAATACAGGAAATGCAAATAGTAGGGTATTCTCTCGAATAATGTTTGCTATATTAATCGAATAATTGAAGTCAAGTAATGTTCGCTCAAATAAAAACTAAATTTCAAGTATAAATTTGTTCGGCTAATTTAGGTCGATTAATCGAATAAGTCGATTAAAAAACTTTATATAAATTTTCTTTTTTCGAATGCATTTTTGCAGATTTCTTAATAAAAACTGTACAAATTTGTAAAATTATATGCAATTTGCCATTGAATTCTAACATTATTTCATAATAATAGACCCCACAATGAAAGAATTAAGTAAATTATGCAGCAAAAATAATACGGAGGAAGTAGCAAACTTCAAATATCTTGTATGAAAACTCTGGTACATTTCATTCAAGCCATAACTATATGTAATAAATAAGAGATTTCGAAAGCAACTAGCTAACTACATTTTTCGTATTAAATTAAACCAAAACGATAACATAACAGATGATACCGTGCCCTATTTTCGATTTAATCGTAAGCGACATGTTGTAAAAAATAAACTTTTTTATTGAAATTGATTTGTTGTTGTTAGTCAACTCATCAGTAGATTAGCTAACTACAAAACAAAGTTAGTCCGATAAATTGCAAATGCTTTCTAATTAAGTTTCAATTTCTCCAGCGTCTTCGGCTAGTGAGAAATTTTCCAATCGAAAAAATATTCTTTGAAACACAGAATCAAAGAATGTGAAACACTAAATGTATTGATTTTGTTTTATTATTTAATGAATTATCCTGTAAAAATTGCGACGAAAATATACAGACCTGTTCTGTTTTCCACGCGGAATTGTAGAAGCATTGTTGGTATAAGTTAATATTTATAACAACAATGCTTTTTATTCCGCACAGAGCAGACCTCAATATTATTAAATATCTCCTGTTAAATTTTCTAAAAACGAAACATTTGAATTGTAAATTAAAAAAAACAATTTTAAATGGTCAAACTACGACCTAATTTATGTAAAAATATGATTTTTTTCTTTTCTTTTTATTATTAAAATATAAAAAAAACGCAATAAAACTTGATTTGTGTTATATTTGACCATAAAAGTTTGAACAATCCAAGTAAATTCAAAACTTTTCCAATTAATTCGAATAATTTTTAGCGGTAGAGCTTACTCGAATAACTCGGCGGTTCTACTCGATTGTTCGAGTAATTTAAAAACCTCAATTTCAATTATTTGATTAATCGAAAACTGAAAAGTTGATTAAAATGAAAATTAAATGTTTATGTTCAATTATTGTAGCTGTGCTCAGTTTTAGTGAAAAGAAGTGGAGCCGATAAAATTCCTTTCAAATTTGCTCTTGTTAATTCCCTTAATTTGTTTGCATTGTTATTGTATTGTGGATTATAGTATTGTATATTAAAAACACCAAGATAATTGGTCACACCTTCTTTAACACATATTCTTATTATTTTAATCATATTCTACAGCAATCTTATCTTTTCTCATAGAATTTTCTAATTGATAACAAAAAAAAAAAAACCTGTTCTAACTAAGGCATTCGTTACTAAAAATTATTTAATCTGTTTTAAAACATAAAAACATGATTGAAAATATTACCTTCAGTAGCCATTATTTGTCTAGTAAGTTTCCAAGGAGTCATTTTGATATTATTTGCGGCTTTAGGATTTTGGAGTTGCACCTAAAATAATTTCTTTATTACATTAATATATTGCTTCGCTATTTGTATTCTCGACTTACCTCTCGTAAAGCCTGTAATTTACATTTAACCAATTCCGTGGGACACAATGTAAACGTGGAAAAGAAAGCTGCCAAAAAACCGGCTAACGCATTTCCTATTACTGGCAAATCTTTAGTGTGTTCTATTTTCATTCCATAGGCCACCACTTTTTGACAGCCACCATAGGCGGCAAATAATACTGAATTTTCAGCTACATTTGCTACAACGGCTGGTATAGAACCAGCATATAGACCGCGAAAAATACCATCTTGCCTATAAGTTTTGACGAAACAATCCAACATACTTTTGTAGAGCTTGGGAAATGCTTGCTGTTTGACTTTAACCGTGTCCAGCGGTTGGGAGACATAAACTTGTAGGCCACCGCCTGTTAAAAAAAACAATAAAAGAATAAAAACATTTATTATTATGATAAAAATATATCAGGAATAAAAGAATAAAAACATTTATTATTATGATAAAAATATATCAGGAATAAAAGAATAAAAACATTTATTATGATAAAAATATATCAGGTACAGACAGACGTAGGTTAAGTTTCTAAAAATTTTGTATGCATTGATATTTCGTCGGAGCAGCCGTTTTGGACTCTCGTCCTGCTGCAAATTAAAAAAAATTTTATGACGTCTTAGCCATTCCAAAAATAAATAAAACTCAACATATTCAAAACACTTCTGCGCGTGATGTAATAGGATAAAAAAAAATCCAAAAACGTAACAAGACCATTATATTTTTTTTTTTTTTTGGAAAAATTGAGAGCATACCTTAGGGAAGTTTTTTATTTTATACATCGAGCTCAATCTATTTTAAAATGGAGCTAAAATTAACTAAGAAAATTATATTTAAGGCGCAGATAAAGCTAAATTAGTTAAAAGTGGCAGCCATGATGACCGTGTATATTATAAAAAAAATAAATTATTTAAAGTTTTTGCTAGTTTTTGTGGGTTTTTAGTTAATTTATCATCTTTTTATTAAGATAATGAGCATAACTGTAACTTTATGACCCTAAGACCCCGTAAATCCTGTACGAGGCAACCGAATCAACAAAGGTTTTGAAGTTTTATTAATTTTAGGTAGCCCTTCCTAATCATCACCTAGAAATTTCTTTAATTATACTTTTATTTATTTATATTTTACTACATAGTCCTTTAATTTTAATTATTCAACTGTATTTTACTAACATTTTTAGTTTAATTTCTTGTTTTTAATCTTAATTTCAGATTACCACTATCTGTAAGGTAAGAACTTTTTTACAATTTCTTATATGTAGTACGAAATAATAATTCTCGCAAAAAAACCGACTACAAAACAGGCATGTCACTGCCCCATAACTTTTTTCATAATGCTGTACTTTCACGAGAACTAATTGTGTGCTAAGTTTCATAAGAATCGGTTAAGTAGAATTAGTTTAAATGAATATTTACTTTTTATGGGGTGGCACTGCCCACTTTTCAAACCATACCCAGCAAAAAATAAATGAACGCTTTCAACATGAAATAGTGTTTCATGATTTCTTGATCACTTGTTTCTTCGAATGATTCTGAATGACATTGTAAATCGTAAATGAAGCTATAGCTTTTGAACTCATTAAAAACGCATGCAATTTTACTAGGTAATATATTGCATAAAATATCCTCCGAACAAGGCATGCAAAAACGGAATTAAATCATCACATTGACACATTTTCATAAAACAAGTTTTAGCTCCAACAAAAAATAACAAGGCAATAGCTCAGTGGTAGAGAGCGTGTCTTAACAGTCAGAAAAGCAGGGTTCGTATCCCAGCTGCGGCAATATTTTTTTATTTCATTTGTTTTATATTTACATGAGAAAACGTCATAGAATCAGGGAACTTGCATGGGTTCAATTTATTCATTTTAATGACGAGCAAGTTCTCTAAATTTTCATGTAAACACATGATCTCCAATGACACGCTAATGTAAAAATCATGCATGTTTCACCTAAATCGAACCAATGTGTCATCACTTGCACCCATGATTATACACATGATTTGTCATGTTATTTTTTGCTGGGTAATGTTGTATTATAACAATAACTAAATGGGTATGCAAAGTTCCATAGGAATCGGTTTAGTAGAAGTTTTTGAAAAATAATATACACTTTGCATGGGCGTGGAGCTGCCCTCTTTTTAAATAAAGAAGAAAAAATCCGAAATCGGTTTATAAATGAGGGAACATCCATAAAAAACACGACGAATTGATGACATTGCTGCTTTTTTTCAAGTCGGTCAAAAAGAGGAAAACGTTCGAAACTTGTAAACCATTAATTCGGCAATATTTTATTCTTAAGGTTGGGTTTGAAACTAAATATAATCAATTAATCTGAGAATAAATTTAATTGAGTGCTAATTCTGTTTGCCGTTTTTAAGTGGAAGCTTAAACCTCTCCAAATTGCCATACTAAATAATAAAATATGGCATCTCTGATCAGCTGGTTTTGCAAATCGCAGAAAAGAAAAAGAAGATAAAATGAAACAGAAACAATAGAAAATCTCAAGAAATAATAAAAATATCACCACCGCACTTGGTTGTAAAAAAATGTATTCTAAATTATTTGTATTTTTTATACATGAGTTTTTAGAAGTTTATGCAATTATTGATGTATTAATAAATGAAAATATGAATTTAGAATGCTTTTTAATACATTCGGGCTCAAAAAATATTGATTTGCTAAACATTTTTTGCAATTTTTCTATTTGGTACCAAAAATTTTTATCCCAAATAGGAACAAAAATACAATACTGTTCAATGAAAAATAGGGTGAAAACTTTGATAAATTTCAACACACAAATGTCAACAAAATTAAAAAAATATTTTTAATTTACAGCAAGAAGAAATATAAAATTTATATCCAAACAAATAAAAAAATTAAATAAAACTAAAAAGTGTTTGTGCGTGGAAAAAAAGTTACGATTTAGTGAATTTTCAAGTGGAAAAATGATAGTCTCTCAAGTGTGTTGAAATGCAAAAATGGTGTCCTCTCATTTTTGTTGAATTCACAATATCTATATGTGTAAAGAGAGTTGTCATTATTTTGTTGACAGTGCGAGAGCTTGCTATCTATGTTTATCAATGGCTTAAACCACCAATGTTGTTAATTAAAACAGAAAACAAAGATTAAAGATGACTAGCTCTCTAATGTTCACATTAAAAACCGACTCTAAATGATTAAACTGCTAGCAAAACTTTGTGCTGAATGTATTCTGAGCAACTACAAGTATTTTAGAATTTTTTCAGTAAAATTTAAATTTATAGATTTAACACATTTTAGACTCTGCCTAAATGAAAAACACTAAAAGATACTTACCCAAAGACCCCGCAACAAAGTCAATACATCCAGTGCGAAATTTATTATCTGTCTTCTTAACATCAATGTCTGAAACAAGCGGAATAAATTTATTACTGTTGTTCGCCAATATGTAAAATACTTTGATAAAAAGTCTATTTCCTTACCCAACATTTTGATGGTATTTTATTATTAAATAATTTAAAATTAATAACAAACTCTTTTAATTAACAAAGAATACCAATAATAAAAAAAAATATATGTTTTCAATTCACTTTCCCATGTATTATTAAATACGTTCTCCACTGGATTTTGATAAGCAACTAAACATGAATCGGACAAAATATTAACAGAAGAGTTAACAGAGTGTTTTAGCGAAATTGAGAACCAAACAATTGTAAACTCTTTGTTTCTTTATCTCTTTACTAATTGTTGTTAGTGCCGCTCTCTTTATAAAATATTCCGTTCTTATCAGTATAAATGGCGTCATGTGTGCACGTTTTCTGTTATTTTTATTTTGATAACAATAATTTACATAGCTGTGTTCCATAACATTTTGGATAAGTTAGCGAATATGTACATATATGTAAGTTTAGCAAATTTCTATACCCGTCCCACAATCTGAATGGAGTTTGTACATACATTGAAATTTCGCAGATAAAACACCCTTACAAAATCATTACACACCCTTACAAAATCATTACAAAAATCATGTTTTTTGAGTTATGACAATATTGAAGTAAATGAGCGATATGTCTTAAAACTATTTTTTTCAATAGAGCAAAACAAAAATTTCTTTGAAATTATGGTCACTTTCGTAAATATATGAAGAAAGAACTTTGTGTAATAATTCCAGGCAAAAATATCCTAAGAATGAGATCCTACCAAAGACACATCTCACAGCTATATCGATATAATATTAAATTAAAAATGCTAAAAACCACCGAAGAAAATAGCTAATCAGGTATGTGATGGAAAACGATAATTTTCAAAACGATTTCAATACGATTGTTTTGAAAAGGTGTAATGAATTCCGACCAATCTTTTCAGTTAGTTTTGAACCAATCTCAAACTATTGACTTTTAAAAAGCTCACTAGAAGATAAAATATAAGCAATGCAATGGAACTGTGAAGAGAAATTTATCAAAAATGGTTGAAAAAACAATTAAAAACAAATTTGAAAATTATTGACAAAACGACTATAGCAAACACTCGCTTTCAAATCGTTTTTGCGTCTAAATCGTTTTTCATCACATACCTGAATAACTTCAAAACGGCTGGATCAATTTCCTTCAAAAATAGGTTAGAAGGTTTTGGATCAAGTCACCTTTAAAACAAAATTTACTAAATTAAAATCGATCCAGCCGCTTAGGAGCTACAGACAGATTCAAGAGGATGCATATAAAAAAATATGATATATTTTAAATGGGTGGTCCGATTTTCTTCAAACACAGCTAAGAACACACTCGATCAAGTCACCTTTCAAACAGTCACCTTTCAAACAGAAAAAACTAAATCAAAATCGGTCCAGCCATATGGGCTGTACGATGACTTGCAGAGACACACAGATACACAGATACACACTACAAACGTATATGACACCCCTTTTTTGGTCGGGGGTTAAAAAAGGAAAAATAATAAAATATTTTGAAATAAAACTCCTTACGCTTATATGAAACTTTATTCCTTTATTCACAACAATTTATCAGTTAACAATTTCTTAGAATATTCATAAACTAAAAATAATGTTGCCGTAGCGGGTATTGTTCTCAAAACAGTGGGCAGTAGGCCACTATAAAATGCAAAAACTCCTTCTTTTCGTAATATATCCGTGCCAACCGACCATATAGAACCTTTTAAATTATTTATTTGAATGCGTGATTTTATAACATCTGCCGGATATGTGGATGTCCACAATGCAATGCCACCAACAGCACCAGCACACATTGTTTTAAGAGGGCCAATATCATCTTTGGTTTGATCGGGTCTATAGTAGGTGGGAGAAAAAAATTATAGAAATACATACTTTAAATATGTATGTATGTATATCAGCAATTCTTGGACTTACTGAGTTAAAAATTCTCTTGTTGCTTCGTAACCACCAAAAAAGAAAAAATATCCAGGCATTTCGCGAACAAAAGTTGGACATAGACCCCGATAAAATCCAGTTATTCCTGCAAGTGTTATGATATATAATATTTGAATGATTTAAATGAAATGTCTTTTTTAAACCAAAGTGATTGACATCAGGGAGAAGTTCATAACGTTTTTAGCCATAAAATATTTGACATGCGACGATATTCCCAGTATCAAGGTATTAAAATCAAAGAAAATTAACGTTAATTAATTCCACAACCTAAACGGTAGAATATAACAACGCTATTTTCAGAAGCCCCAAAAATTCCTTTTCAGTGTTCTTTTATATTTCATGTATTTTGCCACACAGATAGATAGTCATGTACATTTGTATCCGATCGACATAACCAGTATTGTCAGATATGGTGATGTGTCGCCAAACGTGGCGATAAAAATTAGTTTTTGGCAATGAAAATTTTGAAATAGCGGTTGGCGATATTTTTGGCTATATTTTTATGATTTCAATAAGATAAAATAATGTTAAAAATATGTATAGTTATATTTTTATATACTGATACAACTAGTTGATGTAAACGCTGCATGGTTTTTGGGCTCGACTTTGTTCCCTATTTCGTAAATATCTCCGGTAATAGCATAGCCAAAATTTTCAAAAAAATATTTTATAATTTCTAACACAGTCCTTGATAATATGCAGAATTTTTTTTTAGTTATCTCAATTAATGTAGTCGTAAAAAATAGTTAAAGTCAAGACTTTGACCTATGAACTATCATATTACTCATACACATACAATTTTGTCATAAAAATTAAAATTGCGCATTTTCTTCACATGTTTTTTGGCATTAAAAATTCTTTAAAATACATAGAACATCATTTTGTAATCGGATCGGTAGAATTAGATCGGTTTTAAATTAGAACCACCGTGTTGAACATGTGGATGTTGTTAGTACAAATCTAGAAAATTTTAATTGTTGATATTATGGAAGTAATAAAGGTAGATTGAACTGTTTTAATAAATTTGAGAATGTGTGCGTCGCACAGACAATAGATTTTGACACATGGCTGATATCAACAATGGGCATGGGTTAGTAAATTTGAGAGAGCTTATGAATGTGTGCGACTCACAGATAATGAATTTGACATATATCTGGGGTATTTCTACCAACAAAATACATGTGTTTTTTGGTGTTGTATTTGTTTTAGTTATGGTGGTACCTGTAATGAATATGCCTTGGAAGTAATCAATAAGTCATTATTTAATAACTTTTCGATGACAATGACTTTGAAGAAATTTCACAATCGTTTTCTTTTTTGTGAGCGGACTCAAAGTAAAAGATGAAACAGAACAACCCAGTGGTAAATGAAACGAAGTATGTACGTGGATAATAATCGATGATGTCAGGATGACGTTCTAAGCGAGCGATCTAAGTACTTAGATTGTAAGGTACGTGTAATCTAATATGGCCTACCTTTGGGCTATAGTTCAAAAACAAACTCGCTTACAGTTCCACTTATGCTGTAAACGCACAGTAGTGACAGGTACTGACATCGTAGCTTACATTTTAAGCGAGAGCTCACCGATTAAACAGCCTATGACACGCTTATGTTAAACCTAAGCGGGAAAATAAGCCAAACGTCACCGCTAGCAGCTACTAAGTATTGCTTACATCAGCGATTACGTAATGGTTATTTTTACCACTGGGAAGTCTGCAACTTCAGGCTAGACGAGTTTTTTCATACAAATTGACAGTAATCATTCGCCGTAAAAATCAGTCATGATATAGAATCGTATTTTATTTTGAGAAAGTTTTTTTCCCATGCTCTCAGTTTTAGCCACTCATTCTCTCAACAATGTTGCCGTGTTTTAATAAAATTTCATACATTTTTCATACGAAATATAAGAACAAAACAAAATAAACAAAAATATGAGAGAATTTTGAAGCTACTGCCGTCAGCGTTACCGTTGAAAATTTTCAAAAAGGGGCACAAAAAGGGGATTTTGAAAAATAAAAGGGGCACAAAAAGGGAATTTCTGAGAAAGGGGCAACTTTAATAACAAGAAATATATGAAAAAAAGTTATTTAATTTTTAAAAGTAAAGGTTAGCAAACATAAACTGCCGCTCATCTGATTAGATTTAATATTTTAGCAATACTTTTTGGCAGTTCTATCAAAAACTATTACTCCCAATTACAAAACTATTACAACCAATAAAATTGGGCTTTTTAATAAATAATATGCACTACGAGATATCTGTGCAAAAAATTTAACGGAAATATTGTACCATTATCATATAATTTGTGCAAAACAAAATTTGTCCAAGAGCAGTGCCTAATCAGAATAGTTTACAGCATAACATCCCCGCGAATTGTTAGTTTTTTTTTTAAATGTTTGATATTTGTAAGCCTATAAAACAATTTGAAATTTAAATGGGGGTCGGCGAAAATCTCTATCTGAAGCTGAAAGAGTTAAAATTAAATGTTATGCTAAAGAATATCTTACTCGTGATCAAATTTGAAAAAAAAAAATAATCAAATTCAAAATTGCGTGAGTAAATTTTGTAAAATAAAACTAAATTTTTTGTGAGAAATTATATTGCCAACAAAAATAAACTATCGTATATTATTGTTCTTTTCAACATAAATTCTAACACGAAATTTTCGTTTTATTTTATAAAAACTAACAGTCAATGAGACTAACTATGGAAAGAACATGAAAGGAGACAATTCAGCACCTGAAAGAAAGCAGCGAAAATAAAGAAAAATTTGGTACTAAAGCTATGTAGTTTGGCGACTGTAGAATGCGTAATACATAACACTGTTTTACAAATTTTCATATTAACAAAATTAACTATGATATGCTAAACAGGAGAAAAATAAAATAAATTTTTTTTCATTTCGGCCAAACGGTACGTTTGCGTTTTCGATGTATACTTCTCGGTAAAGCGCTATCCACATTCCAAGGCTGGTTTAATTAAAGTGCTATTATTTGAAAGCATAAAAAATTACGCGTCGAATAGTGGATAATTGACTTTGATCGGATAAAAAATGATTGAGTTATAGGGAATCGAATTAAACTCCTAGCTAAATACCTTTATTGAATAGTCTATTCGATTTAAAAAATTTTAAGCAATAATGAACCGAAATTGGATAAAAATTAAAAATGCTAGAAGAAAAAAACGAAAACACTAGCATTTCATTTTACTAGCAAATCTTTTATTTAATAGTTTTGTTTTATTTTGATTTTTACTACATAGTTTTTTTTTAGTAAATTTAAATATTTGTGTTTTGTTTTTTTATTATACTTTTTTTAGTTTTTATCCAATTTCAGTCCATTATAGCTTAATTTTTTTAATCGAAAAGACTATTCAATAGAATTTTACAACTATGGATTTTGCTATTATTTGTGGTGCAGCTTCCGAAGAAACAACAAGAAATTTTGTTAAATTTGACCACCAATAACTCAGTAATTTTTTATCCGATCAAAGCCAATTATCCGCTATTCGATGCATAGTTTTGAAGCTTTTCAAATAATATATAGATCGAACCAGCTTTTGACTCTGGGAAGTATACATCGATAAACTCAAATATACCCGTTATCTGGAAATGGCCGAAATTAAAAATTTTTCTTTACTTTTCTCGTGTTAAACATATCTTAATCAGCCTAAAAAATGCATTAGAAACTTTATACATTTTGCTTGTAAAGAAGTGTTATGCATAGTCTGATTTTGCAAAAAAAACACCACTTAGTTCACTGCGTAAGGAAAATTGTCTAAAGTATCTCTGCATTTAGTAAAAAGTGTCAAAAAGTATCACATTTGGGTGCATTTTGTAAAAGTAGCAAAATAGTATCCAATCAGTCGAAAAAGTGGCAAATTGCTACTTTAATAGCACCAACGGTAACGCTGACTGCCGTCGATTTAGCTTTAGGCCTGTTTATTTTTGCAGCATTGCAGACTTGTTCTGTTTCATCATTAAGATTTACATATGTACCTTCATTTACAAAAATATCTCTCGTTAATTTCATGGTACTTATTGGCATCATTTTGCTATTTTTATCAACATAGTGTTTCACCTAGAAATCAAAACAAAGAAAAACCCATATTTCTTTCAATCAATTAAAAATTCCACGAATTTATACCTCATGAACCACCTGTAATTTGCATTTAATCAACTCCGTAGGACACAAAGTAAATGTAGAAAAGAAAGCGGCCAAAAATCCGGAACAGGCATTACCAAAAGCGGATAATTCATCAACTTTATCAATTTTCATAATAAAAGTCACAGCTTTTTGGCAGCCACCATAAGCAGTGAATAATACCGAATTTTCGGCAACACTAGCAATGATGGCTGGCAACGTCCCTGCATACAGACCACGAATAATGCCATTCCTACGATAAGTATGTAGGCAACATTTAAACATGCTTTTATAGAGTTTGGGAAAAGTTTGTTGTTTCACTTTCACCGTATCCAAAGGCTGCGATGCAAAAATCTGTGCAATGCCAGCTTGAAAAGACTTAAATTTAGAGATGCTGATATACATAAATTAAAGTTTAATGAATTATTACCTAGAGATCCAGCTGTAAAATCTATTAAACTTTCTTGAAATTTATCATTCTTTTGTAATTCATATCCTGGTTGCGTCTGCTTTACTGCTGATGAACTCTCATCATTTACTTCACTTTCAGGGTTTGTTGTATGAATTTTAAAAAGTTTTTTAAAAATATTTGTTTTCTTTGGTTTGGAATCTTCAGTTGCCATCTCCATAGTAGAGTTATCATTAGTACGAAAATTTCCTTTATATACTATAAATCAAGATCCACTAATTTAAAAGATTTTATCGCTTTTAGAAATTCCTTTTTGAAATACTATGTACGTATTTTCTATTCGAGAGGTATAAATTTAAGCAGAAAAATATGTTCTACAAAAGTTTTTCTATTTTATTGTTTTGAGTTTTTTTGACTTTTTTGTTGTAGTATTTTTAAAATGATTGCCAAGTGCTAATTTCATAATGTCCAGTGACATAATGCCCATGGACATTATGCCACTAGAAAAAGTGTCATAACGTCCATGGACATTGTGACACTTTCAAAAGTGTCTTAATGTCCATGAGTGCAGTGTCGTAAGGTCCATGGACATTATGACACTTATTGGAGTGTAAAGGTTTTTGGAGAGCCGGCCTTTGGCCGGGCTTAAAGGTTTCCCCTCTTGGTATATCGAATAGCGGCTTCGCTAACGTGAGATTTTCTGACAAAGGCCGGCTATGCAAAAATATTTACTCAGCGAAGCCGATTTTCGATATACTAAGAGGAGAAAATTCTTAAGCCTGGCCGAAGGCGGGTGATGCAAAAATCTTTACTCATCGAAGCCGCTTTTCGATATACCGAGAGGAAGAAATTGTTAAGCCCGGCCGAAGGCCGGCTACGCAAGAGAATCTGTAGTAATTACATTTCTTAAAAATTTTAATTTATTTCCAAATATTTCTTTAAGTCGACACACTTTAAGCATTGGTGACGCTATTTAAAAATGTTTGTTGACGTCAATTGATTTTATTTCGCACCATGGTAACCGGACTCAGGAATATAAAAACATATAAGCATATAAACATGTATGCTTTAATTTGTTTTCATTTTTAAAAGTATGGAAATTATGACAGACTGTCCATTATCCCTTTTTCCCCTCCCCTGGACCCGCGCCTGTCTATATTAAAAATCACAACTTTTCAGGAGAGCATAAAAATTGTTTACTTCGTTCATTGATAGGTTATTTTAAAATCTTAGTTCTGTAATCGCCCTTATTCCGTAACAATTTGTCGACGTCACGTCAAGACAATACCAAGAATATGACACTTGTCTACTCGCTGTCGACAAAAATGTTCTACTATAAACAGCCTCTTTCATTTTCTATGCCTTACTGCCATACCTAAATAAGAGCGGCAAGCGTCGCGTTAGCTACAGGGCACGTATTTACAATACATTCTACAAAGAAAAATTTACTGTTAATTTAATGTTAATAGTAAGTGGATGTCAGTAATAGTAAATCGTTGTCGATGACGAGTAGAAATGTGCCAATTTTTTGGTATTGTCTTGACGTCACGTCGACAAATAGTTACGGAATAATGGAGAATATATTTTAAAATCCAGGACTCAATATTGTGTGTAATTTATTTTTAATTTATTTTTAAAAATTTCCATTATTGTCAATTTTATGAAAAAAAAAATAGAGAGGTTTGTTACATTGATAAATACCAGCGGCAAACACTGCCTACCACATTACATCTCTTTAATGATGATTGCCACACTTTGTGCGAAGTGTACGACGGTAGTGTATGGAATTCAGAAGAATGAACTTCGTTCATCTTTTGTATCAAGGCGTCTTTTACCTGCTCACAAAGTAAGCGAGATTGTATTTGAGCTGCCTACTACTAACTTACAATGTGTTCGAAGAAGTGTTCAGGACGTCTTCTAGCTGCTCACAAAGTAAGCGAAATTGTATTCGAGTTGCCTACTGCCAGCTTACCATGTGTTCGAAGAAGCGTTCAAAATGTCTTCTTGGATGAACACTTCAGTATCTCGCTTACTTTGTGCACGGAAGGCGTTCACTCCACAAATGCGGTAATGCATTTGAAAATGTATACTAGATTCGTATATGAGATTGTGTGAATTACTGTCTTACATGTGTACATCGGCTCAAATTTATTTAAATCAAAATTATTTCTTAAGAAATTATGTTAAAATACATTTTTTCCGACGTCACCAAAAAGCTTCCTTTTGATGACAAACAAACGTGAGTTATTTCTTTTTATTTACTTGAGGTCTACACGTAACATAATATGTAAGATGAGATTGTCAAATTCAATCGCAGAGAGAATTATGTTACGTGTAGACTTCAAATTAGTGTTATCTCAATGTTAAAGGAATTTTTATGAGAGCGTTGTTATAAGAATTCTTATAACAACAATCTTATGAGATGAACTGTCAAAAAACACATGTACGTGAAAATAAAATAGTGTGCATGAGTGAGTGTTTATTAAAATAAATGAAAAGTGATGTTTTTGATAAAATTTCTGTGTTAAATAAATTAATAAATGTGTTTAATTGATTCATAAATTTAAATTTGTGTGAAAAATTAAAAATAAAATAGCTAATTATGCAAAAGTAGTACATGTTAACTCGATGAGCATCTGCATAAAATGAAATCTTATCGGAAAAGTTAAATTACGTCTTCCCCTAGTGTGAGATTAAGAGAAAATTCGACATTTTGTTGTTAGTATTCTGCCGACGTTTTTTCTCATGTTATCTCAAAGTTAATGTCTCGTGAAGACGCTGTGTTATTTTTAACATGCATCCAAGAAATAATTAGGGAACTCACAACAGCATTCTAAAGTGTGTCTTAATATACCAACGTTTTAATTTTAGTCTTTTATTATGGGTTGGCAAGTTGTTGTTTTTGTTTTGTGTATAAATGAAATGTACTACCAGATGACAAGTTTAAAAGTCTAAGGCTCAAATTCACAGTCCTTAGTTAACTAATGATGGTGGTTTAACCAATGATATTCATATGAAAAATCGTTAATTAAACCAACAGCGTTAGTTCACTATAGACTGAATTTTTTTATTTATTTGCTTTTTTTATAAAGAGAAGTAACACAATCAGGCAATTAATGCCTACCAGTTAATTAATTAATGTATTACCTTCTTTGGGAAAGGGATAGTGTAGAGAGAACAGGTGGTGAAGTGGGAGAGAGATAGAAAGCTTAATTCAACCCTGCTATTGCGCGTTTTTTTTTGTAAAGCAGTATTGCAAGCCCCGCTGGTGTCAAGTAGAGGCATTGAGTTGTATAAGCTGTGTAGCCATTTTATTAGTTCTTTTATTTCGCCGACGGTTCTGCTACAAAACCGACGAAGGAGGGTGCTGTGAAGTGCATTAGGATATGTTAGTATTACTCGCTGCCGGTACTGCCAAAGTGATCAGTGCTATGCCTTCATCACTTTAACAATCCAACACAATAACACACAAATGCACATGAGAAAAATGCATGATGTTGTTGGCTTGCCTGAAACTAGTTTTGAACTCAAGACCTCAGGATTTGTAGTCTAACGCGCTAACTACTCAGCCAACAGAGAGTATTTGGCCGTAAGAAGCATGTTTTTTTCAATGCGGCAATATTTTACATAAAAAATTTGTGTGTGGTTTAAGTATACATGTTGGTGTTTCTTTGACTTGTTGATAGGTACAAAGCATTGTTGTGCTTTCGTTATTGCTTTGTTTGTAGTGTATTTTGAGCTTCGTTGTATACATGTAAATAGTGAGAAATATTCCGCAAACTTCGTCGTTACTTTTATTACTGTAATATACTATGCTTTGTACCGTAGCTCAGAATGAAATTTTTAAGTGCAAAGATATTGCTATTTCCAAATTTTAAGATACACATTGTGAATACCTTAAATGTTTCTTCGAAATTTTCCATTAAATTTAAAACAGAATATGTAATTTTTATTAGACATTTACAGCGTTGTCAACTTTTTATTACCAAAACGCGCTATTCTATTCCCCTTCTCAAAACGCGTTAAATCCGCGTTGACAAATATTTTTAACCAAAACGCGCTATTTGCAAACGCGCTAAATTGAATTTCGATAAAACCAGATGCATATATTGGCAAAATCCAATATTTATTAAAAAAAAAAATAATTATCTACATATTTGTTTTTAAATTTCATTTAGAAACAAAAATTAAATGCTTACAACTATTAACAAAATATAAGCTTAGAACGATAAAAAAAAACTTAACATATTGTTTTGGTATATCAATATTTACTTTACTAAAATCGTGCCAACTTAGCGCCTTTTTTCTTAAACGCGCTAGGACGAAAAAAAGCGCGTTTGGCATACTTAAAACGCGCCAAGTCTAGCGCGAAACGCGCTAAATTGGCATTGCTGGTCATTTAGAAAGAAACCTTTCAAATCTAAACCTTTCAAATGGTGAGGCGGGGATCCAGCCTGAGCTTTTAAGAGAAACTTTTGACTGAAATATATAAAATTTCTTTTAGAAACTTAATAGAAATGAGGTATATTTTATTTGCTATTAGAATTATATGACACCACTCAAAGTTATTCAAACTATGGAGGGTTAGTATTCAAGCGTTAATAACTTTGGAGCATGTCATACGATTTTGATAATACTAGCGTCGTTTGAAAGATATTACGCCAGGAAAACAATTTTTACATGGTTTTATATAACATCCCTTATGTATATGTATGTATGTATGTATGTGTAAGCACTTCTCAATTAACCAGCTTCGTTCAGCATGACGACCACACTAGGTTTGCCAGGCGGGCTTGAATGAGCTTGATTGTTAAAATATTTTAGATGTTGTCAAGTTACAAGCTCAAATATAATTTGTCAAGCTGAATTTATATGTTTGATTTAATAATGCTTATACATGGCTAAAAAGAAACAACTTCAAAAATAGAACACTGAAGATGGCACATAGCCGAAACCGGTCTGTTTACAAACCAAATTTGACGTGGGATGACGGAAAATCGTTCCAAATCCAACTTCACAAATCTTATGAAAAAACAATGTTCCTTAAATTAATATTTTGTGTGCAATCTCTTGGTTTTCATAACCATTTGGAGTCTCTTGGAAATTGACGCGACTAATTTTTGTAACCATCTGGTATTTTTCCCCATTCTTCTAATATGAGCTTTTTGGCTCAAATTTGCGGGAAACCATGTGCATCTGATAGTTTTTATTGAGCTTATACCATAAACTGTTCATAGTGTTTCCATGACATGGAACATATTAAATAGCAGCAGTTAGCTTTTAGTTTTCTTACAAGAAAACGTTCTTTTGCTTTAGAAAACATTTTCTAGATCAGCTGTTTTGATTTGTTTTACTCGTTTTAATGTCAAGTTCTCTTTTGAAAATCAAACAGATTTTAATCAAATGTCAAGCTAGTATACCAATTGAGTCTGGCAACCCTATATCACACCAATATTTGCAACAATAAATAATCCAAATTTTATTTTTTAATATTTTATTAAAACTTCTAGGGATTTTTTATTTTATTTATATTTTTGGTAAATTTATTTTCATATGTATATAATTTATATTTTATATTATTTATGTATGTATATAATGTATTAAATATATTTATGGTATTTTTAATTTATTATTCTTATTTTTATTTTGTTTTTATTACTTTAATATTTTACATGAAATGCTAAACATAATATATACCAAAACAAAAAATCTGTTTATTGCATTTAATCATAAATATTTGACTATTTGCTGTAATCAAATATTTATGTTTTGGAGATCGCACAGTTAATTTTTGATTTTTGGGAATTTGTTAATTTTATTAAATAAAAATTGTGTGTAAAATTTTCAGGGAGTATACAGGAAATTGTAATGATGATACATGCTAAATGATGCAGTGAATAAGTCTTATTTTAAAACAAAGCGTAGAATAATATTGGCGCTCTACATGAAACTCTAAGGAAAAACAGAGAATAAAGAATATTTAAAGAGTTGAGCTAGTCACCCTTTCCAAAAGTTCAAAAACATTTTTCCAAACCCTCAAAATATAGCTAATTTCGTTTCTTGGTAAAATTAAATATTCCGCATTCCGAGATTAAAAAGAACTAGTTATTTATGGCTTGTTATGATTTTTTTTCTTAGAATTTCATGTAGAATTTGAATAGTTACACTACACGCTTTGGGAAAAAATTTTGCTCCAAACAGTTGACTCCGTCCTAAAGAAGACGTCCCATAAGTACCTGTGCGCCCTTAAGAAATTAAAATTGCGAAATGTAGCATTTATCTAAAGTTTTAAATTTTCAAACATGACGGTTAAAGATCTACTGCTGCGTTTGTATTAGCACCATCGAAATGCAGGCATGCAGATTAGCTTAACCCGCAACAAATAAATATTTTTGATACCAAAATCTTAAAAAATGTATTGAATTTATTTGAAATAATCTCAAGAAAGTAATATATAAAAAAATTGTTAGACGGTATTACGCTCCTTGCACCGAACAAATTGTAGAACATTTCAGACCGCCATGTTGCCGCTGAAGGGGAATTTATTTTTTTTGCCCCTTTTTTACGAACTGTACAAAAATACCCATACAACGAAGAGTTAGAGGATTAAAATGTTGCAGAAAAATTTTTTTCGTAGTGTTCGACATGTGTTGAACACATCTTATACCTTAAATGTAAAACCAGTGTTCGAAAATAAACCGAACGTTATTTTGTGTACTGTATACATAAGCAAAAACTATATCTATTTTTTTAGTGTTTGTGTATATTTACACAACCCGAACACAACACATAACGATTTTTTAATGCAAGTAACAAACATTATGTAGCGTTACGTTTTTTGTCAAAAAACAGTACAATTGTAGTGGCTGCGTACTACATACATTATATTTTATCGTTTTATAGTGTTCTTTTTTCATCATATACAACTACGCACTCAAGTATACATGCACGAGAGCCAAGCGAATACTAATGCTAAATACACAAAATATACATTAAGAATAATGTTCTATGCCGAACACAACGAAGGGTACTGTTTTTCAACGAAAAACAGAACACTATTAAATGTTCTTATCTTTATATTGAGTTTGTTAAAAACAGTATTTTCGTTGGGTACAAGATCACTAACAGAAATACCGTTCTTCTTTTTTTATGTATTTCCTACACAACCACTATTTGCGTTTGTGTATTACAATATTCTACCATACAGATCATTAAAGTACATTATATAAGGTAAATTTTCGAACACTGTGTAAAACTTACAAGATTTTCTATGCCGAGTAGTAATTAATGAATAAGTATGAAATTAACCCTTAAACATAGCTTAAGTGTTTAATGGTTAAGTGTTCAATGGCTTGATTGCCTTTGAAGACGTACAGTAAAATTTTATGGCCAACATATTTTAGGGGTGTTTTTTACGATTTGTCAGAATAGAAGCAAAAATAACCGTTATGTCGATATTAATATGTTCCACAAAAATATTTGCCTTAATATTGTCTACAAAGTTGCCGAACATACCCTACACCTTAGATGTAAAGAACACATTGTTTCATATACCGATATGCTCTACGTGCAAAAGGGAGGAAACTTTAAGCAGATCCAGTTTTTGATATACTTGAGAGGAACAACAAGTCTTAAGTGAGTGAATGCAATTTTGGACAGAATACTTTAACCTGGGGTCCCCTAGCACTGCACTATGGGCCAGGATCAGATAATTTTTGCCATAACTATAATACTGATTTAGTGGTTTTATAAAATATTGCATTGGGGGTTTTGGCTCCACTGATTTCAAACCTGAAATTAAAATTTTTAAAATTCAAAATGGGGAATCCAATACGGCGGTCAGAATTTCAAAAAGTCAACCATTTAATTTTTTTAAAAAAAGGCAATAGATACTCTGGCAATTCGTAATGGATATTATTTAAACAAATGATCGAAATTCAAAATGGTGAAATAAATATGGCGGCTATAATACTAATACTTTTTTAAGAGATCACTATTATGCTCTAATTACTTTAAGACTAGGAGCGACAGAGGTTAGAGATCAGCCATAATATGGAGGTTTTTAGAGTCGCCGATTACTAATTCGATAATAACATTTAAAATCCAATATGGCGGATCCAATATGGCAGTACAAATTTTTAAAAATCGTATTTAAAAATTTTTTAAAAACAAAAGAAACTACGGGAGCCCGTGATAGACATTTTACAAACAAATATTTGAAGTTTAACATGGTAAGATCAATATGGTGGCTATAATATTAATACACTTTTAACCCTAGAATACTAACGCTATTTAATACTTCGTTGATACTAACGCCACGTAAATTTTACGTACTTTGGTATTTGTACTAAAGCGCTTCAATTAATGTGGTTATTTCTGTAACTTTTTTTTTATTTTATTAGTTGCTGTTTATTAAATAATAAAAATTAACTTATAATTCTTATGAAGGTAAACAAAAACAATTTTAAAAGCAAAATAAAAATTTATGTTTGAGATGAAATCATAGCTGCAATAAAATAAATGCTTATATGTGCGTAAATTTTACGTATAGCCTCTTAATGTTCACGTCCTTAGTGCAGTTTAGTGACTAGATATGCTTTGTTTATGTTTTTGCGTTTGTTAAAGATCTATTGGAAAAATCACTTGTGGAAGTTGGTACCGTTATAATAAAAATAAAGTCTACGTAAAATTTACGTGGTTTAGTATTCTAGGGTTAAGAGATAATCATTTTCTAACTATTTTAAGACTAGGAGCAACAGAGGCTAGATATCAGCCATATGGAGATTTTTTGAGTCGTGGATTACGAATCTGGCGGATCCACTATAGCGGTAAAAATGTTTAAAAAAATCTTCCTTTTAAATTAAAAATAATAAAGGAAACTATGCCCGTAATAGATATTTTACAAACAGATATTTTTAATTTAAAATGGCGAAATCAATATGGCTGGCGGCTATAATATTGATACTTCTTTAAGAGATTATAATGGACTTATTTGGCATAACAAACATTTCAATATCGATCGCTCTTTTGCGCACTTTGATGTTACAAAAAGTAGGATATCAAATCATTTTATCTAATTCTTGTGCTATATTTTTTAATTTTTTGCATTGGATGTGTAGAAAAAACTAATACAATAATTCTCAGCTTAATTCTTTTTATTATTGTTTAAATTAGCAAGGTCAGATTTAAGTACAAAAGTGGCATGATATATGAAATTTTTACTTCAAACACTTGTCAAAAAAAAAAAAATTCCAGAGACCACAGTCACAAAATATTTTATGTGAATAAAGCTTACGTTGTTCTCTTTTAGGTAGTGCAAATAAATTTTGCATTTACCTGAAATGTGCTTTTGACCAAAATATTTGAATCCTGGCCCATCGTGTACTGTTATGAATTTTTCCAATTGGTTCGGAAGTCTTGACCTCAGCGGATGCCTTAAAAGTGGTTCGTCAGAAGTGTTCATGCGAACTTTGTAAATTAAGAAACCCAGTGTAAAGTAGAATCTAGTTCTTTAATTTAAATCGGTGTTAGCCCTCTAATCTTTGCCATTTTCAAGTAAGCTATCTCGGCGTCTTGTGCAATAGGCGCTCAAACGTACAGAACCATCGACCTGAACATTTATATACGATATAGTGAGACGTAGTACTATAGAATACAAGCCACAAATCGGAACTGCGCTGCCATTGCTATGGAAGAGTACAGCGTGAAAAGTTTTTTTTTTAGATCCGATGTGGTTACCTCTGATCCATTGTAGCGGCCGGCGTCTGTGCTTAAATTCGCATGTTCGGAGTATTCAGAGAGTTCCAACTTTTAGACAAATCCAATCAGCGAAAATAGCCTAAAGTTATACATAGTCTAAAGTTATTAAAGCGCTCCACGGACTTTATTCGCCAAATTTAGCCATCTGATACTATTTTTATTTTAAAGAAGCAATCATTTCGCTAACAGTCATGTTAGCAAGAGCTGTGATTTTTATATGGGGAGCTGTTGCTACCGATTTGAAAATTCTTTCTCATAACACTTTTAGACATTTTATTGTTGCTTTGTGTTTATTTTACTTGTAGATTTCTAACCTGTAGTTTTGAGAAACAGGCCACTGTAAGTTGCAGCTTTGAGCACAAAATTCAAGAAAAAGCTTACATAAGTGCTTTTGTTCGTTAAGTGCTTTGAAAACCCGAAAAAATCTTACTTGGGAGGTTTTTTCATATTACTGGAGGAGATGTAACGAGTAATTATATAAAAAAACCGAAAGTCTAGTAATTGTGGGAACGCTCTCGTAAATAAGAAATAATTAATAGAATTTAGAAAAAAAAAAATCATATCAAAATAAGTAAAAATACAAGTATTTTTTTGTGAATTTTGAGATACATGCTTAAAAGTACAATTATACATACAAATAAATATGTATATATTGTTTTTAAATATATATTTAATTAATTTAAATAGTAAATATTTATTTATGTATATATAGTATAGTACAGGCATATATGGTTAGAAATGAAATGCTGTTAGCTTTTTTCTTTAATTTTTTCATATTTCTTTTATGAATATCATTATTCAAAGGATTCTTTTTGCATTTTAAGAAGGATTTTCTGTATACATTGAGTGTGGAGCGAGTAGGTTTTTGTTTTTCTTGGAGTTCATTTTGTACTTGTATTTTTTTACTTTTTTTTTTTGGTTTTTCATAAAAATTTATTCCGATTTTTTATAAATATTTTTTTTGTATCAATTTGTTCTTTTAAGATTATACAAGGTGTAAAAATAGCTTCCAATTGTAATCTGTTGAAATCTGGGTGTATTTTTTTTTTTTTTGGTTTTCTATCAGCGTTTTGTCTCTATTATAAGAATAGACTTTTTTCTTACTGATTTTGTTTTTAAATTGGTTATTTACTACATAATTATTATTATTTTATATTTATTACACTTACAAATATTTTATATTTAGTTCAATAATTTACATTTACATTATCTTAGTTTTTTTATATTTTAAATTTATTTCCTTTTTTTTTTACTTGGCACAATTTATTATTATATTTTGATGTGTATTTTACATTATTTTAAATTTAAATTTGTAGATAAAAATAAAACAATAATTTAAATAAATTAAATTTATTATAAAGGAACAAGAAAATAATTAAAAATGCTAATATTTTCTAAATTATTGATTATTTTTCTTTCACGTTTTACATAATTTTCATTTTGCTCAAAATAATTTATTATGAAATTCATAAGTTTAAAACTACTTGCTAAAAAACTGAAATTATATTTTCAAAATTGGTGTCGAACTGCTTAAGTGCAAGTTGTTTTTCTTTTTTCACTAAAAATTACTTTAACGACAACGTCCGTAAATTTTACTTCCATTAACAGTTAGCTCTTTCGATAAGAAGCCTTCTCATAATAACTTTCTGGTGAAATAAAAAAAAAAATCATTGAATTTAAGTAACGGGGAAGATATCTTCGGAACATTTTTTTAAACGAAGGACCATGTTGGCAAAGAATATGCTGACTGTTTAGCCAACAGAGAGGTTTGGCGCGAATTCATTGGATCGAGGGTTTTCTTTGGTATATCTAGGAGAACATATCACATAACTGGCTCGGTTCCTAGGAGGTTTTGGTTCTAGAAGTTTTATATGAAAGGAACATGTCTTTGTCATTGGATCATGCCCATTGACATATTTAAGAACTAGCCTTTACGTGTTCAACGTTGAGCGTGAGATATAGATTTCCTAGTTGCAGTTCCATATCGAGGTTTCTTTGCCTGCAATACAATTCGTACTTTAGAGCAAAGATTAATGCTCTACACTGAAAGAATTTCGCTTCGTAAATCCAATAAAAAAAATTCAATTAATTTTTTCACAAATCTAATGAAATATTACACAAATTTAATGAAATTTCACGAATATTGTGAAAAAATTTCATTGGAATTGCTTCATTAACTTTCATAGTTTCGTTAAAAAATTTCATTGGATTTATGACAAGAACATTTTGCCATTTTGTGGAAACCCCTTTAAGTTTGGACAAAATATTTTAATTGACACTGGAAATTCTTGAAATATTTACTATAAAAAATTAAAAAAAAAAAAATTGCATGTCCTTGAATGTCATAATTTAAATGAAATGTAATTCATTGTTTTAATGAAAGATTTCATTGAATTTGTGAAATAAATTAATCATATATTTCCTTTTTTAAAAAACATACCCTTATTTATTTCAACAGTTGGCAACTAAAAGCGAACAAGAAAAATTTTTTTTTACTGTTGTGCTATTTCTCATTATTATACACTTATAGACACATTGTTTTGACAGTGCTGTTGGCTGAAGTAGTTAAGACGTTGCCTATAAAGCAAATGCTGAGAATCAAGAGTCTGGGCTCGATACTGTGAGCGGTTATCAACATTACAAATTTTTCTGTTGTGCATTGTCGTCTATCGTATCTATTTCAACCATGCAATTGTCAATAAATTAAAATAGTCAATAAAAGAGATAAGTTAGTGGGGCTACTAAGTAATGTTACAATTTCATTAAAACAATGAATTAATGTCATTAAAATAATGACAGAATATCATTAAAATAATGGAATAATTTCATTAAAATGAAACATTTTCAATAAAACGATGCAATAATTTCACCAACCTCATGAAATGTGGTCCAATAGCTTATTGAAATTATTACATTGGAGCAATGAAATTATTTCCTATATACGACGAAATTTCATTAAAATAATTTAAGCAAAATTTGTTTCATTAATCCAACGATGCGTGACCTTGGTTGCGTTTTAATGAAATCTTTCATTGTATTATTGTCAAAATTCACAGAATTTATGAAAAAAATTCTTTCAGTGTAGGAAATCGAAATTTTTCATTAATAGCTTTTGTAAAGATCGTAAGAAGAAATAATAAATTTTGAAACTCGGAAAAACTTGCTCTAATCGAAAAAAACAGCTAACTCTAATATTGATTACAAATTGCTAAAGCTGTCCAAGAAACAAAAGTAAGCAACAATCTCACCTCTATCGGAAATGAGCGAAAAATATGATTAAGAATCAGTGTTAGATTTCCCCAAGAAGTTGCCAGTAGCTTTCCACTTGGGAAAAACTGATGTTAAATCACTAATTTGTAGATGGGCTATCCCAACAAGTTCCCGGACGCGTACCGAATGGGATAAAACTTTTGGGCTTGCCACATGCATTTCCAAGTGGACGCCAATATGCGTTTTGGGATAATTTCTAGTCGGGACATTAATTAACTCGGCAAGAAACTACCATCTAGCATGAGGCCCCTTTGTCTTTGATAGATATCCAAAGATATAACGTAGTGCACTTTTATAAAAAAAAATAGTTTCGAGTGGAAATCCAATTTTTTTTCGGGAAAAATTCATCACTAAAACCAAGAAAAAGGTGAATAAATATTATAGAAGTTCTGCACCGTTTAATGATAAACAAGGAGTTTACTGAGCTTTGCTTTGTTCGCATAATCACTAGTCACGCCGAACGTTCTAGACGCCAAGTTGAGGCACTACTCCTGAAAATATAAAAAAATCTCCATATGATATTGGTCGATCAAAAATTGAAAGTGCGCGAAATTGTTATATACTCGTAAGATTTCGATTTCAAAAAGCTGTTGGCAAGTTGGGTGCCGCGTTTGTTCACTATTGATCATAATCGAGAGACAACTTCAAAGCAGTGTTTGACGCCGTTTTGTAACGTTGGATAAAACAGGAATCCAAACTCCGGTGTTCCCACGACAATTGGATCTTCGTTCCAGAACGACCCGAGTCCCATCGGCCAAATATTGTCAACTCGGCGACAGCTGTGTCAAATGGAAATTTTTTCCTCAGGAAAGAACTTTAAAACAATAGCAGAGCTATTACAACAACAACAACACATAGAAGATCAATCAACAGTCTAAACAATGGCGCTTAAGATAACCAAGTGAATATATCGGCTAACAATGTCATGGAAACAGTTTTCTAGGATATTCGCGGCATAATCCACACTGATTAGATTCAGAAGGCAATAACAATAAATAGCTATAGTTAGTGGGCTTAAAAGAAAACCGACCAAATTTGTCCAAGAAAAAAGCGATTTTTCAGTAGGACAATGAACGGTTGCAAACGCGTGAAGTTCCCATAGCAAAAATCCATGATGCTACCTCATCTGCCATATTCTCTGAATTTAGCCCCCCTGTGACTATTTCATTTGTGCAAACCTAAAAAATGGCTCGGTGCAAAGCCTTCAACGACGAAATCATTGAAGAATCATAGACCTATTTTGAGGATATAAAAACTGGAAGAATATTGGACAAAGTGTATTGAGTTAAAAGGTGTTCAAAAATAAATATTTTCTTTCAGCACAAAAGAAAGAGTTGTAAGTTGGAAATGGAAGGTTACACAAACATAACTTTTTGGCGTTTTCAAATAACACTTGAATTCGTTTGATAAGATTTCGTCAACAGTTGCATAATTTCTGAAAGTTTCAAGAGACTTTAAAATCTATTGAACATTTAGAATGTAGTCGTACATCTTTCTTAAGGATAGTAATATGGTCTTGGCCAAAACTATGCTGCTATTAGTCCTCTACACAATTTTCGATACATCACTTTTGTTCACATACTCTAAATACATGCTAACGTTAAAAATGAAAATTTCAACTAAAACAGATTTTATTTTTTCACCTCACAACTTAAATCTTTAACTAATAATATGCTGGGAATGGATGATAATTTGAGGGATTGGAAGCATGATGGTTAGCTGAAGGTAACACAGGTGGTCGAACACCTGGATGGTAATTACTCGAAGCAACTTGATGATAAGCACCAAAACCACGTGCCATATGACGATTCTGAGCCGTTTCACCCAATAGGCGGGATTGATCGGAACTTAATAAACGATTGTTCTGTTCCATTAACAAATGAGCTGTAGGATCAACCAGAAGACGGTGTTGATCTGCGGCAGCAGCATTCGAGGCAGCTAATATGCGATGCTGTTCCACAGTTGAGAGCAGACGGTGATGTTCTAGGCTCTCACGACTTTGATGCTGCATTTGTGATGATAGGAATGAACGATTATTGCCAACAGACATATTGGTATTGGGAGTTAGATCTAGTGAAGCCATTCTTAACATATCGTGATGAGGATGATTGTAGGGTAATTGCGGAGGTGAGGGTACCACATAGTTTGCAGTACGACTTAAATCTACGGATGTGGCCTGATCATGTTCCTGTTCGTTCAACTGATCAGAAAGCATGCTATGCATGGCAGACTGGTGTTGTTGCATACTCAACTGGCTGGGATGCTCTTGTTGCTGATGTTGAGATGCCGAGCCGGAGTTACCCGAAGAAGAACTGTGATGCTGTTGTTGACTTTGAGCCTGAGATTGTTGGCTTTGTTCTCGTTCGGAGAGTATATCGTATATATGATGATGATATCTACCTATTCCTGGCAAATTGGCTGAACTATTACTGGGCAATTGGAAATTGTGGTGATAGTTTGAAGAACTGACGTTCGATCGCGAAGACATATCAAGACCTTGCAGATCGGATATATCATTATTCGAACTGGCTGTCACTCCAGAATTGCTTGTGCGATATTCCGTAGGTGAATCCATATTTTGATTGTTATACTTTAAAGCTGTAGAGTTGGCTAAACTTTCGTATTTCGAATACATCAAATCCATTTGTGATTGAGGGAATTTCATCCGCATATCTTGGCCCACACTGTGGCTGGAAAATATAAAAAAAACTTAATGAAGAAAATGTAAATAAAAAAGAAAGATAAACCCACCTGTTCTGCGGCATTATACTGTTCTCTTCATCACTTGACAAATGATTGCGACCACCGGCCAACACCTGTCGTCTGTCGTTTTCCGAGTCAGATCTTTGCTTGTGCCGCATTACATCACCATTGTTGAAATTATACCGTGGAATTGAAGGTGACGAAGCCGGAGATACAAGTTCATGTTCTGGATAACTACTGCCCACACTGGAGGCATTTCTTCGTTGATTTTGAGCTAAAACAGCAGGTAGTGGTGAAGAGGCTGATATGTTGTTATTACTGCTATTGCCTCCCGTGCTATTAGCACTACTATTACTACCTGCTGTACCAGGACCACCGGGAGTACCACCATTTGAGCCAGGATTATTTCCAAACATACTATAATCCCGGCCTGGAGAGATTGGCTGGGGAGACGGTGGTGTACGGTGTTGGGAAGCTGAGGGATATGGATCCGCATCGTTGGGTGCAGCATTACCCATGTGTTGTGCCCGTGGTGTTGAACCGGCATCCACTTCTACCTCATTGTTTTGGTTGCTTCGGGGATTAGTTGGAGTTGAAGCACTCGGCGATATGTTACAAGAATTAAGATTATTGCCTTGGTTGGGAAACATTGGCAGTGGTGGTATTTGCATGGGGAAGTTGTTCAAGTTCTTCATCATTTTCAATTCACTCTCTAAGTTATCCATGGGATTTGAGGCATTAAAACGATTCGCTTCGGAGTCGACATGAGAACTCATGGGACTATCGGTGTTAATATTATTTTCGGTGGGGACTTTCAAGTCATTATTATCATTGTCAATCATGTTGCCAACAGAATTTAAAGCTGCCTCAACCAACATGCTGGCCGATGATGATGAACCAGTACCGGTACCACTCAGTCTTGCATTTGCATTATTATAAAATGAACTCATAAAGGCTTGAGATTGTGACAACGAATTCATAGACATTTGACTATTTTCACCCTGATTGTTGCCCGAACCATTGGCAGCACCCAAACCATTGTTTGGATTTGCCACCGTATTGTTTGCATTGGAGGGCGCTCCAGCAGCCACATTGTTACCAGAATTGTGATGGTACTGAGACATGGGCCCATTAGCAGCCGCATTATTGGATTCGACAACATCTAAGAAAGACGAATTTTCATCTTCTTCCCTTGTATTGCCTGTATGATGGTTATGAGAGGGATTCGCTGAATTAATGAGTCGTGAAAGGAAATCTCTATTTGATCCCATTAGTTTTGTGGGATCCTCGTTAGTACTTTGAGGTACAGCAAACGGTGGCAAAGTCATATCATTATTACTGCCACCTGACATGCCGCATGAATTTTGATTCGTTGTCATGCCAGTTGTACCGCCCATTTCACCCACCGCACAGTCTCTTGACAAATGGCGATCATCATCACTGATCCACTTTTTACTTCCTTTACTCACAACCAAATTTTGACCCATTGCATTCATGCCTGGGTTATGGCGATAACCATTGTTGTCATGGGTCATTTGTTGACCGCCATGATGACCATGGTGACCGTGTTCTTCTTCCTCATCATCATCCTCTTCGTCATCATCATCAGGACCCATAGCCGATTGGTGGTGATGATGTCCCATACCCATATGTTGGGTATTTAAACCAGCCATCATGTGCATTTTATTAGCGGGATCTTCTGTTGCAGCTCCAGTCATTGCTGAGACAGCGGCTGCTGCTGCCACAACCTGTTGTACTTGCTGCTGGGCCGTCAAACGTTGGGCGGTGGTTGTTAAAAAGGACTCTACTAGACTTAATTGAGCATTTTGTTTGCGTCTCATCTGTTCCATATGCTCTTGTTCCTGTTGTTCCATTAAATGATAATCTTTAGGCTTCCGGCCTCTCTTTCGTGGTGGTGGCTTGTCACCAAATATACTTGAAATTTTGGACGATAGCAGTGACAGATTGGGTTCATTACGACAAAGATCCTTAATAGATTTGCCCGATTTCTTAATGGCTTCGAAAATGTTGTCATCCGAAAATTCAGCATCACTTTGAATACTGGAACTCATAACGGAATTTTGATCTTCCAAACTCTTACGTCTTCTGCGGGGAGCTTGTTCTACTAGGTCCGTAAAGAAATTAAAAAATTAAACCTTGAAAGTAAAACTGTGTCGCGACACCATAGTAAAACTCACCCAAGAAATCAACTTTCATACCACCCGAATACGCATCAAACGTATAAGCCACACTACGTTCAATTTTCGGCATTTGTTCCTGGGAATAATTGTGTACCTTCTTGTAATGAAATTGCAGACATTGTTTGGTGGTAAAAGCAGCATTACATTCTGATTCCGAACATCTTAAACGAAAAATATTAAGATATTTATTGACGACTTAGGTATCACGATAAGACTTACTTAAATGGCCTTACACCCGAATGTGTTAGCATGTGTATCTTCAAATTGCTACGATTCTGGAAGAGCTTCTGACATCTTGGACAACTGACCACGGTCGAATTACGACTGTGCACCTCCTTAGCATGACGCTGCAACGCTGCCCGTGAGCCTAGAAGTTTTGAACATAAGTTACACTGAAAATCTCGTAAAACATCAGCCACATCTAAAATGAAAATTTTGGAATGAAGAGAAATGAAATTTTGGAGAAGTGGTGACTTTTGGTGTAAAAACAAAACCATAAATGTTTAATTTAAAAATCCAAAATCATATACTGGATTTAGGCGGGTTAGTTAGTATTTAGTACATAGTAGAAGCATATGAATTTTGTGGTTAGTATTCTATGCATCATGCGGTATTAGTTTACTCGTTAACGAAATAAGTACATTTACGAAGAAGTTTAAACGTTTCGCTGTTAACTTTCATTTAGTTTTTTTAATTTTGTTGGCTATTTTAAACTAAATAGGTGACATAAATTTGCCTAAATTACGTAACATTTTCTTCAAAAAGAATCGTCCATGAGACAATATTTGAAGCGATAAAGGAAAAATTAACGTTAATTAAATTCTAACCTTCACGTTAGAACGTAGCAATGTTGTTTTCGGAGGCCACAACACATGTTTCATATATTTCACCACTTTTTAGGTAGCTCGACTATATGTGAACTCAAATCTGATACGAACGCTAACAATGTTTGTTATGTTCTGCCGTTAATTTTTTCATTCTTTATTGGATTATTATCTCATAACCAACACCAACAATTTCCGAATTAGATATTACGATCTTTAGTCTAATAAAAATAACACTCTCTGTTTATATATATTTGCTTCACAAAAGTGGCGGACTGCCAGAACATCCAGGCAGTTATATGAGGAATATTAGAATCTATTAGACGGAGTTGACCTTATATTTATTTCATATATGCAACTTGGTTGCTCGATAACGTTTTATAAGTTGTTGAGTAAAGAAATTTATCGCCATACCGGGAAATTGTCGAACTTATGCTAATGCTGAAGTCAACTGAAGCTGCGGCTTGCTCTCTCCCGAACCTCGACAAATTTTTCAGTTGAAAATTTTCAGGGGCCTCGTGTCATCGGATTGTCTTCAAGCCTTATTTTGTCGAGATCGTTGCAGGTTCACGATTACTTTGGCTATTAATCACTAGCAATAAGTTTTTGTTGTTCCTAATCGATGAACTGGGATTGGGGGACATGGGTAATTCCAATAGTACACGAGTTGCGTGGTTCCTAGAAGGATCGATCGCTTCAAACCCTCTAGATACTCAATTCGAATACCTGATAAGATTAGACGTAATTTTTATCAAAAAAACGACCATAAAAACAATTGTTCTCACATTACCAAATCAAATGAAGTAAGTCGTAATAATTCCTGGGTTTTGTGGAAGGTTTCTATAAATAGAAAAGAACTCCAATACTTTTTTTTATGCAACGAAATTCTAGATTAAGAAAAGCCAGTGTAATTAAATAGGGTTGGTTATGGATGTTCTGATCGATGAATACTCCTCTTCATAGTGCCGTTTAATAGATTGAAAATTAGCAAAAATTTAAAAATACGTGTGAAAAAACTTCATGTTGCTTACGTATCAAGATCTTAATATGAAAGAAGAGGACAATTAAAAAAAATAAGCTGAAACATTAGCTACGTCTATGATCGTCATAAATAAATCTGGCGAAACCCTGATTTCTTCTAACCCAAAAACCCCTTTCAAGACCGTCGAAATAAAGAAAAAGTGTTAAATTAAAATTAAAAAGATAAGTAATTTCACCAATTGTTGTTAGAGTTCATGAGTACAAATAATAAGAAGAAATATAAAGTATTAATTATTTAAAAAAATAAAAAAATTGAAATTAAAAGTGACATCAACTTAACCAAAAAAAAACTTTATGATACAAAATGGATGTTAATGTAATGCGATGTTAATGAATGGTTCTGATGATGAGCTGATTGTTATACGGTTAATACATACAAATAAATACATAAGTTAGTACATATATACATACATACATACATATATACATAAATATATATAAGAGATACATAAGTACGTATTTATAAAGACTAAAATAATATTGATTCTAAGCAAAATGCGTATTTTCATAAATATCTGTGTAAATTGGCATGTCCTATTGCTATGACAATTATAACTGTATGTCTGGCTTACATACATTCCTACATTACGAGGGCAATTTAAAATGTTCTTTCAAATATTTATGTACATTTTAGCTGCTTGAGCAATAAAAAGGACTTAAGGTGAAGGTACATAACACGCGTTAGCGCGGCTACGCGTTTGATGCTTTTTCAACTTTTGACACTTTAAAAGCGGCTAGTTATACATCACGCATTAGAGGCATTTTTCCTATAAAATTTTTAGTCTTTGCTGCTTGGGTTTTAGTTTATTTCTTTACATTTTGTTTCCTTTTTAAGTTCTAATTCGATTTACTTCTCCATGGTTTAAAAAAATACATTTTTAATAGCTCTATTTGCATTGCACAAAAATGTAATCATCTGCATCTGGCAACACTAACTGTCAGAACGCACTTAACGCGAGAATTAGTTGAAACTTGAAACTGAACTTTTTGCGGGACACGCGTTGCAAAATTATTTGTGTAACTTGCTTTATGTTAACACACTATTTAATCCACCTTTATATTTAAGGACAGAAGAGCATCATCTTCGGATTTTCTTCTAATCTATTTGTAATCTAACACCGACAGCTTTCTTTCTCTTAATTTTTTAGCTGTCAGTCAGTTTCATACATTTAAGATATGATTTTTTTTCCAAAGTGCACCTCTTTCTGTGTGTTTGCTGGAGAGAAATTTTGGTTACAACCTTGTCTAAAACCTTTGTGAGTCCATCTATCATATTTAAATTTTGCGCCATTAGAAAGCGGAAGAGGAGACGAAAAACGAGTTGAGGATTCTTAGAAATGAAGCAACACTCGCAAAAGGCTAAAGTATTTTCATTCATACAAAGTTGGGTCGATGAAGCGCTTTCACCAGGAATTAATTAAAAAACTTTGCGAGACTAGAAATACATACTCTGATCGCTCATCAACAAGAAACACGAAAAACTAACAATAACACTAACACGAAAAACTACACACACACACAAAAATACAATTAAAACAAACAAAAGAAATAAGTTTTATTTACAATTCGTATTCAGTTTTCTTATAATTAATGTAAGGATAAAAAGAAGAAAGTTTTCGGACCCTCAGTTGTTACTTCCCTGCAAAATAGTATAGAAAAATCGTAATAATGAACCGAGAGCTAAAGTATTTGTTATCTAGGTACCCAGGCAGAAAAAAAAACAATCAGCCGACGTTGGTATCAGCCAACGTTGGTAAACTTAAATTTACAGTATTCTCATAATGTTGTAAATACAAATTTACAGCATTTATTAAAAAAAGACATTGCTATTGCATTAACAACTCATTTCTCCCCTGAAGGAAGCCAGGGGCCAAGCGTCTCCAAATCACGACTTTTGTCGACAAGCTTGGTGACTTTTTGGTGACAATGTCAACGAATCATCTACACGTTGTAAGAAAATCTAATTTAATTGCCTTATTTAGTAAAAAGTTTCATATGTGTTGACTAGAATCATTAAAATGCACTAGTGAATCTCTGGTTCCAATGTCTCAATGTGGTCCAATAAGAACCACATGTTCTATAGAAGTCAATAGTTCCAAGGTCACTAGTGAAATCTCAATGACAAGTAATGTCTATAGCACAAAACATTGTATGGGGTACAGTTAGTCAGTAGTACTAGGGACAAAGTCCATAGTGATTCAGTACAGTTTTACTATCGACATTTCCTTCAGGGTCTCTATAGTCAGCACTGACATACATACATAAGTATGTATGAGTGTGAGAGCATGTTAGAGAACATTGTTTTCATATTTTAAATTTAAATGTGACTGATTTCAAATAAGCACACGTATTAAAGAGCCTAACATATATCTAGGTACGAACTATATCGAATTTTAAAGAGCGCTTAAGTCTACCCTCGTAATGTGTAACTTCCCAGCAAAAACTTTTGTCATTTTTGTAATCGGTAGTACTGTATTAATGGGTTACAAAGTAATGAGTGGTACTTATTTATCTTATTACTATGCTTCATATTAGCGCTACTACCTAGTTCTTAATAACATTAGTACGTATTTTTCTCATTATCTGAAAGTAGTTACAATTTGTTGATATGTATTAATAAAATAAGTAGGCAACCACATTTTGAGTCAACATGTGTGTGTATATGAAAACTAATTTTTGTCGCTTAAACTTATAAGTCTACAATAGCTGAGTGTGTAAAGTTCTTGTGCGCAAATCTGAACGAGGGCAGGTTTGTATCCCAGATGGATCAAAAAGAAAAAAAAAGAAAAATAAAGAAATATCAATAATATACATATAATGTGTAAACATGTTTTTTTTTAACTTTAATTTGTTTATTTGACTACTTATTTTTTAGCTTCAAGTAAGCCAAATAATAACTAGTTAATTGCTGTGACAATGTAAATACATTTGTAAGGGGTACCCCTTATTTTTTGGACTTCTCAAACAAAAATAAGTAGTTATCGACTCAAATTGTAAGTAGTTACAACTTAAATCCTCATATACTTTTTGGCCTACCAGTAAGCAAAGTTTTTGCTGGGTTATGTATTTATTACCACGGCAACAAATTGCACACGCTTTGCACACAGATTTATACGCATTTTCTTATACAAATGAACCTAATGATAAATATTCAAACGAACGAAATACAATATCGTAAATGTAGCGACTACCCTAAAAGCAAAAAAAAAAAAACAGAAAAATCTTCTGTGGTCTTGCAACCCAATGATATATTTATACATACATATATACATACATATATCGTCACAGGAAATGCAAAAAGCCCTATCTAACATCTTAAAAGATTTACAGGAGAAGCACAAAACTTGTTTAAATGAAAAATATATTGACAATTAGTGCAACATTTTACAATATAAGTGAAAAAGTACCAACAAATTTATATATTTATTGTAAAATGTTGCACCAATTGTCAATCTATTTTTTTTACTTAAACAAGTTTTATGCTTCTGTAAAACTTTTAAAAAGTTAGATACGATCTTTTGCATTTTCAGTGACGATATGTATGTCTCGTATTTCAAAATTAAAAATCAGATACATATTTGATTTCATCTAACTACTCAATTTGAATGCAAAACTTGTACAAAAATTAAACAACACCGTTTGTCTAGTCAATTCAATAAAATACGTATACGAGTACGTGCTGCAAAATGACCAAAACAATTTTAGTTTTTCTTTTTTTCGATTAATTTTTCTTTGCTGTTGTTTTGGTTTGTTTGTCATACTATTCGATTATTCAGTTGTTTTCTTCTTACCACTGTGCATACGCTTAATGTGAGCTTTCAGTTTTTGTGGTCGATAGTATTTGCGACCACAAAAATCACATATCGGCCGTGTACGATTCGGATTTGCGGCACAGCCGTATGTGCGATGCATTTCCAAATAACTGAGACGTAAAAAGAACTTGTTGCAAAACTGACACTGATGTGCACCTTTGCCATCATGTTTTTCCGCAGCATGTTTCATAATATTGTCCTTACCCAATACAGCCTCACCACATACTTTACAATGATATTTACGTATTGTCAGACTCATCGTTGGGTCATGGAACACCGAACAGTGGGTGCGGTAATACAGGGGATGATCAAATTTCAAATTGCAGCCACCACAATCTGGTTTGTTGTTGTATATTGGAAAAGAAGAAAAAGAATAATGTTTTTGAATTTATTTTTTTTTTAAATAATCAGCATTTAGAGAAGAGACTGATATATAATTTTAATTTATTAATTTGTAATAAGTAAGCACACATCTACCATGTTTTAATAACGAGAAAGTATTTTTTAATATCATTCAAATTTAAATAAACTAATTTAAAAATTATACGAGGGAAATTCAGTAAGTCCTTACAAAATTATATAACAGCACTAGGAATTTGAAACAAAGTCCTTAGGTTTCTGAAAAATATCAATTTGCAGTGGCTCTATGAAAAACGAATTGAGTTGAATGAGGAAAACAAGTCTGCAACAGACGCAGAATTATTATATGAAGTGCATCGAGCTAAAAGAGGTCTATGCTGAGATGCAAAAAATAATTAAACGACTTAAAAGATTTACAGGAGAAGTACAAAACTTGTTTAAATGATGCCTTCGTAGATCAGTGGATAATGTGTGAGACTACTAATTATCTATATGTATTTTTATGAAGACTTATTGATTTTCCCTCTTTTTTCTTAATTGTAAAATCACTGTCATGTACCTTTAAATGATCAATAAATAACACTACCTTACAAAAAAAAAATCATAAAAAAAGAGATGTTTTTATACTAATTTGGGGTTGTTGAACACGTATACGACTTTTATTTTTCTTAAGAAACATTTGTCGAGATATTCGCGAATAACGTGACTTTTTTTGCATTTTTTTTTTATAATTTTCAAACACCTCCAGAACTGTTTATTTGAATTAAACTAATTTTCTACTGTTGCATAGATATGTCTTTCTTCTTTCAGCTACTACATAAAGTGTGTTCATTGGATCAGAATTTATTATATTACAGGCCTAACGAGTTGAAAAATATGTCATTTTTTTAAGGTTTTTTTTTAAATGCACAATTTATGTCGCTCCAATTCTAAAATTTATTTTCACCCATATCTTAAAGAAAATTTTGTTCCAAACGTATTGAACGCAAAATTGTTAATACCAGACATAAAAGGAAAAAGCTAAAACATATTTAGCGAAAACATCAGAATATGAATTTTCATAAAAAATATTTTGTATAGTCCAGTGAAATAAAGGTTTCACTGCGGAATGAGAGATAATAAGCTGAAAATTCGTATACATTTTCGTTTTGGTGTTCTAAAAGTTGTCTCAAAAGTCTCATAAAATCTCGTGTCTGCGTCGTAAGTTATTCAAGGTCAAAGGTCACGAAAATCAGTTTTTCGGAATTATCTCGGTTTCTATAGCGCCAATGATGTTATCAGTTATTATAAAAATTGTAGAGCATAAAATTTGCGACAAATTTTGTATTAAACATTTTTTCATACGCCCAACCGTTTCTGAGATAAAGGGCAGAGAGCCCGCAGCGTTCAGCCATACTCAATGTAATGCAAGGTCAACCGTGAATCTCAGTGAATAATACCTTGTATAAAGTTTTATTTCTTCTTAAAATCTACTTTAAATAAATTAATTTTATGAGACTTTTGAGACAACTTTTAGGACACCAAAACGAAGGTGTATACGAATTTTCAGCTTATTATCTCTCATTCCGCAGTTGGCCCCTTTTTTCTGCTTATTTGACTGGGCTATGTATGGATTATGAGTATAAAATATTTTGGAAGTAAATCGGCCATTTCCAAACGAATAATCCGGTCAGTATAAAATTTCCCATATACATAGTAGAGGAGCACTCCTATTTAAGTTAAGAAGATGAGCTTCCCATATTGCTAAGGCGCGGTGCTATGAAGTATCCAAAAAAATTTAATTTTTGGGATCTATTGGAACTTTCTTAGGAATTCTGAAATTCTCAAAAGCAAATCGTAGTTTTTTGGCTTTCTTAATATTTAGCACACAAAATCCTCTATAACTTCAAAATTTCATTCGAAAATATCAATAATAAGTAAAAACTCATACTACTCTGAGGACCTACGAATGAAAATTCAAATTCGGATTTATCGTTTTGAACAAAGTATTCTTTATTAAGATGTTGTTAAAAAAAATTTTAGAGTGACTTCAAATGGTAAATTTTGGAAAAACGCAAAAAATTTAATTTTTTTAAAATCTTCAGGCCTGTAAATCAATGAATTTTGATCTGCTCAACACAGTTTATATATTGGCTGAAAGAGGAAAGACATGTCTATGCAATAGTGCAAGATTCTCATAATTCAGATGAACAGTTCTCAAGTTATTTTGAAATAGATAAAAAAACCGACAAAAAAACACTTTTTTCGTGAATATTTCGAAAACGCTTCTTAAGAAAAATAAATGAGTGCCACATTCGTATTTAGCGACCCCAATCTTTTTTCGAGGTTTTAGCAAAAAATTTTCAAATTTGTAAACTAGTGTAATCGAAGCAAGTTAAAAACTTGCAAAACAATTTTCCTTCCCGAAAAAAATACATCTCTAATATTATCTACAAAACTCACTTGTTTTCTCCGACCAATGTTTCTTACGCCACATCGTATTGCAATCATCACTCCAATACAACAATTCCATGCCATTTTTCAAATCCCTGCATGTCACGAAGAACGCCTTTGACTCTATAAATACCAAATTAACATTGCGTTCTTCATAGGACGGCGCCGGTCGTATGTAGCGTAACCAATTCGATGAGTTCGGATTATCACACAAGAGAAATTGCGATTTTTCGGCACCAGCTTCACAAATCTCAAATATCCATTTCATATCACTGGCCTCACGTATATCGGTGGATTGTACAGCCTGTCCTATAAGGGGACCCAATTTGGTAAAAGATCTTACCTCGGTGCGTGCAAAAACACCCGTAACATTTGGTTCTACATTGTGCAATTCAAATTCTGCCGGCACTGAGGCCTCAGCAAACGTTATTAAAGGTTTCAGCTCTAAATCGGATAGCTGGGAGGAATCATCCATGTCTTCGTCATCGTCGCCATGCAATTGTTTAGCTTGACGTTGAGCATCACATTTGAGTTTGGCTAAAGCCTCTAGATTTTTACGTTCCACCCATTCAGCCAGATCAACTGCATCCGTTACGGTGCCTATCGAAGTGCGTAGCGGACATACTTTGTAATCGTGAGCCAACGAACATTCTCTACACGATTGATGGGAACGAAAGGCAATGTCAAGTTCATCTTCTTCTTCTACGAAATTTTGTTCATTTTTCATTTCACGCGCCAAAGTTTCCTCATCCAATTCCTCGTCTTCTTCATCATCCTCACTGACATCGGCAATATCTTCATCGTCATCTACGTATGAGCCCGGTGGATTCATACTTTTTGGCCCCCGTTTGTTTTTGTGTCGCATACGAAAACCACTGTTGGGACCATTTAAACCATCTACACCATCTCCGGTCACCGAAGTGCCGGCATCATCTTCATCATCATCCTCATCATCGCCAAAGCCATCGTTTTTCTTTAGACACAAGGCTAAGGATTCTTTTGAGGCTGATTTTTCTTCCATTTCACTTTTGATTTTTTCTGCTATGCGACAATCCAAAACTTCGGGCAAAACATCACCTGTACCGCTACCGCCAGCAGTACTACCGCCTGTACCACTGCCACCAGTACCACCTGACACACTGCCTGTGGCTGTGCCAGTGCCAGTGCCATTTCCCTTACCGCCTGCAGCAACTCCGCCACTGCTATCACCTGCCAAATGTTTTTTAGCTTTTAAAGCAAAATTTGAAAAATTTTTTAATTTAGTCAGACCATTTAGATTTTCATTGAACTGCACACGCTTTTTATATTTTCGTTTAACAGGTGGTGGCTGTGAATCTCCGCCTCCGCCGCCACAACTAACAGCACCACCATTTTCCCCTGTCTGACTGTTGCTACCGAACTCCTTAGCACTCAAATTTGGTTCCAATTTGAAATTACTATCGAAGGACTTGGTAGGTGTTGTCGATGCTGAAGGTGGAGGAAGACTGTAATGAAGAGATAAGAATAGAAATTGAGATTAGTAATTGATGGATGGTTGGAAAATGAAAAAAAACTTTAGTATTTAGATTTTTGTAGCGATAACAAAGAGAAATGAAACACTTTTTAAATTTAAGATACTGATGCTAATTTATAACTAAATTTCTATAAATTGAAAGACTTTAAATCGTTTCCGTGTACAAAACTGACGCCATCGTAATCAGGAGATAAAAACACACAAGGATCAGCCATTTTTATTTAAACAACACAAAAGAACCTCCATTTTGTTGTGCTATGAAATTATTGGATTAAAAATATACACTAAATATTGAATCCAAATTGATTATTAGGCTAAGGTTCGTAACGTTATATTCAGAAAGAATTGGGCATGATTAATATTCCAAGGAACAAGGGAAAAATTAACATCAACTTAATTTTTCAACGTACACAGCAGAACAGAGTAGCGCCACTTTCGGAAGCCGCTGCACTTCTATCGTCAGTGCTCGCGTGTATTTGCTATCACCACTTGTCAGGTGGCTCTGTTACGAACCTTAGAATAATAATCAATTTGGATTCACAAAGCAAATACGTTCGAAATAATCATATTAATAAACAATTAGCTACTGGCTTGAGCCAGGAAAAATTCGTTTCAAATCAAATCCAAAGTCAAACAAAAACTAAATATAAAAAAATAATGTGTGATATATGCAAAATGTTATTAGGGAAAATATAATTAAGGCATGAAAAAATTAAAGGACGAATAAGAAAAGAGCACACAGCTCTTTTGATGCAAAACTCATAAGCAGTGTAGCCATTTTTGGCATTTTTGCAGCTAAGTTTATCATTTTTTAATCTGATTTAGCTGGAAATTTTCCATTTAGCAGATAGCATTATTTTTAGCATTTCTTAATTATTTATTATGAATATTGAAGCATTTTTTCCCCAAACATATCAAATTATCCGTACAGCCAAATTTTTCTTTGAATGTTCAATATTTACATGCTTTAGAATTTCTTTCTTAAATAAAAAATAATTTAATTAAAAGATTATATTAAAAACGAACTTAAGACAAACTAATTAAATAACTTTTGATAAAAAACCATACAGTTCGACAAAAATTCATAACTCAATTGTTAAAACTCTAAAGGCACTTGGCTAAAAAATGAATGTATAATGTTCCAAAAACGTTGGTAAAATAAACATTCAAAAAATCCCAGCATTGAAAATATAAATGATATTTCACACTGGTAAGACAGTAAAATAAAAAAAAGCTTAAAATAGTTCAATGCGATAAAGAAAAAATCAGTTAGTGAAGTTCCGAACCTTTACAAAAGTTCATTAATAGGTGAGTTTCGTCACGAGATGGCGACACATCTGTTAATTGGTTTTACTGAAGTAATAGGATTTTCGCTAGGTGGTTGTTGCTGCTGTCGCTGGCAGTTGAGGTAAAAGGGCTTTGATGAGAAGACTGTAGTGGTCTCGAAACATCTGATGTCAGTTCAACCTTCCGTACAGCAAAATTTTTCTTTGAATGTTTAATATTTACATGCTTTAGAATTTCTTTCTTAAATAAAAAATAATTTAATCGAAAGATTACATTTAAAACGACCATAAGCTAAACTAATTAAATAACTTTGGATAAAAAACCATACAGTTCGACAAAAATTCATAACTCAATTGTTAAAACTCTAAAGGCACTTGGCTAAAAAATGAATGTATACTGTTCCAAAAACGTTGGGTAAAATAAACATTCAAAAAATGCCAGCATTGAAAATATCAATGATATTTCACACTGGTAAGATAGAAATAAAAAAAGCTTAAAATAGTTCAACATGATAAAGAAAAAATCAGTTAGTGAAGTTCCGAACCTTTACAAAAGTTCATTAATAGGTGCGTTTCGTCACGAGATGGCGACACATCTGAAGTAATAGGATTTTCGCTAGGCGGTTGTTGCTGCTGTCGCTGGCAGTTGAGGTAAAAGTGCTTTGATGAGAATACTGTAGTGATGTCGAAACATCTGATGTCAGTTCAACCTTCCGTACAGCCAAATTTTTCTTTGAATGTTCAATATTTACATGCTTTAGAATTTTTTTCTTAAATAAAAAATAATTCAATCAAAAGATTATATTAACAACGAACTTAAGACAAACTAATTAAAAACCTGGCTTTAAAAAACCATACAGTTCGACAAAAATTCATGACTCAATTGTAATATGAAAATTTCAAAGAAAAAATACTCAATTTAAATGGCTAAAACAAAGTTCATATCATTGTATAAACCACAACTCAACTATTGAGTCCTGGGGCTCATTTCTCAAAACTACAAGCCCTTGGGCCCTGTTTCTCGAAAATACAAGTTTCAAACCTACAAGTAAAATACCCACAAAACAACAAAACTTTGAAAAAAAATTTATCGTTGTTTTGTGTGCATTTTATTAAAAAAAAGGAGGAGGTTATCAATTCGTTTGTATTTTGAGGGCACTTACGAAAAAACGATATGTTGTCATTCATTGCAACAAAGAAATACGTTTTTTGTATTAGATATTATTTGCGAAGAAGAAACATAATCCTTGCAAATGAGGATGATGAATATATAAAATAATTTTTTACAAAAATGGTCGAGTTAAATAGTATTATACATATTCGTGCACCATAAGATACTAAGAAGAGATTATATACTCCGAATTTCACTGAAGTCAAAATTAAAAAAAAAATGTAAAATTAAATTTTTGTGTTGCAAATTATAGGAAATAGCAATAATGCGCATAGGAATAATCACCCTGCGGTAAATGTTGCAGCAATCGTTCTGAGCGTACTTGTCCTATGACTGTTGAAAATGGGAATGGTACAAAATGTTCCTGAGTCGTGACCGGTGAAGAGACACCATATCACAAATCTACATCAAAAATGTTAGCATAATACCCCCACTGTGCAAACAGATCTTTTTCCAAATCAAAAATATCTTTTTCCAAATCAAAAATATGTGTTTAAAGTAGAACCTGTCACTGAGTGTCTTAATTATGTCAATTGACCTCTTCCAATGACAACGCTATGTAAATGTTACCGGTACCTTTCATATAAAGTTCCGGAACTCAAACCGGTTGCTAGTCCTTGGGAACCAGTCATGCGACCTCTCTTTTGACAGGTTCTAAAAACTATTATATTTTTTTTATATTATTTATGTTATGTTTGTAATATTCTTTATTAAGACTGTTAAGTAAACATTACATTACATAAATATTTTAGTGTGTTAAGTTCTCTTTTGAAAATCAAGCTGATTTTAATCGAATGTCAAGTTAACACACTATTTGAATCTGGCAACCCTAAATACAGAATAGGCCTAATAAACCCTTTTATATATTATTGATTTTTAAATATTCTTATCTTACTCGAATAAAATCAAATATTTGCCAAAAATTAGGGGTAAATTATGAAAAATAAACGCGTTATCAAGAAATCCTACTTCAAAAAGAACTTTTAAAACTAAAGAGCTTTTAGCATTATTTTTTAGCATTTTAAATTTAGTTTTAGCAATTTTTAGCATTATTTTTGACTCGATTTAGATGCAAAATACTTTTAGATATGGTCACACTGCTCATAAAGCATGTATTAATTTAGGGAACCCTCCAAGAGAGATTAAAATGTACATTGTACATCTTAATTGTACAACATACTTGCTTGTACATTGTACATTGTACAAGCAAGTACGTGCATGTATGTGTATCCATAACCCGTAGGCCAAGTCTTCGAGGCATCATCGATGAATGTGCGGAAGAAGAATCTATCACCGACGACAAGTTGACGACAGTCCCAGACAACTACTGGCAACATTTTCGAACAAAGGGCACAAAAGTCGTTGATGACAACGTTGGTAACATGCTACTAAAGTTGTCGTCAATGAATAACAATAAAATATAAAAATGTAATAATCGAATCGAACGCAGAAGCTCTTCCCTGATAGGCTAGCACACTACCTACTAGCTTACCGCGGTACTTAAAAAACTTTATACAAAAACACGTTTTGTGGACAACTTAAGCTCTTTAATGTACATAAATGGAAGCACGACAACTTCGATCCAGTTGTTACTCTTATTGTCGGCAATAAAACTGTACAAACGACAACTTCAATGCAGTTGTTACTCTTATTGTCGGCAATAAAACTCTACACATGACAACTTTGATGCAGTTGTTAATCTTGTTGTCGTCAATAAAGCTTTGTAGCGCAAATTTCCATATCTTGTCAGAACAAATTCTTTATACACGACAGCGTATACCAATTTATCACCAAACTTATTTTTAAATGTGTCTTGATTGTCTTGCCGATAACATCGATGACAATGTCGTCGGTAACAACCGGGAATGCAGGGTATTTACATCGAATGTAAGTGGATATTTACAATTTAGTATGTGCACCAGTGATGGAAAATACAGATTTTAAAATGGTATTGAACTTCAGCTTAAAAAGAACTTTTTTCACCTTATTGGTACTTTTTCAAGAATTGGAATTATAAAACTTCAGTTATTCTTAATAATCATACAAAGGAAACATTCTTGACATTTTAATATATCTTTTTCCTATATCTGCGGTTTTGTCTAGATGTAATTAGTGCTCACTTTAAATACGGATGTTCCTGTGTAATTTTGTATTAAATTTCAGAAATTTAGAACCATAAGTATCTTGAACTAGCCATAACTATTCATATCTTAAGACAGGAACTATTAAATAAAGTTCACCCAGTGCACAGAAAAACGATTCCTCCAAAAAATTTCAATTAATACACTTAATTAAAAATTAAAACTACTTCCAATTAATTAAGTAACTGAATCAATTACTCATGTGATCAAAACCAACATTTTCTAAATTTATTCCCAAATTTCAGTGAATGAAAATTTGAATTTTAGTAATTGAATATATATAGTTTTCATTTAGGTTAAATTTCAACAACGAAATTAATGATTCTACAGTTTTCGCATTTGAAATCGTATTTTAGTTTTTTTCTGTGTGGCTAGAGAAAAATTTAGTTTCATGAACAGAAAATACTAAAATGTGATTTCAATTACTAAAACTGCAGATCGGATTAATTGTGTTGTTGAAATTCAATCTACGACGAAAATTGCATATTCGTATTTAACTTTTTTCTGTGCAATTAAAACCTTCAAAATTTTATAGAAAGTGTTGTTTTTGATCACATGAGTATTTGACTCCATTACTAAATTAATTGAAAGTTCAATCTACGACGAAAATTGCCTATTCGTATTTTACATTTTTCTGTGCAATTAAAAGCAAATTTTATAGAAAATGTTGTTTTTGATCACATGCGTATTTGGCTCCATTACTAAATTAATTGAAAGCAATTTAAAGTTTTGGTAAACTGATTTTATTGAAATTTTTTGAGGAATAGTTTTTTCTGTGTGCTTATTTTTACCATTTCACATCTCTCGGGACGATTAACCCTTCCTGCCATACGGTCATGACAATTCGTATGAATTTATATTTTAACATAGAATGAGTTGAAAATTAATAAAAAGGAAGAAACTTTAATGTGCGTTTATAGAATGCAAGCAAACGAATTCAGCGAACTATTTGTATGAAAAGCACTTAATTTTTCGAGTGATTTCCATACAATTTTTTTACTCAAGTCGATTGTTTGGGTTCTAGAAACACCACATAAATCTTTTGTTAACGTTACAGATTGGAAAAAGTACTTTTTATGTCGTGAGAGTACTGTGGTATTTCGAGAATGAAAAAGTACTGAAAATATTACAATAGTACTGAATTTTCAAACGCTGATGTGCACGTATTCGAGAATGTACTTGTGTTCAGTTCATGTGCTACTAAAGTGTTAGTCAAGTTACGTGTGTTTATAGATTGTACTATATGTTGTTGTTTTAGGGTACATGTGTGCAATCGCGTTATTAATGTGCGCCGAGTCTAACAATAATATGAAAGTTTTTCATATCTTAAGTTTAGCCACCACTCGATTCGAGGGTAACAGGAAAAGTTCTCTATCTTCTTTAGTCGTTAACTTGATTTTTTTAATGTAATTTAACGATTTAACGTTATTAACCATATTGTTTAATAAAATTTCGAATTTGGCAAGAACTAATTGTATGAGCCATTTTATTGACAGCAAATTCTAGTTTAAGGATATTATGTTCAAATAATTTTTTTCAAAGGACTTTTTCGTTTGCTCATCTGCGATGGAAGGATGTTTGCATTTGAACATGTTTGTTTTATAGTTCTTAGTATATGACTCCCTTGAGCTTAGGTGGTATAAAACTAAACAGAAAATTCATATAAACTAAGAAACAACTATACATAGTATGAGCTAACATAATAAAATGAGAATGTGTTTGTGTATGTATGATTGTATAGATGGATGTGTGGTAGATAAGCAAAAGCAAGGTATTGAAAGTAAACAGAAAACAAATACATACAGCTCTGCATATACTATGCTCTTAAAACTCAAGTGTATGTGGCTAAATAGCAAGTACGAGGGTTGGTATATACATATATATTGCGAGCCATGGCCATTCGGACAGTTGTGACACTCCACATTGCGTCCATGCTTCAGAAAGTTAATATTGTAGCTACCCTATTATCACTGATGAGCTTTTTCGTTCTCTCTTGTACGCGGTCTTGTAGCTTCAAAATAGGCATCACAGTTGTATTCCATTCTCGGTCGGATATAGGATATAAATACTATGAATATAGATGGGTTTTACGAGCCTTGAAATCGACCCTATGCTCACAACCCCATTCAGATATTGTTATAAGATTGTAGTTAATACCGCCGACAGGCTTATTAGTGAACGAATATGAATACAAGATGCTGATGTCATCTTCAAAAGAGTAGATACAGCCATGTCACAGAATACCATTCCGATCGGAAGTGGTTTCAAATCCGTAAGTTGCTTCTTCAGAAAACGAAAAACGAAAAATTTCTTCGTAATCAAACCACTTTTAAATTTCAAAGTGGAACTGAAAACCACTTTTCTACAGACTTCATTTGCAGTAAATATTAAAAAAACGTGCATACTTTTAGGAGCGTCAAATAAATATTTGGTCATGAGCTTTCTATGTTAATAAAAAGCTTAATGTGAGCTTTGCATCTAAAAACAAGGTATGAAAACTTTATCATTGTAAAAACGAAACACAAAATAAACGGAATCTAAAGCACCAAAAATGTACTTTTTCGGAATGATAACTACGGAATCAAAACCAATCCGAACGGTATCTGTGACATGGCTGATAATATTGAAAGTTTGACCGAGAAGGACATTAAGAAAAATAAGAAATCTGGTAGGATAAATAATTAATCTTCAAATCGTTTGATGAGATGCTACCTATGTATAACAACTCGTATATAGTAGTATGATCCTTTAGAAAGCGGGATATGAATCGAGAGAAGTCGTCACTGACTCCAAAAACAACAAGTTTTGATAAAAGTGCACAATGCCAGACTCCATTAACCGCCTTAGAAATATCCGGAGCCACCACTTTATTTTCGCTGAAATGGTGGATGGAGTAACATAATTTTTACTAAAGTAAGACCAGTAAATCGCCTGTAGAGCGTCCCCTACGAAAGATATACTGGGCGTCGCTGAGCAAACTGTTGGACTCTAAATACCTCATAAGATGAAAACTCTCTACGCTTTCCATCATTTTGGAAAGTGCTGAACACATTGCAATTGGAAGTTAATTTTACGGATTACCAGTCTCTTCCATTTTAGGGATTGGCGTTACATTGGTAATCTTCCAACACGATGGAAATTTCCCAACATGATACAAATCGCTGAAGAGCCAACAGGCGTGCTAGCTTCGAATAGCAGTGCATCAATACAAGTGCTGAAATATCTTCCACCCCAGGAGACTTTTTTATGTTGAGATCCGCTAAAATCTTGGCATAGTTATAGATACTCTTTCAAGCGCAGGCAGTAGTTGATTGCTTTTCGGCAAGTAAGAAACATTGAAACTCTAACGAAAACTGGTTGGGTCTCTGTGTGGGCTGAGTGGTGGTGTTACAATGGTCCTACAATAAATAAAAAATTCAAGCAAAAAGTTCATTGTTTCAACGAATTTCGGAATTTTTGACCTAATATGCTAGTACGCTAAATCAATGAAGTGGTTCATTAATTTTGTTAAAGAATAAGAACAACGAATGCTTTGAAAGAATTGTTTTACATTGAGCTTCAATGAATATTTTCATTAAAACAACGAATGCGTACATTAAATCTATTTGAGGGTGCTGTTAGATGAGTAGTTAACACGTTTGACGACAAACCCTGAGGTCTTGAGCTCAAGACTAGTTTCAGGTAAGCCAACAAAATCATGCATTTTTCTCATGCGTACTGGTGTGTTACAGTGTTATTTGTTGTTGTTGTTGGACTGTTAAACTGATGAAGGCATAGCACTGATACTTTGGCAATACCGGCAGCGATTAATGCTAACATATCCTAATGCACTTCACAGCACTCTCCTTCGTCGGTATTGTAGCAGAACCTTCGCCGAAGTAAAAGAACTAATAAAATAGCTATACAGCTTAAACAACTGAATTCCTCTACTTGACACCAGAGGGCCTTGCAAAACTGCTCTACAAAAAACGCGCAATAACAGGGTTGTAAATAAATTAAGCTTTATATCTCTCTCCCACTTTATCACTGCCGTTCTCTTTATACTATCCCTTTTCCAAAGAAGGTAACACATTATTAATTAATTAGCTGGTATGCATTAATTGCGTGATTGTGTTACTTCTCTTAAAAAAAGCAAGATACATATATAATTAATAAAAATATAAATAGTGACCCTCGTAGTTAGTTGAAGGAAATATTAACAACAACAACATCAACCATATCAGCAACAACAACATCAATAACGATAAAACAAATAAACATATTTCTGCGAGAAATGCTTGAAGGAATGCAATAAGAATTCTAGAAATAGCGCTGTAGTAACTTGTTTATGAACAATTGTATATTTAAATGGAAATGTGTATTGATGTGTTAAAATTTTTGCGTTTACATACGCATTAAATAATGTACCCACAAACTATTGAATATTAGACCAACACATTGAAAAACAAATCATCGGCCATCTTCAGTAATTCTGATTCATTATAAAGTGTATTTTCGTTAAAAAAATAAAATACTTTCTAGGATGAAAGTATTTCGTTTAAGACTTAATGAAAATTTTAATTAATAAAACAAGTGTAAACTGCTTAATTATCAAATTGACCTTTATACAGCTCACAGGCTTTAGCGTATCTGATTATTATTCACAATCCCAAGTGCTATGAGTGCATAAATAAAATTCTTACGTCACAGTTATCTGTCAAATAAAATTCTTACGTCACAGTTATCTGTCAAATAAAATTCTTACTTTTGCACTTACTGACGCAATTTTTTCTGAATTTTTTTAGACCTTTTTTTGAATTTTTTTTTTATTCTGCAACTTTTATTACCATAATCGTATAGTTAAAGTAAATATAACGAAAATTTATCGAATTTGTTATTCCGTAACATTTGTAACGATATTCGCTGTCGGTTAGCTAATGACAATAATTTTTCTGTTGTTAATGTATAGATAAGAGTCAGCTGTGCAACCGTAGCACGTAATTTATGTCAACAACTGAAGTTATTGCTCTACAACAATATAGGAACATATAAACACTTTTATGAATAAATAACAATATTTCCATTATTTTAACATTTGGTTTAAAATACGAGATATATTTCTCAAAATTAAAAAAATTAATGAAAAAACTGTCTGTACACTATTTGCCATGGACGAATTAATTTTTTCCATTCCTCTTTGCGCTTTTCGCTTTTCTTAACAGATATGCTACATGATATCGATTAAAATTACACAATCGCACTATCGTTACTGCAAGCGACTAAATATGTCGACAAATGTTACGATTGTCGGATCGTTAAAAGTTACCAAATCCCGCTACAGAACTTTAATCATGATAAATTTTTACATAATTGTAATCTGCACAAAATAACTTTTTTTAATTGTTTCATTTCGGTTTGTTTCGCGATAACTAAGTTACATTATAGGGAAGTTCAAAAAGTAATTTTTTTGCGCCTACAAATTTGATACGAAAAACTATGCGTTCCAATTAATATATTTTTATAATAAAATTGAAAGTCCAAATTAAATTCTTACTGAGGCAAAAACTTTAACTTTTTAATTAATCTGAGAGCTAGATGTAAATACTAGGCATAAAATAAGGCATAAATCATGAAAATCGATTTACAAATGTTTATTTTATACATAATGAAGTGAAGACATCTATATTGTTAACAAAGTATTGATCGTTTGGAATAAAACGCAATTTTAGGTAAGCTGCAAAAAACATCTAAAAACAAAAATTTCAAAGAAAAAAATTGGCCAATTTGGACCATTATTAAGAAAGTTATGAGAAAAAAACTAAAAAAAGTAAATTTTTTTATAATTTAATATCTTCTGAACAGGTAATAGTTTCTATGATTTGACTACAACCATGTCATTCAATCGTAATATATTACTCTTAGATTATGATTGCCGCAATCATGTTCTTTTTTTAAGACAAGTAACACAATCAGGCAATTAATGTCTACCAGTTAATTAATTAATGTGTTACCTTCTTTGGGAAAAGTATAGTGTAGAGAGAACAGGTGGTGAAGTGGGAGAGAGATAGAAAGCTTAATTCATTTACAGCTCTGCTATTACGCGCTTTTTTTTGTTAAATTTTGTAGAACAGTGTTGCAACCCCTCTGGTGTCAAGTAGAGTCATTAATTTGTTTAAGCTGGATAGTTCGTTTTGCTACAATACCGACGAAGGAGGGTGCTGAGAAGTGTATTAAGATGTGTTAGTATTAATCGCTGCCGGTACTGCCAAAATGATCAGTGCTATGACTTCATTACTTTAACAGTCCAACAACAACCATCACAATGACACACCAATGCATATCAGAAAAACACATGATGTTGTTGCCTTGCCTGAAACTAGTTTTGAACTCAAGACCTCAGGGTTTGTAGCCAAGCTGTAATCATCTAAGCCAATAGCACGTATGTTTGAGCGTAGTAATAAGAAACCAAGGTATATTTCGTTCAAAGTTTCACTCGAAACATTGACGACCCTATTATAGCAGTAGTGCCGAAAGCTACACTATCACATTCTATGTTTGTGTATGTGCTTCGCGGGTACATAGATAGGCTGTGAATCTCACACACAGTGTACGTCTGTTGATGTTGAAAAAACAGCATATGCACATGTGCATAGGAAATGATAGTATGCCCACCACTGTTCTATAGCAACACATAACCAATGTTTGTCTGGATATACATCATAAATATGAGGTTTTATGTATGGATATACTCGTTCATATGTATAACTGTTTACATGAGTGGTTGTATGTACATTCCCTGCATATATTATTGAACTACGTGGACCATTTTAGCTGAAATGGACTAGTTAAAACATGGACCTATGCAATGCAGTCATGGACCATGTCATTTGCTAACTAGGTGACAAGTATTTGCGTTTTAACGGCTACAATCGTTAAGTCTGGAACACTTGAGCGACATAGAGTAGTTTTAAGACTATTCCGATGTAACACAAAGCTGGCTTGTTGGTCCAACTCTAGGACATCGTAATGTTAAACCGACCATGTTCTCTCCATACATTTCGGTTATATTTGGACTAGTCCTAGTCCTCTTTGGAGTATACTTTACACGAGAGTATGTTCTAGTCGCGTTATCTGCAGGGTTTGTACTATGTACATGTTTGCGATAAGCGGTCAGAATTATTCTTGGGGGCGGTGGCGGGAAATGGGATCTGAATCTGAAGGTTTTTCGTTATTACGTTTGTTTCCTTTTTCTTTCTTACTTGTTTCTCATTATTAAGAGGATCTAAAGTAGTAAAACAGTAAGTGCACTCTACGGTGTGCGTGGTTTACAGTGTAAGACATTTGTGTGTGTGCGTGTGTGTGTGTGTGTTTGTAAGTTCAACATCGTGTGAATACAAATGTATCCATACACATATTAATGTGCAAAGATGAGTGAGTATAAATACAACTGTAGAGGATACTTTATTCCACAGCTAATGTTATGAAAAAGGATAATGATGCGATTGTTAGTCGTAGTGATGGTGTTCTTGTTGTTGCAGCAGTTCTACTGATGAATTTCCTGTAACGGTTTTATGCACACAAGTACAAATAAAATAGTCAATGCAATACATGCACACACATATGTAAACACATATGCATGTATGTACCCCGGGGTAAAAGGAAGGAGTAAAGAGGCCTTCTGTAAGGCTTTATTTATCAGGCACTAGCACTTCCATTTCCATTGTAAATTCATATATTTCACTGCAGACTAAGGCCTTCCTCGACCCCTCTCAGCAGACCTGATTGAAGACAGTTTTCAGCTGGCCAATTTGCAGGTCATACATGGGAGGCCTGATGGAAGGCTGGGTCTAAGAAGGTCTGTTAAACAGCAAACAGAGGTAAATTTGATTAATTTTTGATTAATGTGATTCTTTATTTCGAGTAATTTTTTTATTCATTTGAAGGTAAAGTTCGTGTGTTTATTAAGAAGTAATTGGACATTTTGACAGAATAAGGATAAGTTAGTCAACTCCAACATAAACGGCATATATGTGTAATAGTAGCATGTATGATGTGCCTTATATGTAAATTTCAGTCTTGTACACTAATTTCTTGCGAAAAAAGAATACGAGAATGTTTGTTATTTCTACAGTAAATTTTTTTTATTAAACAAAATGAAAAATCTTAAAATAGAAAACTCCTTCGAAAAGAAGGGAGAACGAATCTGTATCGAATTTTTTAGATACTAGTGTAGCGGTGTTAAGGATAGAATTCCAGATGACCATCCTGAGAAGGCAGAAAATAATTAATTGAAGGCCTTAAAAAAGGACGGCCTAGTGAATGCCTTGTAAATTTTACCGCTGGGTAGGTATCATTAATTTTACATATGCAGATATATTTCTATGTATGTATATCTGGCTTTAAGCATACAGCCTGTAATTTTCGTGAAAATTCTGCCTTCTTTTACTATGTTTTCCCTTTAATATTGCTAACTGGCAACGAACGTTTTTCCAACCACAGTATTTATTCTTGTTTGGGCTCCACTTTTTTTTGCATTATTTAATTTTTTTGAAATTGCACTTGAACAATTTTTCACTTTTGGTTTGATTTTTAAACACATATGGACGGCATCAAGAGAATGCAGAGCAGGAAAAAAAGTAAAAAAAAATTAAAAAAGAACATTTACTGAAATTTGCAAAGGAAATTGTATGTGCGCACATTTGTTGCATTCATTTTTATGGCGAAATTGCATGACTGCTGCATGAAGGAAAATATGCAGAAACACCAAACCAAACTAACAAGCAGTAACGAGAGTTGTGCAAACAGGTCTAGTTAAATCTAGAGAGAAATATGAAAAAGATTAATTTATATTGAATCTAAATTGATTATTAGGCTAAGGTTCGTAACGTTATATTCAGAAAGAATTGGGCATGATTAATATTCCAAAGAACAAGGGAAAAATTAATATCAACTTAATTTTTCAACGTACACAGCAGAACAGAGTAGCGCCACTTTCGGAAGCCGCTACACTTCCATCGTCAGTGCTCACGTGTATTTGCTTATCACCACCGATGGCAACGTCCAATTATAACGTTACGAACCTTAGCCTAATAATCAATTTAGATTCACAAAGCAAATACGTTCGAAATAATCATATTAATAATTAATTTATATTATTTTATTTCTTCAAACTGTCTTATTATGTGGCATGGTGCACTTTTCTCGAAACTTGTTGCTTTTGGTGTCGGTGATGATTTCTCTTAATTTATATCGAGCTTTTTCAGGGATCGCACTATACGAGTTGTAATAGATGGGATCTCATCAAACGAGTTCAAGATTAATACAGGAGTATCGCTCCGTTCTTTATCCTACACTATTTCTTATTTTTCTTAATGACTGATTACAGTTTTCATGTCTCAAAAGAAGCATTCAAGTGCCTAAGTTTCTTAAGACGGTGGAAGAGATGCACTTCCCATCTAATCTCCTAAATATTAATACCACCTCTATCCGACCGAAAATGGAATACAACTCTTATGTACGGGCCGCTGCTTCAAAGTCTATTTTGAAGTTACTCGACCGCGTACAGGAGAGGGCGAAGAAGCTATCGGCGACTTGATGGATTATCGATGCAATGTGGGGTGTATTTCGGTATTTTATCGTTACTACAATGGAATGTGTTCTGATGAAATCAAGGAGCTTATTCCCGAAACCCGGTCTTTCCTGTCACTTTCAATAATACTTCCCATAATCAATTTTCTTAATTCCGGCACAATGCATTGCATGAGTAGGAGCCATTCCCTGAGTGCTGAACTTGTATAAAAAAAATAAGAAAAAAAACAAACTTGATAAAATTTACATTTTATTTTAATTGTATAAATACGGATGTCAACAACTCTATGCCGTCATTGTCACAAGAGTAATTAAAGGGTTAAAGATCATTTGATCAGGGCAAAAGTTGTTGGCAGAAGAAAACAATCCATGTTAAATATGTATAATTGTCACGATCACATTATTTTTTAAATCGAGTTAATATAAGAAAATTTCAAGTCCAGCCTCGTGCATATGATTTACCACTTTGGCGTACTTTTTGCTTGTTGCAATCCTGACCAAAAAAAAAAAAACTACAAAAACAAGAGACGCATTAAAAATGCAAAAATAAGTAAGAAAGAACGAATGAACACAGCTTTACTACACAACCGCTCAAAACTATCATGCCAATGAGTTTTTAACTCACACTGTGAAATTGGTGTAAATAATTTTTTTTTGCTTGCTTTACTTTGTTGCTGTTGCAGTTTGTTGTTTTTTCCACTTTTGTTCACTTCTTTGTATGTTCGTTACGTTTGTGCTTTTATTTCCGCTTCCGCTAACATCAACATCATCATTATCAACATCACCACAAGCTCTATCGTCATCATCGCCAAAGTCGCCGTCATGATTATCGAGCATGTAATTTACAATGCAATGCCGTGGAAGCAAAAAAAAAAAAAAAATACAACGAACGATTTTAAAACAAAGTTCCATTGCAATGATCCACGACAACGACAGCACGACAAGTAAACATAAAATATACAATTCTTTTTCAGCGTTTTCATTTTTCATGTTTTTGCGTTTCATTTTTTATAACTGCCATTAAAAACTTTAATGTATTGCTTTTATTTTTATTCCTTTTTCTTTTTTTTTTATTCAACTTTACTTTGTAGCAATGTGTTCTCACAGAATTCTTAATGTGAAAAAAGATTATTTTTTGTTAAATTGAACAGGAGCGTACTGGAAAGGGGAAATGGTATTTTGTATGTATGACAAATAAATTCAAATGCTAAATTTTTGCTTAATTCTTAATGTAATTGAAAAGATTTTTTTTATATTTCATGTCAAAAATAGGAACGCGATTTGACATACAGAACGCTGCAGTGCGTGTTAAAATCATTGTTTGGAAGACATTTTCAGGGAAATTAGTTTGATATCGAATGAATTTCCATTATACAAATTGTGCTCCCCTGAACACGTTTGCATTATACTTATTTCATTTCAGTTATAAACAACATGCCGTCTACATTAGACATGAAATGTTAAAAACATGAAGAAATCATTAACATGAGCAGTCTATACATAACATTAACATGATGTTAATGTTAGTCATTTCATGTGTAATGCAGACGTAGGGCAAAATACTAACTGAAGTCAACTAAAAGCTTTTGCTTCATTTTGAAGTAACGGATAGGTCTAATAACATATTTTCTAGCCGATTCCAAAAGATATTGATGGACGGACGACAAAAACAAAATAAAACAGCAGTAAACCCTTTCATATAAAATTAAAGTTTTTCAAAACTATTCATTAATCGAAAACCCAAGTGTCATTTCTGGTTTGAAAATACCAAAACACAGTTTTTAAGCCGTAGATGACTACTTGTATCGATAACATTGCTTTTTTTATTAATAACTTTAATATTCCAAAGAAAGTTACTTTAATTTTTAGTAAATTTCATTTTATACTGCAAGGTTATCGATAATTTTTTTTTATAGAAAACTTATCGATAACTTTACTATTCCACAGAAAAGTTAACAATAACCTTATCGATAAATTTACTTTTCTGTTGAAAAGTTTTCGACAGCTTTAATTTTACATAGAAAAGTTATCGACAACTTTATTTTTTGGGTAAAATTTATTGATAATTTTTTTTCTATAGAAAACTTTTTATTTTATTTTTCTATAGACAAGTTTTCGACAACTTAATTTTTATACTGCAAAGTTACCGATAAGTTTACTTTTATACAGAAATAGTAGCAATAATTTTAGTTTTACATAGAAAATATTTCGCCAATTTTACTCTTAAGCAGAAGAGTTATCGATAAGTTTATTTTTCTTTGGGAAAGTTCTCGATGACAATACTTTTTTATAGAAAAGGTAATGAAAACTTTTTTTATTATACTTTTTTTACTTATTTTTGTTATAAATAACTTTGTGGATAATTTTATTTTTCTACAGAGAAATTATCGATAACTTTGCAGTTAAAAACTAAAGTTATCGATAACTTTTGCGTAGAAAATTACATTTATCCAAAAGTTATCTGCAGCAAAAGAAAGTTTTTCAATACCGTTTCTATAAAAAGTATTGTCATCGGAAATTTTAAACTCATCGATAACTTTTCGACTTCAAAGTAAAACTGTCGAGAAATTTTCTATATAAAAGAAAAGTTATTGCTAATACTTCTGTAGACAAGTAAGTTAACTTTGCTGTAGGTGTAATCAGCTAAAAAAAATATATTGATATATGTAAATCGACATCGATATATTTTTAGATATCGTTCAGTATCAATATATATCGAATAAAATATATCGATATTTTTTCAAGCATGATTATTCATACATAATCCCAAAATTTTTTTTAAATAAAACAGAAAAAGTACCACTTACAAATAATTAATCTGAAAAGAGTTAACGTCCAACATCCTTATTGTTTCAAAAATTTTTTTTTATGAAAGATACATCCATACTCAAAAAAAAAATAAATAAATAAATATTTTTCGAATATACAAAAAATTATAAATAAAACAATTGGCCAATTCACAACTTGCTGTTTGTATTGTGGATCGTATAAATGTTGTTGGTAATTTCCGTATAAAAATTTGTTTAGAAACATATTTATGTGGAAATTATTAACAACATTTACACGATCTACAACACCTACAACAGATTGTGAATTGAACAAATATATTTTGTTAGTAATATGCTATTTCTTTAAGATTGTATAGATTTTTTTTTAAATTGCATGAAAAACAAAACCAAATCTGAAAAATATCGAATTTGATGCTGCCGATATATTTTGAAAAATATTGATATATCGATATATTGCAATTAAAAATATCAACAATATATATCGATATATTTTTGAGAAAATATCAATACAGCGATATTTTTTGCCCATCCCTACTTTGCAGTATAAAAGTTAAATTTTATACTGCAAAGTAATCGACGACTTTACCTTTCTGTAGAAAGGTTATTGATATATTTATTTGTTTCTAGAAAATTTATCGATAACTTTATTTTTGTATAAAAAACTTAGCGATAGATTTTGAGTGGATCAGTTTGCCATTTTAAGAAATTGCAATACCACAAAATCGGAAGTTATCGCTAGAAAACGATTTCTTGCGACTTCACAGACAAAAAATAAATTCACTGGGTTATTTCTACGCTGATACAAAATTTTTAAACTGTGTCGAATAGAGGAGGACTTAAGTTCTTTGTGTATATTTAAAAGATTTTATTTTGACTTATGTTTCATGGAAATATCATCAAAACAAAAATTTAATTTCCTATTTTTCCCGATTTTTTTAAATTTTACGTGTTTGTTTGCATCACTTTGCTTGAGTACCTGAAAATTTTTTTTATTTTCTAAATTATTAAAATCGGTTGGGAATTGGAAACTTTACAATTTGTTTGCACAAAATTTCAATGTAAAATAGTACATGAAACAAATTCCCAGTTCATTGGGAGCTGCTCAAAAAGTAAATGGTAAAAAAATATATAACTGCTAAGCTACTCGTCAGAGTTATTTGAAAGTTGACATATCAATAGATGAGGGGCTATATCTGCACACCATGGTTTCCAGAAATATGCAGGATATGAACTAACGAGTCTACAGTGGGCTAAAACTAAATGCATCGCATGTGAAGAACTTTAGAAGTTTTGTAACTTTCGCTAATTTCTAGCAATTTTAAGACTTTATACATATATATTTTTGCTCAGCTCCAAAATACGAAGAAAAACTTGAACATTATACTCTGCTACCTTTTATAATATAAGAAATATATGAAGGCAAAAATTGATTTTGCACATGTAGCCATATTTTTTCGCGTTTTTAAAATATGATTGTTTTAGTATATTATACTTTTTTTCCCAAATCTTAAGCGTATAAAAACTTTTAAAATCGGTAGAGATTTGGGAAAGTTAAAAGACTTTTAAAGCTTTTCACACGTGATGCTTTTATTTTTACCCCACTGTAGAGTCTTTAGTATATACTCTGCAAATTTTCGCAAACTATATTATGCAAGTGTAATTGTATGCCCGTCGTCTATTGATATGCGAAATTTCAAATATATCTATATATTAGTTTGGCAGCCAGTCCCGGATCCAGGGGAGGGGAAAAAAGGACATTCCCCCTCCAAAACGAATAAAATATAGCTCATTTTTATGGAGTATCTAAAAAAAAGTTTGCAAAATTGTACGTTTCACTTCAAAGTTCCACTCTCAAAAACTTAAGCTGGATCCGCGCCTGTTGGCAGTTATACATTTTATACCATTTATTTTGTGAGCAGCTCCTAAATTCACTGGGAATGTGTTGCATGTATAATTTTACATTGAAATTTTGATTAAAATAATTGTAACTTTGACAATTCCCGAACAATTTAAATAATTTAGGATTTATTGTAATCGTTATGAGATAGATTTTTTAAGATAATAAAAAGTAAGTAGGTTTTCAAGCAAAGTGTTGCAAGAAATACGCCAAATTTTTAAAAATCGGAATAAAATAAAAAAAATTTATATTTCTTTTGATGACGTTTCCATGAAATATAAGTCAAAATAAAATCTTTTCAATATACACGGAAAGCTTAAGTCCTCCTCTTTTCGACACCGTTTAAAAATATAAAATTGGCGCAGAAGCAGCGAAGTGAATTTTTTTTTGCCCGTGAGTTCAAAAAAAATCGTTTTTAATCGATAACATCTGATTTTGAGGATGTATTGCAATTTTTTAAAATGGCAAAATAATCTACTCAACTAGACCTACAAGCCTTCTTCACGAGTATTTTCACTATTACAGACTTCATAATTCGCGGGAAATTATTGACTGCAAATTAATGTTGACTAGAATTAATTTTAGTATATAAGCTGGTAGTTTATTTAATAAAAAGTATAATTAATTTAACTATCAGGAGTGGTGATTGTTTAATTTAGGCTGACTTCCAAATCGTATCAATACAAAGTTTGTATACATTTCTGCTGCGGTACTTAGATCGTGTATGTATAGGAAGTTGCTAAACATTGCATCAACTTTGAAAGCGATACCCTGATTACTCTTTTGTGGCGTTTCTGATACTTGTCCACGACGTTTTGAAAAGGTATGCATTGTCAATGTTTTGTACTGCGACGATATGCATTGTTCGAATAAAAAGCAATTGGCGTTTTGGAAGTCAGCCTTATTCTAAAAAAGGGAATTTTGATGCTCGACAGAATCGCCAGGAGTGCTCAGAAAATTCTTAATCCGTAACAATCAGGTTCTATTACAGTAATTATCCAATTTTAAAAATGAAATACCTTTCTTACGATATAGAATAAAGCCCTAACAAAATTTATAAAACATGAAGCTTTCTGCATTGCCGTCACTTTAGAAGATATGCCATGACGTGTAATACACGTAATTATTATTGCTTATAAAAAAGAATGTTCAGCCACAATTAAAATTTGCAAACGAACATGAAATTAGAAAATATAAATAAAATTTCGGATAATGTGTGTGTTTATTGACAAATTTTAACCGAGCCCCAACTAGACTTTGGGTCGAACTCGTTTAACAGTTCAGGTTAGACAAACACCCATGATAAAAACGATTTAAATTATATGAGTTTGATAAGAGGGTTGTGATATTGGGTAATTCCTAAAAAATATTTCAAATAACCGGCATCTAAATAAAAGTACTCTTTATAGTTAAGGTTAGACATAGTTAAGGTTATATATAGGTTCGATAATAGGCTTGTGTCTAACTTGAAACATTGAATATTTTTAAGGACCTACCTAATATCAGAATTGCAAAGTAAACAAAGGAGAATGCCAAGAGTTCAAAAATTAAATTGCAAATTTTTAGAAAGCTTTTGTATCTTACTTTAAAGTGATTTTCGATATATTTCTCAAAGAGCTCTTTAGTTATCAGTTTTAAGCATTTTATTTCTACTTACTTGGCCAAACGTTCACCATCATTGTCAGCTAAATTAAGTAGATATGCCACAAATTCGACATCATTTTTGAAATGTAATCGTGTACGCATATATTCCCATTTTTCAGCATTTTTCGTGCCAATATAGATGTTTTTACTAAAATTTTGATGGCGATATTTCTTGCGATCTGCCGCAGAGAGCGCATAGCTTGAGCCCGATGAGGGTACACCACAAAGACTACCGCCACCACCAGTGCCGCCTCCACCTCCACTTCCACCCCCACCGCCAGCATTAGAACCACCACCTCCCACAATACTGCCGCTGCCTCCACCACCCATGCTTGTATGATGATTGAGGCTAGCATTGCTTAAGCTGGCACTACTACTGCTGCGTACCATTTCATTACAGTGACTGCTGGCATTCGAATGTCCATTATTATGAATGTGACTGTTGATGCCGCCACTGCCGCCACCACATGCTAAAGCTGAATCAAGTAAACTGTTAACATTGCAATTACTATTGTTGCTATTGATATTATTATGGTTTGTGGTATTCGATTCTGTAAGACTTGAGGCTAAACCTCCACTACTATTGCCACCACAAATTCCTCCCGTGCCAGCAGCATCTCTTGCATCAATGCCTTCCATATTGTTATTATGGCTACCTACTGATGTGGCAACTATACTATCGTCAGTTAAACCATTTGCAGCTGCAATTGTTGCTGTTGTTGGACCAGTGGTAGCACCCATGGCGGCCATTAACAAGATATCTGAATTATGAGACTGTTGAGCATTACTGCCACTGGCATTATGTTGATGTTGTTGTGCATTAATGTTACTATTTTTGCCAACATTGCCAATCCCTGCAATTCCAATACCACCCCTTTCACTAGTGCCTCTAGGTGCAGTACTGCTACTACTACTGCTACTTGTACTGGTGTTGCTGTTGTTGTCGTGGAGTTGTTCGTTAATATTTGTACCATTAATGGCTTCATGTAGCTGTTGTCTTTGCCTTTGTTGCAGTAAAAGTTGTTGTTGTTGTTGCTGTTGCTGTTGCTGCTGTTGTTGTTGCTTTTGCTGTTGTTCAGCTGTTGTGGTAACAACATTAGCATCGTTTGTTTCTTCTTCATCTTCGCTACTCGATGCACTACTGTTGGAAGCACTACTAGTTAAATGAGTTGAATTGTTATGTTGTTGTTTTTGCTGCAGTTGTTGCTGCGGTTGATTCGTATTATGAAGTCCTGAGCTAAGATTGTTGTTATTTTTGTTGGTATTGTTGCCGTTGTTATTATTCGTGTTACTGCTGTTTGTTAAACTTTTGCTACTGTTGTTCAATGCAACCCGACTAAGGAAGGGTCCCCGCGTTTCAACATCCGAGTTATCAGAACTGTCATTAAAATCGAAAGCACTAAAATCGGCATTCGACTTGGACATTTCGTAGCTCTTTAATTAGTGTTCTTAACTAATTATTTGATTTAAAAATTTTGTTTGGTTTCTAGAAAATTTCGTATACAATTTTGTATTTTATTTGTTTCTTATTTATGATTAAAACTATAAATATATTTTAGCTGTAAGTTAAGAGTTTATGTAAAATTTTGCTTCTTGGTATTGTTTGCGTTTTTTCGTTATATATATTTTAACTTCCGAAATATATCGGAAATGATCTTTATGTGCTTTTGAAGTAAATACTTTGTAATTTAGTCAATGTGATTTAGTTTTTCTTATTGTTATCCTGATGTTAAAGTAAAGAGAATCAAAATGAATTTATTTGTGCAAATTGTTCTCGTAAGGATGCAGAAATAGATATCGTTGTGGCATGGTTGCAATAACTATATTGTGTTTGCAGCAAACAATATATGGTTGTATCAAACTAGCTATTTTTTATTTTTTTTTTAGTATTTTGAACTTAACTTTGGTTGCTATAAACAATTTTTTATTTACCGTAAAGTTGTTATCATCCAGAACATCTGAAACATGGTCGGATTACACCAAAAGTTTTATTAATACACAAAAATATTTCGGTTATTTTACATAGACAGTCGAGTAAAGATCTTTAGAAGATTAAAACTTGCTACACTAAGGCCCAAATTTACAGTCATTAGTTAATTATTAGTAAACTAAAATGATAACTATTGTTTAACTAAAACTTCATATTTACAGTGTATTGTTTAACTAAAATTTTTAATATGGGTAAAGAATGGTAACCCTATCAAATATAAATAAACAAGTCAAAATAAAGAAATAAAGAATATTACACATCTTACGGCGGCAATTAAAAAATTTTTAAGCACACAAAGCTAATGGAGCAAATGTTTTTTGTCGCTCCTAAAAGTATGCTATATGAACGTAATAATTTCCAAAACATGGTGCAATGAGTATGCAGGTTCAATAAATACAACAAAAAACTAGATAACGTGCTAGACGTTACTTATGTACAAAACTACCAGAACAAAATATAATCAGCTGACGTTATGCTGCCACCTGTATACTTATTGCACCATGTTCTAAAGCATCTAACTCATTGTTAACCAATGGCGTTTGACAGTTTAACTAATGGTAAACGAAGAAGTGTGAATAAAATATCATTGGCTAAACTATTGTCATTAGCCAACTAATGACTGTGAACTTGGACCTAAGTAAAAGGTGTCTTTAGTTATGGGAAAACTGAAGTTATCTACGCTCTTCTCTTCCACAGGAGGATCATTAACAATAGAAAGACTGGAAAATCGACATACATGCCTTTACAGACGGATAGAGGACATATGACCCAACTACTCTTAAATTGATTTTAGTAGCGAAAAATTTATAATTTGTATTTAAAAATCGTTTATTCATATTCGCCCTTATTTATAAATAATGTTTTATGGTTATTAACGGCTTATTTGACAACTTTCTAGGCAATAGTTGTCAAATAAACATTTAAAAAACATAATATACTTTTGATAAATAAGGCAGATTAAAAATATCATAGAAATAAAATTTTCCATTTTCATTCTTAGTAAAAAAATTATAGCCCTGGTGTAAAATAAACTGCAGTTGAAATAATAGCTAAAATTACATTAGAACGGAGTTAACCTTATAATTTTAACTCTATAAATTAAATCAAGCTCTGCATGACTCTCCTTATGAAAGTCAGCACAGAGTTTGGAGAAGCCCGCTTAATATCATCCGAACACAGAAACTCAGAATGACAAACACGCCTTCTAATACACTCACAGAGAATGTGTGCCGTTGTCTCATTCTCTTCTAAGCATAAACGGCGCAAGGGTGAACGAGCTTGGTTACTTTTCCACAGAGGATAGCTCAGTCCAAAGTGACCAGAGAGAAAACCAGTAACAAGTTTTTTAAATCATTCCTGTTGAAATTCGGGATGCCACTATATGAAAATGGCTGCATCAATGCCTTGACTTGCCTTAAACCAGAGGAAGCAAGCCACACTCCCTTTGCGGTCGATACACTGAAAGGAAAACCTTCATGTATATAATGATTTTTTACGTTACAGCAATGATTTTGTCATTGTTTTTCAACCAACTTAACGTTTCATTCCTGTTATGAAAATTGCTTCATTAATTATAAAAATTTCATAATTAAAATTAAACTTTCTTTCGCACCACCTGGCGGCCGAATTTAAAGCAAACATATGTTCGGAAGCTCCTGATTTGTTTAAAAATATCTTTTACGTGATAGTATAATAGAATCTAAAATGCCATTTCATTCTACTACATTTCTACATTCTATTTCATTCAATTAATTATTTTACTTATATAAACAAAAAACTTTATCACACAATTTAAAAAAATTAAACAATCTGTAAGATTACAAAGTTCTTAAGAAACCACAAACAATATGGAAGCAAAATTTTTTATTTTTTTGGTAAAGAAATGTGTTTTAACAGCTTTTACTACAACATTGTACAACCAGACACTCATGTGGAAATTGTTTCCCATTAAGTGAGTGTGTAAGTACATTTTTTTTTTGGGAGGAGGGGATTGATAGTTGTATAAAAATAAATGACAAAGTAAATTTAACAAAATTTCAATGCTACATTAACTTTGCATTGTTTTTATGGCAAAACTACATGCACATGTATTCGTCCTGTCGTTCAAATGTGTCTGTATGTATGTGTTTATTATATTTTATTTGACAATTTTTTTATTGTCGGTTTTTTTTTGGCTTTTGTTGTTTCTTCACACAAAATAATAGATATTCCTTTCACATTTATTTCGTTTTGATTTTGTCTATAATTTATTTTATCATTTCGTTTTTAAATGGTATTTACATATTTACTATTTCACATATTTCTCTTTTTCATTTTTGATGGTTTTTGTTTTCATAGATTTTTTTCTAGCTTAAATCTGAGAAAGAAAAAATTATTTATATTATATCCTTGTTTTTGCCGAAAACTTGCACAGACACAAGCACGCACTTTGATAATATTTTTGTTGTTATTTTCTTTTTTTGAAAAATTGGGGGGCTGTTTTTATTGTTCTCACTAGCGCTCTCTCTCTCACACATTTAAAAATTTTCTCTTTTCCATTCATTTGATTCTCACGTATTTTTTGAATTTGGGGATTTATGAAAATTTATTGAATATTTTTGTTTTTTTTTCGTTTGCTTGTTGTTGTTAGTAATTATTCTTTTAATTTGTTTTCCTTCCTTTCGTAAAAGTTACTCAATTTGACATTTCGTAGTTAATATTTCGAGAGTGTGTGTGTGTGTGTGTTCTTTTTGCCTGAAGTTTCCATTTCTTTTGGCATTTTTCAAAATTTTTTCCTTCTTTGTTTTATTTTTCAGAGTAAAAAACTAACGGTGTTTTCGTTACTCAATCTCTAACGGTGAGTGTAAACTGTGTAGTGGATTTTGTAAAGTGTGTGAGTGTATGTGTATTAAGTAAATTTTTTCATTTTATTATTGTTGTTGTGCATTTTTGTTTTTGGTGTAATTAATTGCGTTTACTTTTTATACTCTTTCTATTCTCTATGTACACCCGCGACGTTTCGATCCGCGACATGGCTTAACGCGAGGCTTTGTGTATAGTATGTTTGTGTGTGTGTATGTGTGCAAAATTTCTTTGTCGTCCTGTGTTGGATTTTTTCTTCTTCTACACTTTTGGAACACTCCCATTAAAAAAAACCTACAGATTTTTCACATTTTTGTGAACATTATTAAATATTTATTCCTTTTCTTTTTTACAACCAAAATCACATAAATTATTTTAATTTATTTATATTTTAAAAATACCATCAAAACTGTTTAAGTATACATTTTTGCATATTCCTTAGATATGGAGACTCCTTGGGGAGTTAATCCAACGCCCATTTCCGTTAACCGGAAATTGTATTCAAATATTTTTTCCTTACTTTTTTTTTAAGTTTCACTATAAATTTTTACACTGTTTAATTTTTAATAAATTCCTTATAACATTTATGGATTTTTCTCAAACATTTTTTTTTGTTATTGCAAATTCCACGCAGCCATTTCCACATTTTTCTTTAACATCTTAGACATGGAATACATTCAAGATGATACCCAAAAAGGCGAAAAATAATTTTTTAAACACCACTACACCTTTTCATTATATGAAATATCCATTTATTTCTTAAACAATTTTTATTGTAACATTTTCAATTTTGTTGTGTGTTATTTATGTGAATTTAAATGAATTTTATTTATCTTTATAATTTTATTATAACTTTAATATAAATTTATGTGTATTTTTTGATAAAAAATTTTTGCTTCATATGTAGCTTGTTCCATACACAGTCACCGTGAATTTTTTCTTTCGGTATTTCGTGTCATTCGCCGTTTTCGCAGTCGTCGGAATGAAAAAGTTTTTTATTTATGGTTGCTTTGAAAGTTGCTGTCAGTATGCGAAAGTTTATTTGCCACCCATTTCATGTCCTCCTCATCATGACTTTCGTCATTGTTGCTGTTGTTGTTGTCGTCGTCGTAGTTTGCCATTGTAGTTGTCTCAGTCGCCATACAACAACCAGCACATTCACAGGATTCGCCCGTCTCTTGCCATTTCGCCACAAGCAGACATGCACGCACAAACTTTTGTATCCTCGTGCTGTAGTTGTTGGTTTTGTTGTTGTTGTTGTTGTGTACTAACAACCAATACATTTCTGTATACAGTATAATACAGCTTTATTTGCTATCGCTAACATTCCTGCTGTGTTTCTTAGCGTGGCTTTTGCTTTGGCGAAACCCCATTATCCTCCTTTTCATTTAGATTTCCTCGTTTATTACTCTCTTTTTATCCTCTTATGCCTTTTGAAATGTATTTGGATTTTCCGTAATACAATTGTAGAGTAAATCTTATTGTTGTATATTAATGGTGATGATGATGGTATCTTCTCTTAGCCGTCTAAAAAAAAATCTTAACATCCTCATTTATTACATTTTATAAACATTCGCCTCACCTGCAGAAAACTGAAATAATGAAATCGTTTGTGAATCCAAATTTATTATTAGGATAAGGTTCGTAACGTTATATTCAGAAAGTATTGGATATGATTAATATTCCGAGGAACAAGGGAAAAATTAACATCAACATACACAGCAGAACAGAGTAGCGCCACTTTCGGAAGCCGCTACACTTCCATCGTCAGTGCTAACGTGTATTTGTTTACACCACTTGTTAGGTGGCTCTGTTGAATGTGATTTTAATTCTTATATATACAACTATTTCGTGAAAATTGAATACGAGAATTAAATCACTCTCAAGCTGATATTAAAGTGCACTTTCCAAGCGTTGTCATCGGTTTATTTTTTTCTCATTTGTTAAGCAAAACAACTTCACATCTATACATACCTATAATTAAACTGTAAATAGGGCGTGTCTGTACATGAAAAATTTTTACAAAAATTATATGGTGGCGTAAACAGTTATCGATGTAGAATACAAAGCACCAATTTTTGGAATTTTTGTTCGTCCATCTGATTTTTATGAAATTTGATATGGAAGTAGTTTCAAATCCTGGTTCAAACTTAGGATACTTTTTGCCGCGATAAAATATCTCATTTTCAAGCTTAAAAAGAAGAAAAGCGAAAAGACGCAATTTTACGTACATCAACATAATTTTTCGAATACACAACAAATTATAAATAAAACAAGATTTTGGTTTTAAAAATCGGGAATAACTCGTCCAAACTTAAGCTGTTAAAAATTCGTAATATGAGCGCTTATAAAAAAAGTTCATTGACTTCAAATCCCCATATTTTTTTTCACCCACGTTGACTCCTTCCCAAAAAATATGGGGCCATCCCTTAGATAATCCATATTTCTTACAATTTTAAAAATCGGGAATAACTCGTCTAAACCCAAACTATTAGAATTCGTAATATTAGCGCTTATAGAGGAGTTTCTTGCCTTCAAATCCCCATAAATTTTTTCGCCCACGTTGACTCCTTTAAAAAAATATATATATATAAATATATTATTTTTAAAACATTCACTACGTTTTAATTGTTAACGGAGTAATGTTAATCTGTTAACAGAGCTCTGTTAAATTCTATGGTTTTTGTCCAGGGCTTTACATATTAAAATTTAACTTTTCACACATAAGATTCCCTATGTAGACGGCCTTCGGCTTAAGGGCTTTCTCCTCTGTATATGTCGAATAGCGGCTTCGCTGAATACATTTTGTTTGTGTAGCTGGTCTTTGGCCATGCTTAAGAATTCTCAGATTTTCTGCTTATTCGGCCTTCGGCCGGGCCTAAGGGTTTTCTCCTCTCCGTATGTTGAATATCGGATTCGCTGAATAAATATTTTCTGACTACCCAGAGTTTGCCTTGAGACGACTAGCTATGGCATGCGAGGTTTTGCCTAAAGGTAAGCTATGCAAAAAACACCACTTTCGCTGAGAGGATACATTCTGAAGCCTGGCCGAAGTTCGGCTAGGCAGAAAGTCTTCAATAAGCGAAGCCGTTGTTCGAAATACCAGCCGATGATCTACTATTCAAAGGATATTAAACACTTCCTTCTTTTCGGCCTTATTTCATTTTCTTAATTAAGCCTTATGTTGTGTCGCCTTAATATTATGAAATAAATAAGTGATTATTGTGAAATATGCGTTCTTTAAAATTTTTGCATAAATATGAAATAAGCCCCCAAAAATGTGTTTTAGGTTTTTAGTTCATTATTAGTTTTTCGGGCAGTCATGTAAACATATGTTGTAAGAAGTTTGTGTAAAAATTTTAAGCAAAAATTCATAGGTTTAGGTTAGGTTTAACAGGCTGTCGGTCTCCAAAAACCGGTCCACTTGGGTCCTTTGTGATGCCTGGAATGGATAGTAAAGAAATTTAAGAAGGTTCACTGCCTATCCCAGAGCTTAAACCTACCTGAATAGCGTATGAATGAATTCATTCCCCTAATGTCGCATTCCCCCAGGTCTGCAAGTTCGGGTAGTGACGGATTTCTAAATTTCTATTTCTAAATAGTGCTGGACATCGAGAGAGGAGGTGCTTGACAGTGTCTTCCTCCTCCTCGTTTTGACAACTTCTGCCAGTGGCCCGTTATGACCCTTAAGAGTATACGCAGCTGTGGACGAGGAAGCCACAGTGTGGTTGCAGATCTTGCGAAGTTATACTAGGGCTAGATGGATCTGGAAACCTCTCAAATGATTTCATTTGTCCATCTGGTTTACGCTTCTCTAAATAGTTGGTGCTGAATTTGTATTTTACACCTTTTTAGTGGGACATCTACTAACCAGTCGATATGCCTTTCCTGTAGGCGAGCGCCAGCCTTGGTTAGACCGTCCGCAATAGTGTTACCGCGCACCCCAGCGTGGCCCGGTACCCGGAAGAGCCCTAGGTTAGTATGTCTCGCCATCTCATTCTGGGATGCCCGGCATTCTTTAAACAAATCCGATGTTGTGTAAACGCCAGATAGAGCATGTAGTGCAGCCTTGTTGTCGGTACAAATTTGGATGTCCTGATCGAATACCCTGTAGTACCTTAACCAGTTGGAAGCCCTTTTGATTGCCGATATTTCTGCCTGACTGATGATTTGGTAGCCTAAAGTTTATCCTACGTTGCACGTTTGGGATGTAGATACCCCGCCTACTCCAATGGCCGGCTTCGATCCGTCGGCGTAGCTCTTAAGCACATTCTCATACTGGTGTATGTAGTTTGTCTCAGAGGATGTGCCCGAGAAGTCCACTACGAATCTTTTGTCGGACAGCAGAGCAGGTGAGTAATAGTCAGTGTGGTCGGGAAGATCAAAGATTTGCCATAATATCGTCGCACGGCCTACGTTACCGCGCTTCCATGCACCTGAGGCATTTAGTCTATCTTCCGATTTCATGGCCAGTTGTTTGATCAACAGGTCGGCAGGAAGCCAATGCAGTATGGTGAACAGTACTTTTCAACAGAAAAACGATTTAGTATTCAATAGAACACTGAAGATGACACATAGCCGAAACCGGTCTGTTTACAAACCAAATTTGACCTGGGATGACGGAAAATCGTTCCAAATTCGATTTCAGTCGTTAGAGCTGAAAAATATTTGAATGAATTAAGAAGTTACGTTGTTTTAGAAAAAAATTTCGGCATGGGCCCATGTTATTTTCGAAATTTTTGTTCCATGTAAAAGAGCATATAAAATAATGTAATTTGGCATCAATAACTCAAAATCGACAAAAATGGACATCGGCGCTTATTCAAGAAAACTACAGATTTAGTCACCCTACAAAGTTCTCACATTCCCCCTTATTGTGGTTGGCGTTTTAAACGTTGACATTTTATACTAGATTAAAGAAAACTGTTGTGTTTTTTCTTTAACATATTACATAATGTCGAAGTTGAATTCGAAAAACGCCAAACACAGAAAGGGTCATTATTTACAAAACATGGGTACGGTTTCACTTTTGACCGGCTTAACGTTCAAATCTTTCGGCTGTGTCTAGTTGCTTGCTATATAAATATTTTTCAAAACTCGTAAAATTTTAAATTAATAAATGATTCTATTCTCTTCCAATACTGTTTTTCTATGAAGGATATTTGTAGCTCGCTCTCTTTCTCTATTACTTTGTATAAATATGTACAATGTACATTGTAGATATGTACATACTTGCTCTGTCTGATTTCTGTTTGTTTCCATGTGTTGGTCATAAATCGAATTTTACTTTATGCGCCTGTATTGTTAACACCATCAACCATCAACATCGATTTCTACGAACCCTGCAAACATTTTCTATTCTCACAAAAAAGAAAACTAGATGAAGATCTAGTTTTCTTTCAGGAAGACTTCTTTGTCCTAGAATTGATATCTAGGCAAACTGAAAGAGTCACTACCGGACACAATATTTTAGTAACAAGAACAAATTGCACAATATTTATTTTGCTTTTGTTGGATACCATCCAACGTCCAGTAGTGTAAGTAACTGAATCGTTTGAACCAGACCTTGAAAATGTGATTGTGAAGGATACTGTTAAATTTCTTTCCAGTATCTTCCAGAAGGAACTAAGACGTGAAGTCTATCACCAACAACCATTCAAATAATGTATACAGGTTATTTCAGCGGTTTTCATGAATAACCGCCTAAGTTAATTTTTGTGAAATTTCGAATTTTTGACACACTTTACTTGGGTATAAACATTTTCGAAATAGCATAGTTCGATTTTGATATATATTTTGTTGCTGCTAATATCTAGTATATTTAATCAAATAAGTTTCAGTACTAATAACACATGAAAGTTGGAAACATATCTGTGGCTTGGTGCTAAAAGGGCCAATGTCAAAATATTCACGTTTGAGAAAAAGGAAATTTACGTTTAAAGCTATAAACACTTAGACGACAGCAGGCTACACGGCTACACGACTACAAATGCTGTTGGCTTTAATTGTCGTCGTGTAATCACACACAGAAAAAAAAGGAATGTAAGATCAAGATGCCGCAATTTTGATTGCAAATCATATTAAATTTACAAGAAATAATTTGTCGTTTGAGTGTGTTAGTGTTTACTTGCTGTGTTTATTGCTACAATTCACTGTTCTGCTTAGTTGTGTGACTTGTTGTTGTTTATTCTTACATGTGTCGTCTATGTAGACGTCAAAAAACGAATTACCAGCAAAAATTTACTGCTGCTGGTTTAAAATTACCATTGTTTCGTATTAATTTTAAACGGAAAATTATTAATCTAACCTTAAATCACCGTTAAAACAATTTTGTTATAAACGTTAAGTTTCATTTTCAATCGACATGACTATAACTTTAATTTCAAATAAGTTTTATGTTAAATAATCATTTAAATCATATTGAATTAAAATGAAATGCATTTTACATACGATGGTATTTATTTAGTGTATAAGTAAAGACAAGTTTGAAGCTGTTGTGGCTGCAGTGGTTAGCGCGTGGACTATCATGCAGGTGGCACGAGTTCAAATCTTGGCTGGGGCAGTCAGCTACAACGAAAAGTTTTCTGATGACTATCACGTAAGTAAAATAATTAATAAAATAGCTACATTAAAGTCATGTTGTTTCAGCTTGATATAACTTTAATTCAACATTATTCTTCGTGTTGTTCCAATATCAAATTCACGTTGGTTCAACTTGAAATAACGTTGATTCAACACGATTCTTCGTGTTGTTCCAATATCAAATTCACGTTGTTTCAACTTGAAATAACTTTGATTCAACATGATTCTTCGTGTTGTTCCAATATCAAATTCACGTTGTTTCAACTCTAAATTACTTTGATTCAATATGATTTTTTGTATTATTTCAGTATCAACTTCATTTTGATTTAACTGTACTGGTATATTAAATCAACATGAAATATAGTTAATTCAAAAGGAAAAATTTTCTTTCAAGATTATTGTAAATCATGTTGATTTAACATGAAACACTTATGAAGCAAAATCACTACCGAAAAATGGTTTTCGACGATTTTACATGGACATTTTTCTGTGTGCAGCTACTTAATTACTTTGAACGCGGCAGCTACATCGTTAACAGCTGACATTTAAGTTTGACGTTTCAGCTGTTTGCTGTATGTCTAGATTTCAGTGGTGCCACTATCAAATATAAAAATAAAATCGCTTATTCAAAATATACTTATATCTCGAAACAATTTAAAATCAAATCAATTAATTTGTTAATAGGTCTTTATTGTTATTGCATTTTTAAAACATACTTGAGTTTTGTGATGTTCTTTTCTGTTAAGGAAAATAAAATTTTGACTTAAGACAAGAATACCAAAATCGTTGAAAATTAAAATAATGTAATATGGTTTTTTGGCCTAGCAATTTTAATGTAATATTTTCGGCGCTCTCTCTTGGCTCCGGAGTTAAAAACTTTTCTTTTTAACTGGCTATAACTCATAGAATATAGAACACATATAAACGATATTAGAATCATTTTAAAGTGCTCTAAAATGCCTTTCTATTGGTATATACATTTTAAAAATCTTTTAGCCCATTGCGAGTGAAATTCAGTTTTAAAATTTTATTATCTGAGTTTTCATGTAAAAATACCATTATCTTAAAAAGTGCTCGATGCAATGATACTCAAGGCTCAGTTAGCCGACCGTAACGTTGATGTAGTTGCACGTGCTGATCGTTTCTCTCTCATAAGTTTTCAATGTGACAGAAACGATCAGAACATCCAACGACATCAACGTTACGGTCGGCTAACTGTGTCTTTAAGCTTGTATACAGTTTTACAGAGAACCTTCTAAGCTTTCATTTGGTATATATATGACAGCCGTTATCGATGAAATACGTGAGCTTTGGCTCTTTGAAAATGAGCTTATGAGTTAAATGAGTTAATTTATTTTTTAAATCTCATTTTCAAAGCTCCATAGCTCACGTATTTCATCGACAACGACTATCAAATATTAATAGTCAGCAGAGCACGAAGGTTCTCTACAAAACTGCATACAAGCTTAAGTATCGTTGTATCAAGCCCTTTTTAAGATAATGGTATTTTAACATGAAAACTTAGATAATAAAATTTTTAAATTGCGTTTCACTCGCAATGGCTTAAAATATTTTCAAAATTTATATACCAATAGAAAGGCATTTTAGAGCACTTTGAAATGATACCAATATCGTTTATATGCATTCTATCTTCTCCGAGTTATAACCAATTAAAAATAAAAATTTTGAACCCGGTAACTCCGGAGCCAAGAGAGAGCGCCGAAAAAATTACGCAATCACTTTTATTTTTGAAAGGGCTATTACCTTATGTTTTTTTTTATTTTCACCAATTTGCATATTCTTGACTAGTCTCAAAAAATTTTTTAAGAGCAGCACTAATCTGTTTATTGTCGCCAATCAAAATAGAAATTAGGCTAAGTTGGCGACAGCTACAGAGGTGGTCGTGTAGTCGTGTTGCTGTGAAGTAGTCAAAATAATCGTTTTCATTTAAACGTGTGTATTTTTGACAGATTGTAGTCGGTAGCCTGTTAACGTCTAATACCATATTTACACCACGCAACTTTGTTGCATGCAACTCTCTTTTTTCAGTGAGAAAGACAGAGAAGAAATACAAAATGTATACATTTCTATTTCAACACTCTCACTTAAAATTAAAATTGTATGCAAGAAAGTTGCATAGTGTAAATATGGTATAAGTGTTTATAGCTTAAGTTTTATATATGAGTTTCATAGTTACATTGGCTAGCAAAACCCTTATGAAGTTGTTCAGGGTTACAGCATAATAAAAGGGAGTAAGAATTGAACCCCAATGCAATGATTAACTCAAAACAGCCAAATATTGACATTAGGCATTTTAGCACCAAGCCACAGATATGAACTATATCACGAATGATCTCACATACAAGTGCATTTGCGCTATTATGTATTGAACACAATTTAAAATAGTTTAAATAATACTGTACAACAAAATCAATTTTTTTTTTCAAAATAATAAGGCTCTTACGAATGATTCTGGTAGAGAGTTCCAAAAAATATATACTGGAAATATATAGGAAAGTTAAAATATATAGGGAAGTTAAATTACTCCCCGTTTTGCACATAGTTATAGGGACTCGACATAGGAAATCTTATAAACGTTATATTTGAGGTATAGGATGTACTCAAAACTTTTATGTAAAACACCACGATGATCATTTTTGTGGAACATGTTAAGGCTCTAACTCTTCGTTGTATGGGCCTTTTTATACCTTTCTTAAAAAAAGGGGGAAAACTCCCTTCAGCGGCGATAAGCGGTCTAAAATGTTCTACAAAAATATTCCTCGTGGTGTTTCTCATAAAAATACTGAACACTTCTTATACATACCTTAAAGATAAGGTAAGGCTTACACGATTTCCTATGTCGAGTACTAATTGGGAATAAGTACCCTTTAAAAAAGCAACAAAAAGGTCCATATAACGAAGAGTTAGAGGGTTCAAATATGCCACAAAAATTGTTCTCGTGGCATTTTACATAAAAGTACTGAACACATTTTATACTTTAAATTGGGAATAAGTACCGTTTAAAAAAGCAACAAAAAGGGCCATACAACGAAGGGTTAGAGAGTTGAAATATGTCACAAAAATTGTTCTCGTGGTGTTTTACATAAAAGTACTGACCACATTTTATACTTTAAATGTAAGGCTTACAAGATTTCCTATGCCGAGTACTAATTGTGAATAAGTATGAAATTAACCATTAAACACATTTAAAGTTTTGAATGATTTCTGGCGCTCCTTTTGACTCTGGAGCTTGAATGTCTTTGCAGACTTATAGTAGAATTTAATGATAAATATTTTTGTAGAACAATTCGGCCCGCTATATTGCCGCTGAAGGGGAGTTATTCAGCCCTGTTTTAAGAAAGGGACGAAAAGACCCATACGATGAAGTGTTAGAGGGTTAAAATGTTCCACAAAAATTTTTCTCGTGGCGTCTTACATAAAAGTATTGAACACATCTTATGCTTTAAACATAAGGCCCAGAAGATTTCCTAAGCCTAGTACTATTTGTGAATAATTACGAAATTAGCCCTCAAACACTTTTAAGCTTTGAACGATTTCTGATGTTCTAGTTGATTCTGGAGCTTGAATGTCTTTGGAGACTTATAGTAAAATTTAATGACAAGTATTTTTGTGGAACAATACGGCCCGCTATATTGCCGCTGGAGGGGAGTTATTCAGCCCTTTTTTTAAGAAAGGGACGTAAAGACCCATACGACGAACCATTACAAGGTTAAAATGTTCCACAAAAATTTATCATAAAGGAGATTTTCAATGCGATGCTGATTGGCATTTTTCGCGACATCACATGGCACGCAAGGTCCGACGGAGTGTATTGTTTTCAAATCAATAGTAAACGCTAGTGATCTGTTGAAATATTCCAAAACTCTCCCAAACATAAACGTGACACTCTGCACAAAAGAAAACTACGTAAAATAGAAAAAACTCTTAAATTAAAGGATCCGAAAATCTAATATTAAAGGCACACAAAGTCTTCTTTATACCGATTTCAAACTCTAAAGAATGTGCAATTGTAATTTTAGTTAAATAGAAAGGCAATAGTAGATTAATATATTCTGGTATGTGATGGAAATCGACCGATTCAAATCGACACCGATTTCAAAAACAAATTCTGCTGAAAGATGACTTATTTACGGTTTTTATTGTTTTGTATCGAAAAAAAATATTCGAATAAAATATTCTAAGCCTTGAAAACATTAAAAACGGTAAATAGGTCATCTTTCAATACAATTTGTTTTTGAAATCGGCGCAGATTTCAAATCGAACGATTTCCATCACATACCACAATGAACAATAAAAAAAAAATAAATGTTTTATACTTTTACTAGTATGTTTGTTTTAAAATTTTTACTCATAACTCAAAGAGTAGTTGTGCGCCTACTCTGAAATTTTCAGAGCGGTTAGAGTACATGTGTATCTACTTGTATGAAAAAACTAATGTGCTGTTTCCACAATGCAAACAAGCACTGCTTGTCTAAAATTTATATGGAAATCACTCAAGAAACTGAGTGCTTTTCATATAAATTTAAGACAAGCTGTGCTTGTTTGCATTGTGGAAACAACACATAAAAAAAAGTAAAGAATGAAAAAAATAAAAAAGTAATATAAATTTTAGTTTGGTTTTTCAAAAATAAAAATTCAGTAGAGTGCGACTTTGACTCACACACGAAGGGTTCCGTAAGAACACACACATATTCCCTTTTCGTTTTTGTCTCTTTTTTTTCATTTTGCCAATTTATTCGTTTTGCTTTTTCGTTTAATTTTAATTTTTCAATTGTTTAAGTCTTTTTTCCTATTAACTCAACAGAATTAATTGAAAATATTTTTGTTTTTTTTTTCAATTAAAAAAATATTATATCAATTAAAAAATTAATTGAAATTAAAAAAAAACAATCAATTAGTTGTCATAAAACAATATCGCTCGCATACGCAGAAAAACTATACAATTCTCACACATGAAAACTTAATTTATTTTATTTACACACAATTGACATGTAGACATTTTTTCTATTTTATGGTAACTTGATTTGAAACCTAATTGATAGCATTGGCTTAAAATAAAATAAAACCAATTGAAATAAACGTTGATTTAATTAAAATATTAATTGAAAATAAAAATGTTTCTGAGTAAACAGTTAATTGGAAAATTTTGGGAAATAATTTTTTCTGTGTATGTAAATATGTTGGCTGTCCAGAAAAAATGCTTTTAAAACATATGCGGTTATTGATGAAAACCACAGAGTTATATTCTGTATGTGGCTGCCAGTCTCTCCTTTAGTATAATAGACGTCCGTTTAAATAACTATGTATGCGTAAGTATTACATCCCAGTGGCGAAAAGAAGTAGTAAGAAGGCCTTCTGGAAGCCCTTATTTGTCAGACACAAGGCCATCCATTCCATACTCATACACATAGGTATTTTACACACGATGTCCTAGCCAGACAAGGCCTTCTGTGTAGCCTTCTTCAACAGGCCTGGTAGAAGGCCTTCTGACTTCTTTTTTTTCACTTTTTGCATTTTTATTTAAGGTTCTTGTATTTGTTGTTTTGCCTTTGGATTATAATTTTTTTTTTAATTTTTATCAGTTTTGTGGCTACAAAAGTAGTACGTGCACAAAATGTATGTAGGGTTACATACACATAATAAAAAATAACCTATATAGAAGGGGGTAGGTAAGCCTTCTAGAAGAGCTTCCTGAGAAGGTAAGCGAGCATGAATACTGGTTATAAGAAAAGTTTTAGGAAGGTCTTACAGAAGGCTTTATGAATGAAGGCCTCCAAAATTTTGCCGCTAGGATACAATTGTCCTTTACGCGATGCTTTACGGTTTGTTGTGCTTTTCTGCTGTTAGTGTAGTTTTAAGTAGACACACACATGAATACTTGTACATGGGTGCCAGAGAGTATTTTACCTATTGAGCGCGTGTTGTTTTATTTAACTTTTTTTTGTTAATTTCTTTTTATTTTATCTACTTCTTCATCATTCTTTTGCTTGTCTAGTTGTTCATTCGTATTGTCTTTATCAGAGTCAATTTGTAACTAGAGCCTTCATAACACATACGCACAGGCAAACATCCACTTGTATTTGTTGTTGGGTGGGTGGGTGGTTGTTGGTTGTTTCAATATTTTTATGTTGCTGTTGTTGCTTCGTTATTACTAGTTCTCCCCTTTTTGTTGTTGCTGTTTTCAACTTTTGATCCTTATGCTTTAAACTTTTTCGATTTTCTTTTTCCATGTTTACTTATTTATTTTTTCATCATCATCATCATCTTCTACATCTTGTTCGTTCTTCGAGTATTCTAGCATTTATTTGTATATAAGCCTTAAGGGTGATTTTTGCTTTTTCATTTTTATTGTACGAACTTTTTTTTTATTGAATTTGTTTTACCGTTTAGTGGAGCCCTGAAGGTGTTTAAACGATTGTGTATTCTGTTGTATTTATTGCAAATGTTGCAAATATTTGTAGACCAATTTGATTCTCTTCTCCCATTGTCATTGTTTTTGTTGTTATTTTATTTATTTCTCTATTGTGTTTAAGTGCCGTAACATTTTTTATTTCCAGTTAAATCTAGTACAATTTACAGGAAATCTCTTACATATTTTGCAAAACCGTTATATTACAAATTATGTGTGTTTTTCCATACAATCATACCAATTACACTGGTCTGCGGAAAAAATCGCCTTTAAATAAAAATTCAAATTCGTTCTATCACGTACTGATTTTCTTTCATGAGCATGACAAAAGACGCGGAATAACTAATTACATATAACTAATCTTTATAAAATTTATTTTTTATTTCCAATTGTTTCGGAGTTATTCAGAAATTTGAGCCGAACAATTCTTTTTTCAGGCAAAATAACACCGTTTTTAAAAACTCATAAAAACATTAGGAGGACTTGTATCATTAATCTGAGAGCTATGTGAATGCTGTATGAGTGTAATGGAATAACATTTCAACAGTAAGTCGTCCAATTTTTGGAGAGTAATTTTTGCATCAAGCCTCAACTTAATGTACATACATACATTCATATACATATTTTAGAAATCATACTTGACGTGTACGTTCTTCTAATATTTCTCTACTGAATGTATCTTTTGCGATACATAAAAGTGAGTAAATTGCAGCATTTGATATCGATCGAAATTAAAATATTTGAATACTGCAAAGTTATTTTAATTAGTTTAGCTTAAGTTCGTTTTCAATTTAGCCTTTCGCATAAATTATTTTTTATTTAAGAAAGAAATTCTAAAGCATGTAATTATTTAACATTCAAAAAAAAATTTGTGGCTATACGGAAGCTTGAACTGACGACATCAGAAATTTCGAGACCATCACCGTCTTCTCATCAGAGCCCTTTTTACCTATACTGACAACGACGGCAGCAGCAACGGCCTAGCGAAAATCTTATTTCTTTAGTAAAGCTAATTAACAGATGTGTGGCCACCCAAAAAAACATGGGCGAAATAAACATAAAAAAATCGTAGCATTGAAAATATTGATGATATTTCAATCTGGTAAGACAGAATCAAAAAGCTTAAAATAGTTAAGTTCCGAGCCTTTACAAAAATTCAGTAATAGTTGCTATTCGCCACGAGGTGGTCACATATCTGTTAATTGGATTTACTAGAGAAATAGGATTAATTTAGCATTTTTGATAGGTGTTTCATGTTAATTCAATATGATTTTACAAGAAACCGACCGTTAGCAGTTTTTTTGGACGGATAAAGTCAAAACTTATTTTAAGACTGAACTTTGAATGCCTCTCCCTTAATTTTGAACGTGTAGAAATACGTATACTCTTCGCCATATAATACATAATTTTCCTCTGATTAAAAATTCCCATTAACCGATTAAAATTTAAAACTTTCGATTAATCGATTATTATTTTTTTTTCAATTTTATTTAAGCTCTTATAATAAAATATCTAAAATAATTAAAAAAGCAATATTACATATTTTGAGAGATACATAGTAATAGTTAAATTAATCTAATTGCATTATATAACACAGCACAAAAAATTAAGGCTTTTGTGTGTTGTTCAAATAAAAATAGCTAATTCTTATGTATTTTCATCTCCTGATTACGGTGGCGTCATTAGTTTTTCCCTACCAGCTCTAGTTTTAAAGATATAGTGACATTTAGCATTTGCATAATTTACACCACTTTTTGTATTATTCGCTTAATATTTCACAACTCGTCCTCCAATCTTTAAAAATACTTTGTGGACTATTAATCCCCACTAAATTCTCTTTCATTTGGGTAGAGTCACATTGATGAGTATATCAGGATATCTTACTGTTATTGCAAGGATGTTAAAAATCGTGTGCTTTTGGTTTAGTCCTTAAAACTTTTTTTATTTTAATATTTTGAAATTAAATTTTTTGAAAATAAATAAACAAAAGATTTTTTTAGTAATATTATATATAATAAAGGTTGTGTCGAAATTGAAAAAGCAAAACAGCGAAAAACAAAAGCAATGCTAAAAAATATTTGGTACTGTGGAAATTTTTTGAAAAAAATATCAATATATCGATATATTGCAATTAAAAATATCGACGATATATATCGATTTATTTTTAAGAAAATATTGATATATTGATATTTTTGCCCAGCCCTAAGTGTTAAACTTCGAAAATTAAAAAAAAAATAATAATTATAAAATATTTAAGAAATTTATTATTTGACATATTGTCATGATTTTTTTTTAAATGAAATTTATTTGTTGATGGTTAAGCATTGCCCATATGCATTTCATTGACTTTTCAAGGTAATTTTATTCCGCATGTTTTGGTGCTTTATTCATTTTAATCGAGTAAACCGTTCTCGAGTTATGAAGAAATATACTAGCGTGACCGCCCTATTTCGGGTGCCATATTAGTAATGCGCATAAAAAAATCTGTGTCTAATAGAAAAAACTGAAAACGGATTTGAATTTAGCACACTAAACTTTATTTACCTATTTCACATAATGGTAGGATTATTGAAAAAGTTGTAAGACATATAAAACAGCCACTAAATAGTTAATGTGATTTTCTTTGTTGCTGAAAACCTTTATAATATTTTAATACAAATATTTTAAATTTTTATCCATATTTTTTTTATTATTTTCAAATATATAATCCCAATACTATGATACTTATGTTAGTGGCAACCCTAAAAAATACTTGAGAAAATTAGTTCATCTTAATGTTATACTCTTAATGAATTTTATATAGTTTTTTATTTTTGTGCAATTTTTCTTAAATTTTCAGAGAAATGTTTGCATATTTTTACATAAATTCAATCTAAAAACTATTCTCTTTAAAGTGATGTACAGTATTTATCGCTTATATGCACGCCGGTTATAAGCATTTACCGCTTTTATGCACTTGTTTTTATGCGTTTGTTATATAAAATACACCCAAATATTTTTTATATAAGCATTTCCCGCTTATATGCACCAAAAATCGTGCAAATTTGGAAATGCATATAACCGATAAATACTGTATATAGCTTTCACCAAAAACTGGCGGTTTGATTGATGGCGCGAAACACACCCTTTTGCCCCCATGTGCAGCGTAGCAAAAACAATAGGATTTCTTTTCACCTTTGGTGTACGGAACCCTAAAAATTTCACTAAAATGTTTTGTCCAAAGTCATCAGTTGATGTGTTGCAAAATCTGAATAATTTTTATAAGAGAGATTTGTCTAAATTTGAACTGAATTGCTTACAACCAAAATGTCTGACAAAAAGAACACTAGCGGTATTTTTTGTCACTATTCGTGAGCGCTTCTTTTATTCTCTTTGAAACACTAAATAAAAATTTACACATACACTTAAACACATACACATGCACTTCTGTGGCTACATCAAGATTCCAAGGAAATTTTATTGTCCCGTGTATCCATTTTTTATGTTTTTTTTAATTTTCATTAATATTTTTTAATAAATTCTTTAATTTTTGTAGATACTTTTTATTTAATTTTATTTCAGTTGTCAAAATGTGAGTTGCAAGATTGCAATACAAAAAAGCTATACCGAATTGGTATAGCGTAGTTGCAAAAGCGTTGTAAGTGCAAAGTAATGTATTTTGTTGTTAGATTGCAAACAAAAAGCTACGATATTTTGCACTTGCTCCTTTGCAAGACCGCTGAAACACTACTCAAAAATTATCAAAAAGTTGCGCTAAAAGCACATTCATGAAAGAATAGAGCTTTCTTTCACATATTCACCCACCACCTGTCTTCCCAAAGAAGGTAACACATTAATTATTTGAATGATTGGCATTAACTGCTTCTCTTTATTAAAAAGAAAATCAGTTTTGGCGTTTAAATAAAATAGAGCGCACATAGTTATATAAAATTTAAAGCTTTTATACTCGTAGTAACGGTAAAATGAACATGTTTGACACAAAGATGTCGCTTCTTTGTCGCCCATAAAACTTATTCAGCACAAGTTCAATACACAGTTGTATTTGTCTTTATAAAAGCTTTTAAAGGGATGACATCAAACTCAGCAAGGTTGAAAGTACGAGTATAAGGGAAAAAAGAGAGCATAACGGTAAATAAAAATAATATTGTGCGGATAAAATACGTGTGTCTAAAGGAACCGAAAATTAATGGCGTAGAAGTAAAAAAGAAGAAAATACTAAAATTCTACACGAAACTATCTATCTACTATTTAAGCAAATCATATAATCGTGCAACAAAAATAATGAAAAAAATACAATGGCTTTAGACTTTCTTAAATAAAAAAATAGAAATAAATCAAAAATATAAATAAAAAGCAATAACACATTACTGTGAAATGTACGCAATTGCTAAAAACAAGATAGAAAATATTAAAGAGTGTTAAAATTTGTAAAAACAAATTGGAAAAAAGTGTGAAGTGTAAACTGCCATATGAGTTCATTTTTATTTAACAATATGTAAGAAAAAAAATTCATCAAAATGCTTATGATTTGTCATATTTTATTGTACAAATGTGTCATTAATGGTAAATACAACTGTTGGGATAGTTAATAATGCCAAGTAAAATTATATTTTAAACAGTTTAGGTCAATTTGGTGTGACATTTTTTTTTTGCTACATTTTTGCTTTTAAGAACTAAATAATTTGTCAATAACTTAATCTTGAATGGTAAAAAAAAGTTAATGACAACAAGCTATTGGTCCAGAGCTGTTCATTATTAACTCTTACAAGGGTGCCATAAGCTCAGCATTTGAGGTATATTCGTAGTTTTTCCTAAATTTAGATTATTTTAATTTTAGCATTAAATTAAAGATTTTAAAACCCCCGAAGCAAATGGATGATAACTTCTAAACGGCTAGACCGATTTTCTTCAAATATAGATACAAACAATCAAGTCACCTTTCAAAATAAAAAATAAATAAATGAATAAATTAATCCAAAATCGCTCCAGCCGTTTAGGCTCTATGAGGGAATAGATACACATACACAGATACACACTACAAACTTATAACTCTCCTTTTTTGTCGGGGGTTCAAAATAGTCTTTAGGATATATGTCAACACAAATACATTAGAGTGGTAAAAAGTTATTATTTGTGAAGTTTCCAACAGTTTTTGCCTTTATCTAAATCGCATATTTAGTAGAATAAACTGGAGTATCGAAAAAGCCTGTAACAATTAAAATTTCAAAATCATTACAGTAATTTAAAAATTTCGGTAAACTTATTCGTTCCGTAAAACCGAAAGATGTTTCTTTCATGTATCTTAATATATTTCAAAGGAAACGAGCCCTTTTTCGTTGAAAATGGGGCAAATCTTTTTAAAGAGGGAACTTTTTAAAATTTTTTTTCGAAAATTTTAATTTTCAGGCTCAAACTCTTAGAATATCTCTGAAACTAATGGGCAGATTTAGAAACAATGTTTGCTCGCCTTAAAGATAATTTTATTGTCAAATTTCGGTTTTCCTTTTTTTTCTAAATAGGGAACGAAAAGTTTATCGAAATAAATAGTCATTTATGAGTTTTTTTTTTATTAATTTAGTAGTTATGGGGTTTAATTTATTAAATATGCGATTTAGATAAAAGTCTATGAAGCAAAAGCTGTTGGAAACATCACAGACAACAACTTATTAAGAAGAAAATTTCTTTGTAAATACTATATTTATTAAATTATGAGATATAAAAGCAGAAATATAGGACTTTGCTGGGCGTGCGACACGCTTTAATCTCAACTGATTGACCTGAAATTTTATCTGAATAGTTTTTTTTTTATAAATACCCACCGATTTAGGGTATGAGACTTGAAGAAATCCGAATTTTAATATTTTTTTACGATCACTCTAATGTTGAGCATTATTACAGTTGTCGTAGTCGGGATTGAAATCGATGAAATGTGGCAACGCTTGCCGTATATTTTATATTATAGTTATTAATTTTCTATTATGACTATATTTTCTATTGCTATTTGCACTTTGAATTTCAATTTCCTTGCCGCGGCGTTAACATCATATTTTATTTTGATGAACAGTTGCGGAGATTTTTAGGAAGTTTTGGTGAAAATTTTTGCTTTTCAATTGTTCATAAAACACACTAGCATTACAATTTTCTGTCAAGTTCACTACACTGAAAGAGTTTTGTTTGTAAATTCTGTAAATTTTGTCATTAATCCAATGAAAAATTTCATTAAAACTCAAACAACGTCACGCTTCGTTGTATTAATGAAACAAGTTTCGCTCAAATTATTTTTATGAAAATTTCTTTAAATATATGAGATAATTTCATTGCTCCAATGTAATAATTTCACTAAGCTAATGAACATATTTCATTATATCAGTGAAATTATTTCATTGTTTTAATGAAACTGTTTCATCATTTTAATGAAATTATTTCATTATTTTAAATTAAATTATTTCATTGTTGTAGTGAAATTATTACGGCCCCTATTATGATAGTTGAGTCGTAGTTGTCAAATTCTTATTACGAATTACAACTTTCTTCAAAGTGAGACAACTCTTTCTTACCAGTTGAGTATATAAAAAATAATGTTTAATGGCTTAAAGGTAAATATATTTAAAGTTTTTAATGGTTTTTTTTAATAAAATTGGATAACCCCTTTTTAAGTTATGATAAAATCAGTGGATCGGTCTCTTCAAAAATCTCAAATTTTAGAAAAAAATTAATAAAAGAAAAATTTAACCATAGAATTTAACATATTAACTGTTTTTGTAGTTAGGGGACTATAACACATCAGAAAAATAAAGTGTAATATGGCATTTAGACGAAGACTTTTTAGCCGGATTTTTTTCGAGTTGAACTCCAAAAGATATTGCCTAAGAAAGTAAATTTCTTTTGGATTTGGTATCCTATCCTGTTAAACGCCCTTATACCCTGGTTGACCATAAATTAAAAAAAAAAAGATCAACCTAAAAAGTCTTCCTCTAAGTCTCGTATTATTCCTTAGCATTTTTCTTGTTGCATAGTGTTATCTACCGATTTTCGTCATAAAAGATCATTCCTAAAAAAAGATCGGACAGAGGCCTTTCATAAATAAGCAAGGACTAACATTTTCATGGTTTTAGAGGAGAAACAAAAATATGCTAAATAATGTAGTAATGGGTCAGGTCTTTTGTTTGAGGAAGTCTGATTTTTTTGCCAATGTATTTCACCAACATACATAGGAAGTCATAAAAAGTCGTTTTCGATTTTTTTTGTTAGTTAGGCCGTCTTGCGCTTTACATGACGGTATATAAGTACAAAGTCACAGTTAGTAGTAAAATTCCGTTACGTTATTTATGGTATTTTTTCCATTATTTTTTATATATTTTGGAGATGTATCATAAAGTCGCATAATATTTTAACAGGTTCTTAATCTGCACAAAATTACCTTTCTTCTGGATAGAATTTTGTTGGAGTTTGGTTCAGAACAACTAAGTGATATTGTCAGGAAGTACAAAAATTTATTTTTGAGCTTTCTCCTGTAAATTGTATATGCGTATTAAATTATTATAAAATATGTTTTTGTTTTTATAATTTATTCGGACTTGTGTTATGAGCCCAAGTTTTCCCATCTCATTTAAAAAAGAATATTAAAGAAATGTCAAATTAAACGAGCTTATTTATGCTGAATTTGCACAACTAAAAGAGAGTAACTAACTGTCATCTATAGTGAGAGTAAGCAAAAAAGCAAAGTTTTCTCATTAAGCAATTTAAACTTATTCAGCATAATATTTTACACTAGCATACGTCCTACTCAAGGAGAATATTAATAAGAATTTTTTACATTTAGTCCTTCATTGTACTCCTTGGGAAAACGTATTCAAACGCGCTTAAGAAAACTTAAACATCAAGAAAAAAACTGAAAGAAGAAAAGCAAATATATAATGGAATTTGCAACAATTAATAAACTTTAATAAAAATTTGTTTTATTACAAAAACACACAACTTAATAAACAGAAAAATTATATTTAGTGCTCTTTTTGCTTAAACGGTAAAAGAAGAAAAGAAAATAATCTGTCTGTGTTTAAAGTTTTTCCTTCTTCTTTTTTTTTTGCTTCTTTGTAGAATTATTTTATAAGGTTTTCCTTCATTGGTTAAGTGTATGCGTGCGTGATGGAGAGTGTGAGTAGGTGCGTGCGTGTCTGTGTATGGGTGTGTGTTGTGTTAATAAAACTTGTATGGTGCGTGCTGTGCTAAAGCGTGCTTAGTACTCACACAACACTAACACACACTAGCATATTTTAACAGTTATTTACTTTTTTTGCACACACACACACACACACAATCATACACTGGCACAACCAAATCGTTTTTGCTATTTCCGTTTTTAAGTTTAAAATACAGACACAGAAATACAAAAACAACCACAAAACAAAACCCGCAAGCTAAATTTGCACACACACACACATTCATACATAAACACATAGCCTATTACAGTTTCTCACACAAAGCAATCTACTAAAAAAATTTTATAGTCAGACCATCCTGCTGATATTTTATTTCTGTTTCGTTTTTTCTTAATTTTCATATTTACAAAAGCGTGTCCTAGTGTTTGTATTAAATCATTTTATGGCGCCTCATTAACAAAGAAAAATAAAAAAGATCATCAAACTTCTTTTAACTAAAAAACAACAATGTTAATGAAAAAAATAATTTTGCAAGTAATAAAAGGAAAACTTTTAACAAAATCAACAAAAAATAACGAAAAATATAAATAAAGTTAAAAAGATTTGTGGAAAAGTAAATAGAAAAAAAAATTCTTGAAAATAAGAAGTTCATTAAAAGAATTTAAGTATTTAATTTAACTAAAGTGCAATAACAAAAGCCAAAACAAAAGCAATAAAGTCTCAAGCACAATAGCTTAATGCAGCCCCCATTTTGTTTGACAAGCAGAAACGGAAACCATAATCGGTTATATGTACGAGTACTTAATTAAACTGACATTGTTTTAAGCCTCTTGTTGTATTTACACGAGTTGACCACAAAAACCAACTACAGACATAATTCTGTTTTATGGATTTTGGGGAAACTTTTTTCATCCTTCAGACATTAAAATCAAAGAAAAAATAAAAAACAAAATCTAATGGTAACACATTGAAACTATTATAAACTTGTAATTTATTTTGTTTTAGTGTGCGTGTGTGTGCTTATTTAACGAGTAGCGTACTAAACTTTACACTTGTGTGTACGTACATGTGTCTGTGACTGAAAGCACAAATAAGTTATTTTGCAAAAATGTTTCCGTTTAATCTAAGAAAATGTGAGAATTATAATTAATTACTTTTTAATTGAGTTCATAAATTGTTAAATGATTAACTTTTTCTTTTATGTTTTGCGTTTATGTTTTTGTTGTTCTTGTTGTTTGTTATTATTACCTACCTACCATTCTGTTTCATACATTGTGATTTAATTCTTCTTCCAACATTTCTCTACCAAAATTTCTATTAATTGTTGTTAATCTGTTTCTTCTAGAGTTTTAGTTTGTGTTATAAATTAATGTACTATGTATTAAATTGTTAAACATACATACATACATACATTTTATACATACATATCTACATACATACATATGTATGTATGTATGTATGTATGTATGTATGTATGTATGTATGTATGTATGTATGTATATACATCTGTATGTATTTCTGAAACGTATTATCTAAATATTTAGTTGACAATATAAGTATGTATTAGTGTTGTCATTCGAATAACTTTTTTTCATTTTTGTTCGAACGAACACAATATTTCTAACAGTTTTTGTCGAATATTCGAATAACTTTTTAAAACTACTTTTTATAAAAATTGGTCTACATTTACGAATGTGAAATAGCGTTAAAAATGAATTACTTTTTTAAGTTGTTAACAATAGAATGGGTATTCTTTCTTGTACCATTTGCGTAAAGTATACAATATATAAATTGATAGTTTCAATGAAAATCCAAACATATTGGACAAGAATACTATGGGCCCAAGAATAAAATGTGTAAAGAAAGAAAGTTATGTTAATTCAATCGAAGAAATAATATGCAGGAAGAAGTTTGGCTGTAGATGGAATGTATGTTAACCCCTTTAAAAAGTCGAAACTAGTGATGGAATCGTGGTTTTAACACTAGATGCGCCGCCGTACAGAGGGATGGCTTCATAAATTTTTACGCAAAAAATATAAGGAGTTGTCCGATATCATTGAAAATTTGCACCGATCATTATATTGACGAAATTAAGAAAAAAATTATTTAATCAAAATTAGCCACGCCCATCGCCCACCGCACTATACAATGCAAATCGCAGCAAAAGCCTCCAATTTTTATACATGAATTTTCTTGAATAAACGGAAGATGCATGCTAAGTTTCACGCCCGTCGCCCGTTGCCCACCGCCCATACAAATCAAATCAAGTTTTTCGCATAAAATTGTTCTTATCCAAACAAGAGTATACAAATTTGGTACATACACTTTCTAAAATAAACAAATGATGCATGCAAACTTATAAATTTATATACTTTTATATAAGTATAAACATAATGAGTCCAAAATAACCAAACATTTTTTTCATCAGCTATCCCCAGTAAAAAAGTTGCTTCCAATAAAGTAAGTTTCTACTATTATGGAATAAAAGTAGCGCTGACAAACCTGCTGATATCGCGGCTGATTTTTGTATGGCGAGTTCTCAGATTGCAGTACTACATTTTTGCTCACAAAAGCGCTTTTGAAGCGCTGAAAATCATCAACATTTTCAGCACTAGAACTGAAAATATATAAAAAAAATGGTTTGGATGTGGATTAGCGTCGCTAACGCCATTTTCAATTGTTCTTATTTCGTTTCTTTATTTATTTTTATTAATTTCATATTTTTACGCAATGTTTGTTATTTTAACTTCAACTAGTATCGAACTAAGAACCTTCAGGTTTGAAGTCCAACGTACCAATCACTCGACCAAAAACACTGTTGCAAAACGGCACCAAGAAACTCAAATAAACTTACTCTTCATTCTCGCTTAAAAACCTGCTTTGGATCAGCACTATAAAATCAGCTTTTTTGTATAGCTCGTGTACGAAGCTTTTGTATAAGTAAAAAGCAATTACTTTTCTCTCTTCAAAACCTGCATTGTGAAGACGCTATGAAATCAGCTTCGGAACAAGCTCATATTTTAAAGCGAATTATGGTGCGCTTTATTTCTTTAGTGCTTCAAAAACATGAAAATTTTTTACTGGGTCATTTCTTTAACTATATCATCTAGTTCTAAAAAATATTTATAAGGTTGACGTCTTATGCTACTTATATACTGATCAGATGATGCAAGCAAATGTTGCAAAATATCAATATTTGTTGAAGTTCTATTGCTTTTTCTGCAAAACAATAATCTGTACTTCCTGTAATATATATTACGTGCTTCTTCTGCTTTCTCAGACAGCATACCCATAGGGAGTATCAATTTTCTGGCCACATGTTATTATGTGAAGAATAATTCGAAACCGATCTATAAGTTCGTCATTAACATCTATAAAAAAACCTATAAAGAAACGTCTTGAGGTGGTGCCATCGCCCTTGTTGTACAGAATCAACTCGTAAGCTCATTCGTTCTTTTAATGCCGTCTGTATTCAATGCTTGTTTTCTTGTCTTAAAATCTAATTTTTTATCCAAAGTTATTTAATTAGTTTTGCTTAAGTTCATTTTTAATTTAATCTTTCGATCAAATGAATACAAATTTCTCTGTTTTTCTCACAGCTGAATAAGGAGCTGATCAATAAGACTTGCATAGTGTAAACTGGGACTTAGTGAAGTTCCAAACATATAGAAAAAAGCTCATTAATAGGTGCGACTCGCTGCGAGATGGCGACAGTCTGTTAATTGAGCTTACTAAAATTAGTAGGATTTTCGCTACAGTGTTGTTGCCACTGTGTCAGTGGTAGTGTAGGTAAAGGACTCTGATGAGTGGACTTGGTACTCTCGAAACAGCTGTCAGTTCAACCTTCCGTACATCAAAATTTTTCTTTGAATGTTCAATATTTACATGCTTTAGAATTTCTTTCTTAAATAAAAAATAGTTTGATCGAAAGATTAAATTAAAAATAAGCTTAAGCCAAACTAATTAAATAACTTTGGATAAAAACCACACAGTTCGAGTAAAAATTCATAACTCAATTAATCTTATTTTTTGCATCAATCGGAGACCACTTTTCGAAAGCTACATGAAATATGTATTCCAATAAATTTATTCGAGCACGTAATGACGAAATGCCCAAATTACAAGCCTCATTATCAATTACTTAATTCACAAAATCTCTTGTATCTTTGTATCGATTGTATTATAGTATTAAGTACAATAGTGTAAAATTTGTTGTTGGTAATTTTCATACATATAAAAATTAAATACACTTTTATTTCATATTTTTTTGCAAAAATCGTATTTCATACGATACGATAGTATTTGTATATACTCTCAGAGAGTATTTGTATATTGCTTGTTCTTCTTTAGTCTATCAATACAAGATACAAACCAATACAATATACACTGGGTGTTCACAAACAAATAAACGAAAAGTGTGTTTGATGCAAGATCGGCGTTACAAATTGTTCTGAGCACTGTTGCCAGAAAAATTCCTTCTAAAATCTACAAAATTGGGGTAAAAAATCTCCAAAATCTGTATAATATTTTTAAAATCTGCAAAATATCTGATCAACTAAAAACACGTGCGATTTAAGATGTTTCTGGCTTTATTTGCCATTTTTTTTTAATAAAATAGAGAATTTATGGAAAAAATCCATAAATTTCACTTTGATTCCTTTCGATTAACAAAATTTTAAAAGTAACTAATTTAATCTCCTTTCAGACTGCCTTATTCATAGTATGTACATATCAAAGAAAATTTATTTTATAAACCTTTGACAAATTTTCATGAATATGGCTCATAATTAAGCTCGTAAATTGATTTCAAAATTTAAATTTATTCCTTTTAAAGATTTCTCTTTAAAATCAAATCTTTTCACCATTTAATCACTGATCTCAGTATAAAAGTTCACACAGTCATTAACAATTTCTTCAGTTTCGCTTAATTTTGCTTTTATAGATAGATCAGTTTCATACAAATTTGTATAAGTATTCCAAAAGCATTTTGTGGTTCTTGCGATGGTCGTTCGTGAGCTGGACAGTATCTGAAAATTTTAGGTGGGGTAGCAAAACACGTTTTTCAGTTTTCTTATAAGGTGCCGCTGTAATATAAATATTATGTATGTATATAAGATCAGATTTCCAGTAGTTTTACTTGTCGAAATAACATTGTATTAAATCTGCAATTTAAGGACAAAAATCTGCAAATCTCACTATGTCAATTTTTCAATAAGTAATCAGCAAAATGCAGAGAAATCTGCAAAGCTGGCAACAGTGGTTACGAGTTAAACAAATGTTTTTATTTGAAATTGTGTCCAAATCATTCATTTCGGAAGATTTTGCTTTACAAAAGTAATATACGGCTGTTGAAGCACTATTTGTAAAGTTTGAGCCTAAATGTATGCAACAGATTTTATTAAAAAAATCTGTACTGGAATATTCGTAACTTTTTTCAGAAAATTTATAAGTTTGTTTAGCGATCGTAGAAATGCGATTGTATATAAAATGGGTATTTTTAATATTCCGATTTTTTTTAATTTGAAGTGCCGATAATGCCGTTTTTTAAATATGCCGACTTTTCATCAAAATCATCTGGCACCGCTGATGTAAACATAAGAAATAAGAAAGTACTCTTCCCACTATAATTTTTAGCTCTCACCAAAGAGTACAAAAATTCATTAGAAGCAAATAAGTGGTAGTTTTTCGTCAAAATTTTACTGTGTTTGTTGTATTTTCCTTTTTATGTGTGTAAGACTCAAATATTTAATCAAGTAATCACTGAATCAATGATTTAGTTGATCGAATTAATTTATAATTTTAATACAATATTAATTAAAAATCTGTTAAGAAACTAATAGAAAATTTTTATTTGTTGGCTAATTTTTAATTAAAATATAATTGAATCAATTAATAACTTAATTAAATTTCGATACTATATCAAATAGTATCGTAAATTGAGAAAAAAACTGATGATACTTCCGGATCTTCTAGCGTTAAAGTGGTTTTTCGAATAAAAATTTTTTTTGTTATTCGTTCGAATATTGGAATAAAAGTTTAAAATTATGCGGTTGTTAGAAAAAGAAAAAAATTATGAAATTTTATTCGAACGATTATAAAACCCGAACAATTGACAACACTAATATGTATATGTATTTTTTTTTTATTTATTTCAATAGTTCCAATTTTATTACTAAAGTTACGAACACAATGCACATTTCTAAATGGATAGTACTACCTGAATTGAAATTTCTCAACTAAAATTTCTCAATTTTTCAAAACTTTGGTCTAGTCCAGATCCGATATCTTCCAGATATCGGATCCAAATAGCAACCGATTTTTGAATTTTTTTTTTTAGTTAGAGAACAAAATTTAAAAGCGTTTAATAAAAATTTATGAAAATTTTCCGTCTGAGTTGAAAAATATTCAATTTTGAAATTGAAAACTGAAAAAATTTTGAATTTTCGTCATTTTGAAAGCGTCATCACTTTTCCATATAAAAAGAAAGTCTTTTGAAACATATAACAAATTTATACTTATTCTGAAAGGTATCTGCACAGACATGAATCGGCGGTAAAAAGATATTGAATTTCCTGATTTAGTTGGATCTGGGCCCTTCCGAATACAACCTATTTTACATAAAAATTTTGATTCTACTCCATATATTCTAAAATCCCAAAGCTGGGACTCGAAAACAATGCCACTTTTTAAAACCCTTATGTGTATGCATGTATTCGCCAAAGTGTTAAAAGGGTTGCGATTTAAATATTGACGTTATAGGAAAAATTAAAAAAAAATTCACTTTTTGGATTTTTTGGAATTTTCTTAAGAATTCTGAGATGTCCAGAAGAAAATATTCGTTATTTTACTAAATAAAATGTTTAAATTATTAAAATCTGAATACAATGTTAAAAACTTTTTTATAGTTTTTGCCCTAAAAAGCACCATAATTCTTTCTTCTATAAAAAACATTTTCTTAAGGATCGTATAATTATTATATACATAGGCGCATATTCATTGTCAAAACAAAGTATACTTTAAGAGTTTAAAACCAGTATCTTGTATGGCTATACTGGTTTTAAATTCCTAAAGTATACTTTGTTTATGACTATGAATATGCGCTATAGTGTATAATTATAATATACGGACATGATTTTAGAAAAAAAATTATCCAATTTTCATTTTTGGTGGCCCTGCACCCTTTCGAATACGACCTATTTTACATCAACATTTCGATTTTAGTCCATATTAGGAATGGGCAAGCGAAAAAAATATATCGATATCGATATATTTTTAAATATCGATATATTTTTAAATATCGATCGGCATCCAGAAATATATGGAATAAAAAGATATCGATTTATCGAAATATCGATATTTTTCAACAATGATCATTTATACGTAGTCCCCAAATATTTTTTTTTTCAAAATAAAACAAAAAATGTACCTTTCTTATAAATAATTAAGCTGGAAAGAGTTAGTTTCCAAGATCCTTACTGTTGCATCAATATTTCATGGAACATACATCAACAAAATTACACTCAAAGAATGATAATTTTTCGAATAGACAAAATATTATAAATAAAACAAAAGATTTTGTTAGTAATATTCTATTTGATTAAGACTGCCGAAATGTTTTTAAAAATTGTACGAAAAAAAACCAAAGCTAAAAATATCGAATTTGATACTGTCGATATATTTTGAAAAACTATCGACACATCGAAATTAAAAATATCGGCGATATACATCGATATATTTTTAAGAAAATATCGATATATCGATATTTTTTGATCTTCCCTAGTCCATATGTTCTACAATCACAAAGGTGGGATTCAAAAAACAATTGCCACTTCTCAAAACCTTTATGTGTACTCATATATTTCCCAAAGTGTTTAATGAGTATGGAAGTTAAGGGAAAATTAAAAAAAAAATCATTTTTTTTTGATTTCTTCGAACTTTCGAACTTTGTATTTACTACATAAATTCCTCCATAACTGCAAAGTTTCATGGGAAAATATCAATAATAAAAATTTAATGTGTACAAGACACCACATAACAACCTTTCTTCCCCTGTTTTGCAGGAAGTTTTTGAAAATTTTAAAAATTGAGTTATGAATTTTTTTTAGTCGAACTATATGGCTTTTATCCAAAGTTATTAAATTAGTTTAGCTTAAGTTCATTTTTAATTTAATCTTTCGATAAAATTATTTTTTATTTAAGAAAGAAATTCTAAAGCATGTAAATATTGAACATTCAAAGAAAAATTTGGCTGTACGGAAGGTTGAACTGACAGCTGTTTCGTGACCACCAATTCTACTCATCAGAGTCCTTTACCCACACTAGCACTGACAGTGGCAACAACACTGTAGCGAAAATCCTACTAATATTAGTAAGCTGAATTAACGCACTGTCGCCATCTTGTGGCGAGTCGCGCCTTATTGAACTTTGTCTAAATGTTCGGAACTTCACTAACTGTCTTTTCTTAGCACGTTCAACTATTTTAAGCTTTTTCCATTTCAGTCTTACCAGCGTGGAATATCGTCGATATTCTGAATGCTGGGATTTTATTGAATGTTTATTTTGCCCAAGTTATTGGAACAATACACATCCATGTTTAGCTAAGTGCCCTTTTTTGAGATTATGGCAAAAAAGTTGAAAATTTGTTAACTAGTGTTAGACATGACTTAAACAAATTCATAATTTTTGTGTAAATATCAACAAATGGCAGAACGAATATAAAATAAACATGATTTTAACAATTTCGGTTCAAAAAAATAGATTTTCTATAAAGTTGAGGTAGTTTAATTATTGTTGCATGTTAAAAAAACATTTAACTTAACAAATTATTATTTAGTTTTGGTTTTGTTTCCTTTTTAAGGTTTAATTTAAACGATTAAATTATTACACTTAAAATATATACTCAATCATTCTGTTGTAAAAAATAAGTTTATTGTTATTTTGCATAAAATTCATAATTTCTATGGGTGGGTGGGTGGTTGGTGCGTGGCAAAAGTTTTTATTTAAAGTAGAGTGTTTTAAATACTATATACAATTTTATATAATAAAAGACAAAGTAATCTATATACCAAGTTTCAATGTTGTTACTCTAAATACATATCACTATTGTACTACTCATATTTAGTTAGTTACTATTAAATATTCTCTTCCTTAATTTAGCTGTGTTATTCTGAATGCAATTTTACGTTTAACATTTTAAAAATTAACAAAATACAAATAATCTCTGGTTAAATTTAAAATATTTATCTTTGTTTCTTAATATAATTCAAATGAACATTTAAACAATTTTACGGCTAAAATAATTAATATCAACGTTCCAAACAAAATATAAAATAAAAAATTTTCATCACTTAAAAATAAATTTATTAAATTAAAAGTTTTCCAAGGTAAGTGGAGTGTTAATTAAAAATATACAGAATATAAAAAAATTTCATTACACCAACCCACGATGAGAATGTTTAAAAAGGCACTTACTTACTTACACAATGTGTGTAATTATGCGCACAGAATTTAATTTTTAATCCACTTGTATGAATTACGAGTATTATGTTACATTTGTTTTTGTTTTTTTGGTACAATGTGCACTGCACAGTGGAAGGGAATTAAAATATTTTGGGATTAAATAGGCTAGTGTGAAAACAATATTTATAGGAAAAGTATTTTTCTTTTTGAATATCTATATAACTAATAGGCAAATCGATTCTTTGTGAAGGAGTTTAAGGTCACATTATACAGCCGATTTAGATTAAACTTATACCATTTTAAACATATTTATTCACAGATGTGTACAATTCATATTTTGTTAAAATCATTTAGGTATTTTTGGAGTTATAAGCATTTAAAGTTGCTACTAATACATGCACACGTATTACTCATGCATCTAAGCTGAATAAGAGAAAAACAACAACAACAAAAAACGTGTATGTGTTGTTGTCCAACTGATTTTGCAAAGAAAATAACAACAATAAAGCATTTGTGAGTTTGTGTATAATACAGAATACACTAATAAGTCCTGACATGTAAACAGTATAACATTTAAAGGGTATTCTATTAGGTAATGTAATTTTGACGATGTAATTTTGTCAATGAGCTGTATCATGAAAGCCTTAAGAGGTCAAATCTTGAAATTTTCGCATTAGTGCAGTATTTTAAAGGCAACACTAACGAATACCAAACAACAAATAAACTAAAAATTTAAGGGTATTATGTTAGTTAATGTGATTTTGAAATTAAGGTGGATCGTGTGAACAGCAATAATTAGACAATTGAAACAAACAAAATTAATAATTGAAGGAGTTAAAAGCAAAGGGGTACAAGTACCATAACTGGGGAAACCCCTTACCCTTGCCTACCCTTACCCTTTCCCTTGCTTTTTAGTTATGTTCGTACCGTTTTTCGTCTAGTTAAAACTTTTCTTTTATTTGTTTTGGCCTCTGCTTATTTAGTTTTCTGCTCCTTTAAATGCCAAATCAATAACGAAAATACCGATTTCAGATCTTAGAAACTACCACAACAAAATCCATACACATAGGCAAGTCACGAATTGCAAAATTTTTTTTGCATGCTGCTTTTTCTTCACAATAAAATTAAAAGCAAATGGTCTAATATAATTAAATTATTTACTACTCAAATTATTACGATTGGACACAATTTGTTGTTTTCGAAAAATTTTGCTTTTATTAAACACAAGCCTGAATTGTTGGAATAAATATTCAGGTAAATAATGACGAATTCTTAGCAAATTGACGAAGCTCATGCTATAAATTTTTCAATAAAATTCACATATTATTAATAACTTTTTTAACATTGCTATTATTATTCATAGAGTTTTAATTAATTTATACGACTCACCATTTTATGAATTTACGGCACTTTTCACAATATACGATTAGACGTTAACGTAGACCTTAACGGCAAGTTCGGTATACAAAACTTTTCGTTAAAATCTACGTTAACTCTTTATCATATATTGTGAAAAAGACCGTTATTTGATAATAATATTTAATATTGAAAAGCAAAGTCGCGAATGATAAACAACTTGTAGACTTTCTTTTAAAATAAAAAACAAAGTATTTTCTAATGAATCTGCTCCGAATTGATTAAAGTAAAAAAAGATATTCAATCTAGTTGGCTGTAGTGGTCGTGATTGGCAGTAAGGTCTAAGGGGCCAAGAATTCTAATGATGAGATCCTGGTTGGTCTCGAAACATCATGCTGTCAGTTCTACCTTCTGTTCAGTCAAACTTTTTATTTGTCTTTTCAATGGTTACGGGTTATAGAATTTCTTTCTAATAGAAATAATCAGTGTTTAAATAACGAGTTGAAGTATCAAAAGTAGTAAAATTTTTACTTTTCACTGCTTTGGCTTTTTCCAACTGTTTAAAAAGAACCAATGCTTATGCTTATGCGTATGGTTGTGAAAAAAAAGAGTTTTATCTTCTTCGACTGTGACTGTTTGCGACTTTCAAAAGCATATAGACTGCTTCTGCTTTTACTTTCGATACTAACCAGAAGCAAAAGCAAATCAAATGCAAACTTTTCAAATGTCGTCTGTCGAAAGTGCTGCGCAATTGTTCATAAATCGCTTTGTGATTTTGCTTTGACAGAAACAGTTGTGTTTTTCAAAAATGAAAGCAGATGCAAACTCAAAGGAAGTAAGAATCATCGCAGTTTTTTAAACACTGGAAATAATTTAACTGAACAAATAAATTGAACGAACTTAAGCCAGAAGAATTAAATATTTTTGGAATAAAATTATAATGCTTAGCATTATTTTCACTCAAAACGTTTCTTTAAATACCAAAACAATTATGGTCGTCATTTTTTAAGGAAGCATGGCAACTCCTTTTTAAGGAACCATCATATAGTCGTTCACAGTTGATCGGTTAGCATAACCTAAATTATTTCAATAACATTGAACACGTGAAAAACATTTGTTATTGTCAGAGTCCTTCCAACTTCACTACTAGCACAGCCATGTTATTTTGTTAATTGAACATGAGTCACAACCAGCAAATTATTACAAATTGGATTGAGTGAGTGTGTGTGTGTGTGTGTGTGTGAGCTGTTTTTCCTTTTTCATCAAGGCTGGCGCCTCACAAATTGATTCTTTTAACTGTTTGTTCTTTTACAAACTATTTTAAAGGGATCTAATTGATAAGCGTACAAATCAATAATATCGTATGAGACTTTCTTTTTAACTTTTTTATTGTGTTTATAAATAAATAAGTATTTTTTAATCTATTGTGATGGGATTAGTATATTTAGCATATAAACAGTTAATTTATATAAAAGAAACTGAGAGGCTGGAAAACTTTCATATATTTTATGAATATTATATAAATATGCATATAGACTTCAAGAATTTTATTATTTATCTTGGTTTTAGTAGGAGTATTAATATAAATTCTTAAATAAATTTTTATTTACAAATAACATAGTTGGAATAAGTGAATACTTTACTATAAATAAAACTGATTATATCGAATATATGTATAATACAGAAATTACTTTATAACAGCGTGATTCCACTAACTCTTCGTTGTATAAGTCTTTTTCTGGTTTTCTTTTCTCCTTCAGCGGCAATATAGCGGGCTGAAATGTTCTACACTCCTTGTCATCAGAATTCTAACATCAATGCTATGACAAATGTCATCAATAAAACAAAAACAGACATGAATCTGATGACAAACGTCATCATATAATTTTGACATATTTTAAGTGTTATTTGTGCTACGACTGGAATGATATCAATACACGCAAATAAAAGATATGGTTGTGGCATGGTTGCGTCAACAATGCTATGTTTCCCGATATAGCTTATGTTTGTGGCAAATAAATTATTATTGTTTTAAATAATTGTGAACCCTAATTAGTTTACGACAAAAAAGTTATGCCTACATTTCATCATGATATTATTAGCATTCATATTGATTGCAACATGGTTGAATTTATTGTTAAAACAATTCTAGCTACAATCATGGTATATATGAAAATTCAATAACAGTATGGTTCTATAACAATAAAATATAATTCTTGCCTATACTATTTTAAGCAGTTTGTTTGCAATCAAGCTATGGTTACAAAAGAGACATGGCTCTTTGCATCCAAAAAAAGTTTTTGTTCTATTCTTGGGTTAAATGTTTTTTTTATTAGTTTTTTGTTTTACTTGAGAGCTGTTGGTTTGTTTTTGTGTGTCACTTAAAAAAATAAAAAATAGGAATAACTAAATTAAAAATAAAAAAAGCGAATAGAACCTAGCAAATAATATTCGGCCATATTCTGAAAACAATTTCTTCTCGAAATTGCACAATTTTTAAAACGAAAAACAGTGTTCTTTTTTTTCTTGAAAAGCTGCAATAAGTGCCGATTTTAAAACGAAATAGTTTCCAGAGCATGCGCGATTGCAAATAAAACATGTGTCAACAAATATGTCTGTATGTATTATCTATGTGAAAATAGATAACACTTTTTATATTTAATTTAAAAAATAAACATACACATATATTTTTAGCTGCTGTTATTTAGAACCATGCTATTTTTATATACAAATATAATATGATTAAGTTAAATCATAGTATATTTACATTCAATTAAACATTAGGATGTATGAAACATAATAGTGTTATTTACGACAACAATGCTATGTTTAGAACAGATATATTTTCATAATAGTATGATTATACTGCAACCATATAATTCAATCAGAGTATGTTGCTCTTAGATTATGGTTGCCTCAACCATGTTTTTTCTTTGCGTGTAGGAATTAAGGTTGACAACAATGCCCCTCTGGTTACTGTATGCATGTATGTATGTATGTATGTATGGATGTACTACAATCCTTTTAACTTATTAACTATTTGGTCTGGCTGTGTTGTGTTGAAAGCAAATTCCTTTTTATATAATTTAATTAATTAGTTTTTGCACAAAATAATAAAAAATAAATTATTTAATGCTCTGCCATATCTCTGCGCTCTATCTATTTTATTTTACTCTAATGCAATAACTGGCTTATCAGACAAACCGAGGTTTTTTTTTTGTTTTTTTAATCATTATACTGTTAACTTTTCAATATAAATTCTTGCATTAAAATAACTTTCATACGAATATATTAAAATTTAAAAAGAAAAAAACAATTTTTTTTTTAAATTGTTCATAAAACTCTCTCATACATCCATACACAAAAAGAAACAAAATGAAAACGTTGAAAATATTTGCAACATTGTTTCTGCCACATTGCTAAAAAAAGAGCTATTTCAGCAATTTTTTTTGTGCGTCTGTATTAATAAAAATAAACTTGTGAAAAAAAAAAACTAATTAAAATAATTCTCTTTCTTTTGTGAGTCTGCATTAGGCATTATGTCTTTAGTATGTTGGCAAATCCAACAGGTCTTTTAATTAAATAATTTATACATTCATAAATGAGTTTACACCGGCTTACAAGCAAAGATGTATTTTTAAAAACATATGTAAGCTTTTATACAAACGTACGAGTACAAAAAGTACGAAAATTCACTTTAAGCATTTCAGACCAACATTCGTTAACTCGCAATTATGTAAGTGTGTCTTTTATGAGCAGGGAAAGCGGAAATATGCAATTGCATGTTTTTTTCTGTGCGATGTATATAGGCACAAAAAAGATTTTTATACGTTTCAGAACTTTTTAAGCATTTTGGCATCGATTTGTTAGTGCATATTTTTGCATATTTTACCGTTTACTGCATGTTTTTGCATATTTTACATTTAGTCATATTTTTAGTGCACTTTTACATTTTTTGTGGCATATTTGGCTGTTTTCCTGTATATTTTGCCTTTTTTTAATTTTAATGTGTGACCTTCTCCGAGATAAAGGACCTAGTGTGTCAAAAAACGGGTTTGGACTTAAGAGTGGATTCTGGTACCTACAAGGGTGTAGAATAAGATGAAATGTGTTTTTCTCAAAACTTCATTTTCACACACCAGGTCCCTTTTCCCGGAGAAGGTCACATATGCATATTTACAAAAAAAAAAAAACAAAAAAAGTCTGTCTTGTCATCGAAAATTTTTCACATGTAAAATATTTTTATTTTGCGATTTAAAATTTACTCTAATTTCTTGACTTATTCTTACTTATTTGCATTTCATAGAAAAATAGCAGGACGAGAGTAGTAGCGTTTTGCGAATATTTAAGCTAGTTATGCGGTTTTACTGATTTGTTCCTAATAGGAACCACAAAATATGTCTTGGTGCCCAACATTTTTTATTTGCACAGATGAAAGGCCAGGCTGGCATTCTTAAATCGACTCCCGTACCCATAAGGAACCAGTCTATATAGCTGGCATGCAATACCATTCAATGAAATAATGTCCATGGACGTTATTGCCACGTTGGAAAGGATATAATGACCATAAAAAATTTAAAAAAGTTCATGAAAATGGTACTGCAGAGTGAAGATTAACTGCATAGCCGGGCTTTGGACGGGGTTAATAGTTTTCTTCTCTGGGTATGTCGAATAGTGGCTTCGCAGATCTTAAATTTTTAACTAGGCAGAAAACCTTTACTCTGCGAATCCACTAATCAACATTCCCATGGACATTACTTGATTTTTTAAGTGAAAATAATGTCTGTAAACGTTATCTTCTTGGACATTATGGCATGCCACCAATATATGTATATAATTCGTGGTGTCAGAAATGGATATTATATAAAATTATAAACGAAATGATAAAGTTTTAAGAGCATATATTTTTTCCATTTTGGGAGCATATTTTTAAGTTTTTAGTGCATATATAATGCGCATAAAATAAATATTTTAGGCCATATTTCCGGTTTTCCTGGCTATGTGCTATAATACTATGAATAATCCATGATTTTCTTGTCTTGGTCATCTTGTCATCAGTGACAATGATGCCAATCAAAGAATGATTAAACAATAAAATTTTCTTAGTTGTTTTAATTTTACAAGGTCACCATAAACGTTATTATTTTTGATGTTGATGCGACATGTTTGTGATGACTAAGAGTCATCAGCATGAAGACAAAGTGCCATATTCTCGATCGCTTACGTGTTTTGTCTATGCTTGAAGTCTGTTCTGTAGGCTTGTAGATTTTAATATTCGTTTTGACACACTAACGACGATAAATGAATGTACATCAATGCGATGCCGTTTTCCACAAAATAAATAATTAAATTTGATTTGAAATATGTATTTAGTTTTTTTTCTTTTAGACATGCCAACTAAAATATGGCAAAATTCTATAATGACGTTTTCTATCAGATTAATGTTACTTTTCACATTATTGATGACATGTGTCATTACATTGATGTCACAATTCGGATTACAGGACGTCAACAATCTGAAGATACATTTTTCTATGCATCAAAAACTACTAGTAGCCTGTAAAACGAGGCTTTGTTGTTAGTTTAAAAACCTTGAATGTATTAGCACTAATGTGAATTAATGCTTCTGGATGTGTATCATTTTAAATATGAGTTAGTGCTTGTTGAAATGAAAAGCTGAAAGTTTGAATTAAAATGAATATTGTGTTACTATTCGGTTGTGCTAGGAATTGTGTGTGAGAGTGTCTGTATATAACAAGCAGTGTGTATGGCGAAAATCATTGTAGCATTTAATTGTTAAATGAAACTACGCAGACAATGATGATGATAATAATACTGATGATGAATGAATTTAGGCTTAAGCCCAGCAAACACACAGGTTTGATTTAAAATCAAACACCATTTCAAAGGATAAACGTTTGGAAACGATTTGAATGCAATTTATAAAAAACATACCACTGCCGTGTATTTATTGTCACTAGTGTTTGTCTTTGGGCTTGTAATAAAATCTTAAAAAGGATTTTATCACAAAAATTATAAAAATTGGATCGAAAGTGTGTTAAAAGTGGCCTTTAAAATGGCTTAGTTTTCAAAATCGATTTCCATCACATACCTGAATGAAAAAAAAACGAAAACACTAGCATTTAATTTTATTATCTACCAATTGCTTGGTATCGAAATATTTTCTTTATATCAAATAGTTATTATTTGACGGAAATATTTCCAAACTTCACTTAACACTTAATTCCTTAATATCTACATCAAGTGGTCCAACAGTATCTCATAACGATTGAATTGAACGTCAAATTTTATAAAATAAAAAAATTTTGCCAGTTCTGATTAAGAAATCTTCAAAAATGTATTTTGAAAAAAGAAAATTTACATGAAATTTTTTACTCGAGCTAATCGATTAATCTACTTAAATTACTCGAATACATTTTTACTCGAAATTAGAAATTTTTGTTTGATCGAATATTATTTGACTTCAATTTTCCGATTAATCGAACAAACATTAATCTAGTGAATACCCTACTTGTGACCCAATTCGGCCAGAAAATGCCAAGCAGTTGCCAGTTTTGATTAAGAAATCTTCAAAAATGTATTTTGGAAAAAGAAAATTTACATAAAATTTTTTACTCGAGCTAATCGATTAATCTACTTAAATTACTCGAATACATTTTTACTCGAAATTAGAAATTTTTGTTTGATCGAATATTATTTGACTTCAATTTTCCGATTAATCGAACAAACATTAATCTAGTGAATACTCTACATGTCACCCAATTCGGCCAGAAAATGCCAACCAGTTGTTGTTAAATGTTTGTAGTCGCCTTCGGGAGGTTTGGGTAAAATTCAAGGTGGTACAACCATATAGAAGTATAGATTTAACGCTACAGTTAAAGATTCTCAGTTTTGTGTAGGTCGAAATGTTTGTTGCTTGCACTCCATATTCTATGCAGGGAGCGAAATGCAAGCTGGGCTTTGTTGATTCTGTCCGGTATATCGGCGTTGGAATCACCGTCTTTACTGATGTCCTTGAAATGCTAGTGATGATGTGCCTATAGTACCAATATGCATTAGTTTAGTTTTCGGTGCGTTAATTTTTGGCCCAACTTGTAGGAGCTCTCATGTTCCAGCTCTCTCATGTTCCAGCGAAGACCATAAGATGCTTCAGAGTTTGATCGCTGACTTACGCAATCCAACAGGAGTAGGAAAATTATGGGGGACAGAACACAGCCCTGCCTATTCCAGGAGCTTTCGAACTCTTAAGGTTTGACAGTGCGCTCAGTATTTCGGACAAAGTTGGGACTGCGGTTGAGATGTCCCTTCTTGGGATACGTTTACTTTTCCGCCAGGGATACTTCGGAGTTTGAGATGTCGCCAACGTGATAAGTGGAAGTGAGACCTGCGCCATTTTCGTCCTTGATTACATCGGTAGTACTTGCCGACTTCCCACCCAACTGTTTAGTGGCATTTCATACATCTCGCATATTACTCACCGCTGCTGACTTTTCTGATTTTCTGCTAGCGCAAAGGTCGATAAATCTGTCCCCGTTATCACTTCTGACAGTGATTTCAAGTTGCTGTTGTTGTTGCTAACTTTGGCATTGAAATTGCCGGTCAGAATTTTGATGTCACCGTTAGGGGTTGAGCATAATGAAGTTTCTAGTTGGCCATAGAAATTAGATTTTCTTTCATCGTCATCTTGATCGGTGGGAGCATAGCGTTGTATGATTGTAATCGTGCAAAGTTTGGATCGGAAGCGTGCGGATATTATACGCTCAGAGATGGCCTGATGCTCTTGGAGATATTAAGAGGCCAACTCCGTTTACTCTTGAGCTGGTGTTGCCCGAATAATTTTTGACCAGATGACAAACGAGTTATTCCTCTATCAGCCATCTCACCTCACGTAGGCTTAATATGTCGATGTTGTAAGCTGTCATCTCGTTTCAGACTTGGTAGAGAGTTCTTACATACCAGGTACCAATCATTACCCATTGTTTAAATCCAAACGTCGACATCATAGAGGCGGCTATTATTTCATTTATTGACGTTTCGTTATTAACTTTTTTTATGAAATTGGGTTATTAGCCCAAATTAATAATAATTAATTTTTTTTTAGTGCGAGGGCACCGGTAGAGGTACCGGAATCAGTCGTTAAAACCTTCTTATTTTGAAAACATTAAATTTTGTTGTACAGTGTTATTTGAAAACTTTTTATTTGCTGTGGCTTATAAGCTCGATTATGCAGTTTATATGCCTGGATTACGTTGGTGTCAAAGTCAACTTATCAGTAGACCTTTAATCAAAATATCAATAAAAGTTCTGCAAGAAGATATGAGAATTACAATAATAGAAACATAAAAATAAGCAAATAAGTTCGAAATAATCATATTAAATAAACAATTAGCTTCAGGCTTGAGCTTTTACATATGTATTTTTTGTTGTCCTCTGCCAGAATCAGTCGTTAGAAATATGGATTTTTGTGCTGTACAGTGTAATTAATTTCTAAGAATATTTCAAATAAACTTACTGCCTGTTCGCCGATGTCGAAGTAGTTCGTTCTTTCGCACAATTACATTTAAAACAATAGCAACATTTTTTAAATTGTTTTTGCTTTATATGTTATTTGTGCGAAAGAAAGAACTCCTTCGACATCGGCGAACAGTCAGTTAATATTTTTTAACCTCAAACTTTGTATTTTTTATGTGTGACTTAAAAAAAGGCAGCAATTTTATGATGAATATAGTATAACTTTAACTTGATATTAAAATGAGGAAGGAGCTCAAACTTCTGTCTGAGTGTGAAAAGCAATTGTGAATAACGTTTGATATCAAACGCTAAAACCATCGTATATCAAACGTTTGACCTTGTGCTTGTTGGGGAGGATGTATGAATTTTGTGCTAAAGAACATGTACGAGTCATCTATTTCTATGTATGTGTGTGTATGTGTGGGTAAAATAGTGGAGCGCCTGTTTTTTGGAAAAGAGCATTTGCATTTGAGTAATTACACGCATTAACTTACATTTAACCCATTTGCCAAAATGCCACTGAGTGATGAGCTTAGTATTGCTATGGAATTGAAACTGCTGGAGTTTAACAGCATCAAGGACAGTGGCAATCGGATCAAAGCAATGTAATTAGAAGTCAAAGCGTGTCTTATCATAAGCAAATTAACAAAATGAAACAAAAACAGACATTTAAACGAGTCACTCACAATCAGCAAGTGTTAGTTAGTTAGTTTGTCCTTCACTCATTCAGTTGTTTGGTTATAATTGTAGGCCGTGAACCATCAACATCAAAATCAGTTACAATAAAAGCCTACTTAACAAGGACTAATACAGTTTTATATTCTTTTCCTTCTAAATTTTCAACAAAAATTCAGTTTTCATCGTGTTACTTAAGTGGTAACATGAACAAATAGATCTACTACTGTGTTTTGTTTGTGTTTTATTCAGGGACTTGTACAATCGCAGGACCAAATACTTTAAAATACATAACAATATTGTGTACGTACCCATAGATGAATGACAAAATAAATCTCCATTTGACTCATACTGTTCTTAATAGTATTTGTGCAGTAAAACTGAAGTAGGCGAAGTCATTATTCATCCGTGTCAACAGACCAAAAATGTCCCTGACCCTAAAAAAAAAATAAACAGCAATAACAATACTAAAAAAAGCGAAATAACAATAAGCGAATATAAAAATTAAATAAAATGTTTTATTTATATGAATGTTTGCCTTGTACGTGGGTAAAGCGAAAAGTTTTTAAAATATGAATTTTCAATCGAACTTTATGCTTTTAATCCAAAGATATTTAATTATTTTTTGGCTTAAGTTTATTTAATTTACTGCTGGCTTTTGAAAATAAAATAAAAGTGCTCGTTTCGGAATTTACATATATTGAAAACAAAACAAATTAAAGTTTTTCAAAACAAATTTGAATTTTTATTTTACTTTCAAAAACAGCACTTGAATTATATTATTTTATTTAGAAAGAAATTCTAAAGCATATAACAATTGAAAATACACAGAAAATTGTGGCTTTACGGAAGGTTGAACTTACATCATTATGTTTCGAGATCAAACACGATCTCATCACCAGAGTTCTTGTCCCCCTACACCTCACTCAATATCATTTACCTCTAACCAATTTGGCTCGGAAACAAAAAACCTTATTTAAACAAGAGTTAACTGTCGCTGTCGTGATTGGTAGTGAGATATTCTATTAATGAGCTGTGTCTGTCTTAAAACATAATGACATAAGTTCAACCTTTCGTGCAGCCAAAATTTCTTTTATCTTTTAAATTGTTACATGCTTTAAAATTTCTTTATAAATAAAATAATTTAATTGAAAAATTTAATTAAACCAACTTAAGCCCAAAATAATTAAATATCTTTGGCGTAAAGCTCTTTGTTTAAAATTTTGTTATATACATACATATTTCTGGGTTGAAATTAATGTTACTTGTACATAAATTCTCAAACTAAACTTAGAAATTTAAGATCTTAACTACTAAAATGCCAAAAGTCTCAAAACCAATTCCAGGGAATCTAAGAGAGATTTAAGAGTTGATTGCTTTATATATTGCAAATATGATATAAAAAAGGAAAATTTTCATAAAATAAAAAGTTTCAAAAAGCTTTTGGAATCGTCCTCCTTTAATATCGTATGTATACATATGAATACCAACTGACGAGGAACATTCAGTTCATTTATTCGTTTGAAAAATTGCAATTTTTCCATTTCACCATCAATTCCTTGATATGTTCCATCGTTCGTTCGTTCGTTCGTTCGTTCGTTCATTGGTTCGTCTGACTTGCCATCCGCCATCTCTCTCTACATGTAAGAGTATAACTTTGTATAACTTTTTGTTTGTCTGTCTATCTGTTTGTCTGCCTGCCTCTACATTATAGTTTACTTGAGTGCACACAGAAATGCTTTTTACTAAGTTGTATGTCGTATTATAGCCAACCAATATTCTATAGAGTTCTTCACTTTTTCTATTTTGTTTTTTTTTTTAATACTTTAACACACAACAACGCTTTTCTGATGCCAACAAAGCCAACAGCAACAGCTCTTGGCTTATAATTTCTTTTTTAAACAGAATTACATACATTCATATTACATGAAAATACTACTGCTAGTTCTTACACTTTACAAACTAGTACATATTTGTCAACAGTGCTGGAGTGATAAATAGCAAACAATCGAACAATAGACATTAACATTTCAGAATAGGTTTTTTTTTGTGTTGTAATTATAAAGTCATCAAAACAGAGATCTCTATTTTGAATTTAAATTGAATTCTTTAAATAACTTTTTTAGAAGGTCCTTGTGGGAAATATAGTAGCAATTGTAGCAAACGTAGTTGTCCTATGAGTTGTAAAAATTGCAGTGGTATAAAATGTTCCCGGGTCGTAAGCGGTAGAAAAACAACTTATCACTTACCTAGCACAAAAATATTAATAAAATGCCCTGACTGTACAAGCAGATTTTTTCCAATTCAAAAATATTTGTTTAAAGAACAGTAATTTGACTAATTCTAAAGAAACCACTACAGGACAAGTACACTCTAAAACATTACTTCAATTTTACGATCATATATTGTCTAAATTTGTGTTGAAAATTTCTCCTTGTCTAAAATTACATCGATTTTGTAGTTATTTTATTAAAGAAAAAACCTTCTAAATTAAACATATTTAGTCCAAGTGAAAAAAATTTTACATAAAGTATAATATGGCTATGGCTGACTATCAGTCAGGAGGTCGCCGTTCAAAACTGCATGCAGCCAATCGCTTTTTTTTAGTAAAAACATTTTATTCAAAAATAATGCGTGTGTAATTTCAGATCGATAATAATTTGTTGTAAAGTGCTGCCGACTATTATCGACCTAATTTTCAACAAAAGTGTTATAGAGTGTACTTATAGTTTGAATCTATACATAACCTATCACGGACTATCGTAATTATGTCAGTTGACCCCCTCTAATAACAACGCCATGTAAAAATGACAGGTCCCTCTCATATAAATTTCCACAATTCGAAACGGTTGCTAGTCCTTTGGAACCAGTCACGTGACTTGTTTTGTCAACATTTTTTTAAATGCGTTTGTACATTTCAAAGGTTGTTTAATGATGCTGATTAAAAATTAGTGTTTTCGAATCGAAATTGATGATTAGACTCAGGTTCGTAGCATCTATTCAGAAAGAAGCAAATATGATTATTATTCCAAGGAACAAAGGGAAAAATTAACATCAACTTATTTCTTCAAAATACACAGCAGAACATAGCAGCGCTACTTTCGGAAGCCGCTACACTACCATTGTAAGGTGGATCTGTTGAAAGTGATTTCAATTCTTATATATAGAAAATTTTAGTGAAAAAAGCATACGGGAATTATTTAAATCATTTCAAATTGATGTTAAATTGCTGTTTAATTACAATGAAAACAATTTCTTCATAGATCCAATGAAACAATAATTCACAATTCTAATGAAATATCATTAATATTGTGCTCAAATTTCATTGGAATTGCTTCATTAACTTTCATTGTTTCAATAGAAAATTTCATTGGAGTTATGACAACAATATTTTCTCAGTTTATAAAAACCCCTTTAAGTTTGCACAAAATATTTCAATTGGTACTTAAAATTCTTGAAATATACACAGAAAAATTATCATAGGTTTTTTTTTAAACACACATGTGTTTGAATTTGTTTTTAAATTTTATTATTTTTTTTCTTTGGTTTTTAAATATTCCAATAAAAAATTTTGATAGAAAAAAACTCGATTTTTTTTCTTATTAAATATTTACGAATTTTAGTGTTTAATTTTACGAATTTTGTGATAGGTCCCATTTCCGTAAAAGAAATAATTGAATTTACGAACCTTAGCCTAATAATCAATTTGGATTCACAAAGCAAATACGTTCGAAATAATCATATACGAGTAAATAAACAATTGTTTTATGTTTTTGTTCTTGTACTCGTTCTTATTATTATATACACCCATAGAAACTTTGTGCTGACAGTGCTGTTGGCTGAAGTAGTTAAGATGTTGCCTACAAAACAAATGAGGAGAATCAAGAGTCTGGGTTCGATACTGTGAGCGGTCATCAACGTTACAAATTTGTCTGATTGGAGTCTATCGTACTTATATCAACCATGGAATTAAAATAGTCAATAAAAGAGATAAGTTAGTGAGGCTACTACGTAATGTAATGATTTCGTTAAAACAATGAAATAATTTCATTAAAATAATGGCAGAATATCAGTAAAATAATGTCAGAATTTATATAAAACAATTAAATAATTTATTAAAATGATAAAATATTTTCATTAAAATTATGAATTAGTTTCACCAATGTAATGAAATATGTTCATTAGTTTAATGAAAATGTTACATTGAATCAATGAAATGATTTCAAATAACTAATGGAATTTTGCATTGAAATAATTTTAACGAAACTTGTATTAATCCAACAAACCTGACATTGGTTGAGTTTTAATGAAAGTGTTCATTGGATTAATGTCAAAATTCACAGAATTTATGGACAAAATTCTTTCGGTGTACTGTTGTAATTTTTTCATTATAGCATTTTTAGTTACTATCCGATTTCGATCCATTATGACTTAAAATTTGTGATATCGAATAAACTATGCAATTAAATTATACAACTTTGGATTTCTTTGTTATTTGTGGTACAAAACAGCTTCCGAAATGACAACAATTGGTAAAAATTTTTAAAAAATTTTGTGACATTTTAAATTTGATCTACCATAACGTAGTCTGTTTTTATCCGATCAAAACAAATTACTCACTATTAGAAGCATAATTAAGCAGCCTTTCAAATAATATCCAATTAATTTTCTTTAATTCTAGATCACTGTTGGTCAAAAATATTTTGCAGCTGTATTGCTGTGAGAATTGTGAACAGTAATACGATAAAGTAAACGCAAAATTTTTTATTAAAATTTTATCACAAGTAATTATATTGGTCATAAAAATGTATAAAAATGCGGTTCACGCTGAATTTACTATTTTTTTACTTGATAAAATGGAGAAATTTTCAATACTTTTTGCCCCAATTCCTTTAGTTTTTTCAAAAAATATTTTTATTTCTAATAAAAAGCACTTTATTTTCATCATCATTTATTTTACACACTGTATGTGGCAAAATACCAAAAAAGCTACTATGCATGTACACTCGTCGCTCTCGCATTAACGACTAAATAGAGAGTATAAAAAGAAATGAAATAAAGAGTACAAACAATTGTTTGGTGAAATGAACAACTTTGCTCTAGATGGCGCATTAAAGGCAAGTATAAATCGAAAAACACGAATGTACAGTTAACTCGACAATGGCCGAAATGAAAAAGAAATTATTGTTAGAGTGCGCTGCACAGCCTTATTGCTTTAAAAATACACTAAATATTTAAACGTTCTAAAAATAAAAAAAATTGAAAGCAGTGTAATTGTAAAAACCGTTCTAATAGCTGATTCTGGTAGAAGGCACCAAAAAATGTATAAGCGTATCGACGCGTTGCAACGTTTCTAATGTTTAAATCTGGTATTCATTTTAGGGGAGCTAAGTTCACCCTTTTGCACACAGTTATATTGACTTGGCATATCGATTAGCTAACCCACAACAAATAAAAATATTTTTGAAACATAATTTTCAAAATATATTTGTCAAAAGTACTTTTCTAAAAACTTCTTTTTTACTCTAGTGGCCACACAAATATTTTTTGTATTTAATTAAATGCGTTATTTTCTATTGGTCTTGTCTATGAACTTGAAAAGATTTGCGAACGATTCCATGTTCCCAAATAATCTGCATCCCAAAAAGTAGTCCAACGCTATTTGTACAACTCATACAAAGGTTTTGAATTTGGCAAGTATTTGTGTTTAAAATGAAAATTCTTAAAACAATATAACAAGCATTTATACAACTTGGCAACATTAGCATTTGTCGTTGTCCTCATCATTACTAACATGATGATCAGAACTAACAGACACAATAATTTCCATCATTACTAAAACAGAATAAGCAAAATATAATATCTTGTGCTGTTTTAAAGCAAGTTTAACGCTCGCGTTACCATTAAAGAAAAATAATAAAATAAAAAATAAAAAAATAAAATTAAATACAAAAACTACAAAAGACAATGAAAAAAGTGACGCCAAACGAACTGAAAACAATACGCCGCATATGAGTGTAGAAGTAAATATGGTTGCCACACAGCCATTCATATTTTTACACATATGCTACAAGTATGCATGTGTTTGTAAACATGCAGATGTAAATGTTTAAGGATAAGTTTTCCTGAAGATGTGTGTGTGTATGTGTGTAGCCGGAAGAAGAAATTTTCGTACTTATATTTAAGTAGCTCTAAAGCGAAAAAAGGAATTATGTACAAACAAATTAGTTACTTTGAAAAAAAAACTTTAAAAAAAGATGACAAAATAATACCAGCGAATAAGACATGAATGTAAAATTTTCAATTGTTATTTCTATATTGTGGGAGTTGTTTTATTTCTTAGAAAGAAAACTTATCATAATTTATATGCAAATTCGCATATTCATGCTGATGTACGCGTGTACATATTCATGTTTGCATAATAAATTAAATCTCATTAAATTTTTTCTAAAATGTCTATTAAATTTTCTTCTATGTTTCCCATCTAATTGAAGTGCTGCTTTTTATTAAGACACTTCATATTATTATAATTAGTTGACAAACTTTGTATGTAAATGTTGTGGAAAATTTGACATTCATAAATTTCGTTATCAGAACTGTCATAATTTGTAACATTTGCTTTTGGAAATTGAGACCAAAAAAATGTTAAATTTAGCCTTGTTCTAAATAAGTTTATTTGTTAAAGTGTAATACTGACCTTTAGATGTTGAACTTTTTGGTAAAACGTGTTTGTTGTTGATGCTGTGTTTTATAAGGGATGCGCAGACACGTGAATATTGAACTGATATTGAGAAAAAAAATGTTTTAATATAAAAAAAATGCAAAGGGCCTATCATCATTTTTAAAAATTTTCAGGAGAGATAAAACAACCTAATAAAGACCAAACTATTGTGGTTTGCTGGGTGTTGTATAGTTTTCAGAGCCTACTATGCTTATTTTTGAAAATCATTTATATATTTGTAAATTCTCAAATGGTTTTTGAAAGTCTGTACATAAGATAAAGGGCTTGTAACTGTTCAAAATTTTGTTTGAAGTTTACTGACGATTTGGTAAAGTAGCAAAGAAATGCATAAAGACAATGCTTAAACAAACACCAGCAAATAAATTTCATTTAAAATAAAATTATGACAATATGTTAAATAATAAATTTCTTAAATATTACATTTAGCTGAATATTGCCTTAATTCATAAAAAATTTTTTGACATAACAGATTAATAAAACAAATTTTCATACAAAAATTTGTTTTATATAAAAATATAAACTCTGAAGTCTGTTCTAGGATTAAATAAGTAAAAATAAGCCTGATTCAGGCTTGATTTAAGTATGCGGCGGGATTGATTCAAGTAAGCGGCACGATTGGTTCAGGTACGCAGCGGGATTGATTCTCAAGTCTTCAGCGGGATTGAATCAAGCATGTAATACGACGTTTCTCTGCTACTTTTTCGCTATGCCCAAGCAGTGAAAATCAACAACAACTAAACAACAATAAAAGTACAACAGTGAGTGGTGGCTCTCATCAAAGCAAACAAACACCAACAGAGCACCAGTACGACTGTGTATAAAGTTTATAAACATAGTTGTACTTAAAATAAGATTTTTTTACATGAATAAAGACGAATCAGGCAAAAAATTAAGTATTTTGCACTTGAATAAATTTTTCTGTACTTGATATAAGGAAATCCGGGATTTTCGTACTTTTGACACCCCTTAAGATTAATTTAAGTACGGATGGATTGAGTTTTTTTTCTGTGTAACAAGTTTGTTTACTGAAGATTTCTGAGTGAATCTATTTGTTAATGTTGTTGCGTTAATTCTAATTAATTTTTTTAAATTCTTTAGATAAACATTACCCGTATATTCTGTACTCCATGAAAAATTACCAAAGAATTGTTGTTGTAAATAATAATTTGCAACAACAATGCTTTGCAACACAATCAGGCAATTAATGCCTACCAGTTAAGTAATTAATGTGTTACCTTCTTTAGGAAAGGGATAGAGTAGAGAGAACAGGTGGTGAAGTGGGAGAGAGATAGAAAGCTTAATTGATTTACAACCCTGCTATTGCGCGTTTTTTTTTTGTTTGTAGAGCAGTGTTGCAAGCCCCTCTGGTGTCAAGTAGAGGCATAGAGTCTTTTACTTCGCCGACGGTTTTGCTACAGTACCGACGAAGGAGGGTGCTGTGAAGTGCATTAGGAGATGTTAGTATTAATCGCTGCCGGTACTGCCAAAGTGATCAGTGCTATGCCTTCATCACTTTAACAGTCCAACAACAACCAACACAATAACACACCAATGCATATGAGAAAAATGCATGATGTTGTTGGCTTGCCTGAAACTAGTCTCGAACTCAAGACCGCAGGGTTTGTAGTCAAACGCGCTAACTACTCAGCCAACAGCACCCGCATGGAATACAAAACACGCCCAATAGAGATGAACACATTTAACAAAATGGAATGTTATAAATGCTTAATGGATAATGATAAAATTATTTAAAACTTAAAAATAAAAAAAAGTTTTTACTGACTCAGACAAAATAATTGTTTGATATACTACAAAAAATCCAGTACATCTCTTTGTTTGATTCAGTAAACTATTTTGTTTAGATTTTTAAATTCCTAATAAAAATCACTTATTTTTTTAGAATTTGTAAATATTCTGAGACAAATTGTTTTATAAATTCAGACAAAGATATTGTTTGATATATTACAGAAAATCCAGTAAATATTTTTGCTTGATTCACTAAATTATTTTTTTAGAATTCGTAAATATTTTTAGACAAATTGCTTTATAGATTTGCAGAATTTTTTTTTACTGAAAAAATCCGTTTTTTGAATGAAGTTGTTGAGAGATTTTTGTCTGTATTTACAAATTTGTTTGTAGGCTTTTTTCTAGACAAAGTATTTACTAATTCATTGAATTTCTTTACTGAATATGAAATATAGTTTTTTCTGTGTTCACTGACGAGTTTGCTAACTAATGATGTACATTAGTTGTAACAGTATGTAACAGTATCAATCAGTGAATATACTGGTTAGTGACCAGTCCTATACCTTAATCGCTTTAACAGTCCAAGAACAACTAACACAATGACACACCAATGCACATCACAAAATTGCATAATGTTTATGACTTGTCTGAAACTAGTCTCGAACCCAAGACTTTAGGCATCTTTTTGCTTTGTGGCCCACTAACCCTTCAGCACTCTCATAACATTTTTGAGACATACACTTTGTTTTTAGTTTTTAAAGTTTCTCATTTTGCACAGACCATGATACAATAATACAGGTACATGCATTAGAAAACTTTTCTCATCTAGGTTGTCAAATGTTCATGTGAGTTGTCAAAAATTACATACTGAGCAACAGCAAAATCGTTGTACACACAAACAAACACGTACATAAAAAACACAGCTGACGAAAATTTTTGCTAATGCATGTACCTGTATTATTGTATCATGGCACACACTTATTGAATTCCCCTCGTATATAAACTAAACAACTCCAGTTACAAGTCACATCGTCAGTCAGTCAGTTACTATTAAAACAAACATGCTTTGCAGTAGAACTTGTATAGTTTAGTAACAAAAACAATAATGTCAGCAGAGGTGAAAACGAAACCCAAAAGGAAAAAGTATGTTAGAGTATGTATTTGAACTTAATTGTATGCGTCGTGATACACCATAGAAATATGCAAAATAGGTACTTGCTGTAGTACGTGTGCATTAACGACTCACGCAATTATTGCTAGTTTGTCATTTAAAGTCACGTTATAGATTTCCATAAATGTTTAATATTTTTATATGTAAATATAAACTCATATTTATTATAACTGTAAGCAATAATCTTACCTTGTTGGTGGTGTATGCGTTTAAAATATCATGCACGTGTTTCTTTAATTTAATTTTTTCCATTTTTGTATAATGAATGACAACATAAAAGTGTGTGCTAGTAATAATGTACTCATATTTATGCACATTTTAAAAACACAATAAAAATTTATTAATAAAAGTGTAGAAAAAGATATGAAAATGCTACGAATTGTAACAGCAAACAAACCACATATGGGAACAGACTGATTGTTACTAATTTACAGGGCTCGGACTTTCATGCAAATGCATGTATTTTGTGCTGATAGATAAATAGCTATTGACTAATTATCTATGCGAATAATCAAATTTTATGTAGTTTAGCATCAATTTGTAGTTGCATATTTTTGCATATTTTGGTGGTAAGTGCATACTTTCGCAATAGATGCATATTTTTGGAGTTGTAAAAGTTTGATAATGCATATTTCTCAATTTTTGAAAAAAAAAACAAGTTAATAGGCCGATTATGTATGGCAGCCTAGCCTCAGTTCGGTTGCCAGTTGCTGAAAACGATACTACTGATGGCAACTGGCAACTGGCAACTGAGACCTGTCAATTTTAGTTGCTATTTGGTGCCTTTCTGGCAACCATTAATTTCAGTTGCCGACTGGCAACGGTAGGATTCATACTATAGTTTTCGCCTCATTCAATGGATGCTGAAATAAATTATATTTTTAGATTTTTTAACATTTTGGTGTATTGAGCGTTACATTTGCTTTTGCGGTGTTCGGAGAAAAACAAATACACCACAAAAAATGATTATAAGGTTTTAAAGCACTATACATCCACTCTGTAAAAACAAAAAAAAAAATAATAATCACACGACGATATTAAAAGTTATCGCCACTTTTTCAATTTTTACTTGGGTTTACATGGAAAAGTAAAAAAATTTTCATCTTTTAAAATAATGCTTTACAAACATTTATATATGAGCGAAAAGTATGCTAACTCTTCTTTCAAAACGAGCTAATTTAAATAAAATCGATAAAAAATGCTAAAAGCTATGTCAGTTTCAAATAATTTTCTTGTAGCAAAATACGATCTAACTAATACATTCTTCGCAAAGTGCGGAAGAAGCAAAACTTGTAAACAGATTATGTTCTTTATATCGTTTTTACCTTTCCGCTGCTGTTAACTTTATTTAACGTCCTAAAGTTTATAGATAAATTATATTTAAAAAAAAATTTTACGTAACGCTCAATACATTATTATACGAATTCAATATTTTTTCAGAGCACACACTATATTTTGAATTTAAAACAATTCAGGTGTATAATTTTCAACGTATTTTAACATAAAATCCTTAGTTATTCATCAAAAATGTTCAATTAAATTAAAAAAATATGGATAACACTCAATACATTTTTTTGGATACAACCCATGATTGATTAATGAAACGTTTTGCATTATAATACTATTTAACAAAGTTAATAAAACTTAAATATTTAGAAGTACAAACATACGCTCTTATTCTAGTGTATGTTGTTAATGCATTTTTAATAATTAAACTAGGGATGTGCGATTAATCGATTAGTCAAATTTTTGATTAATCAAAATTGTGATTAATCAATTAACCGATTAATCAAGAATCCTGATTAATCAAAATGCTGATTAATCAAATAATTTTAAATTTGATTATTCAAAATGAGGATTATTTGATTAATCATTATTTTGAATAATTTATACTTTGAACAATTGAATAATTTGTGTTTTTAATTTTTGTCTTGAGTTTTTTTTATATTTTATTTTATGCCTTTATTTTTTAGTTTTTTGTATTTCTTTCCTTTTATATTTGTATGTGTTAAATACATTTTGTTTGAAATATTGTTGTTTTTATTTTGAATAAATTTGAATAACCAAAATTAAAATTATTTGATTAATCAGCATTTTGATTAATCAGAATTCTTGATTAATCAATTAATTGATTAATCAGAATTCTTGATTAATCAATTAATTGATTAATCAGAATTTTGATTAATCAAAAAATTTTATTAATCGATTAATCGCACATCCCTAAATTAAACTGAAAAATGACGCGTACTAAGAAAGCGCAACGCTCAATACACAAAACTGCGGACAACCACAAATAAGAAAAATTATAATTTCTAATATTCTAAATATTCTAAAATAGTTACAAATTTAATTTGGTTTTTTTTTTTGATAAATTCACTGTGTCTTAATGTGGAAAATCAACAGCATGCATTACAGACACGCCACTTTTTATGAAGAGAGTAAAACAATATTTTCGTTCTTCGTTTTTAACACATAATGAACAGTCGTACATAAAAATAAAACGTATATACATTTATTTATAATCTATTAAATCATGCTAAAGTAGTTTTAATTCTACAATTTATGCGTTCATTTTATGAAATATATTACTATACTTTCAACGAATCAGCCATATACGAATTAATTTTATTTTTGCGACCAGGCCCCCCCCCCCCGCTCAAACTGTCGAAAAAGCTTAAAAAAATATATAAAGTTTTGCAATTTTTAAGGCAACAATTGGAAGAGTAAAAAATTTAAATTTTTAATTCTTCAGAATTTATTTCCCCTTAAGTCTAAAAATAAATAGTTTTAGAACTTTTAAGGCATAACAAAATATTTATAATCACATAAATTGTTAAAATAAAAAAAAAACTTTCTAGACATGTTGGCAAACTGGCTGTCAATATTTTTAACAAGGATTACACTATTTTTCTGAGTATGAATATTAAATTTCAAGTTTTTAAACTACATACATGTTCTTAAATGTACTTTCCCTGCTTCCGTTTCCGTAAGAATTTAAAATGTTACACAAAAACACAAACGTATTAAGCTAGTTTTGCTATTATTTTTTATATATTGTCTTGGAGTATATTTCTTTTGAACCGTAATCTAAAATGCTTTCTTCTTCTTCTCATATTTGTCTATTAAATAATACTAAAATACTTCCCCCCCTCCTGCATTAACCAGCCTCTGGTTGTAAGTAAATTTTAAGTGAAACTAGAAACCATCTTATTTAGTTCTCAATTTTAGGCACAACCCAGTAACTCGTGAATATACGTATAAGTGTGTGTGTGTGTGTGTGTGTGTGTGTGAGTATGTGTTATATTTAAGTCCCACCTGACCAAGACTTTCGTTAATGATATCGATTTCGAATATATCTCGAACAGTTATCGTGTAAAACTATCGAGAATGACATTTAAAAATGAATCGAAAAAAGTTTACCTGTCGCTCAGTTTTGTTTCAAAAAACATTCGATTTCGAAGGATCGTTAGCAATATCAAAGTGAGCCAATTTCGATATCGCATAAAGCAGGAACAAAAGCAATTTTTTTTAAGATTATCATCTTTATTTTTTAATTTATTTATTTTATTTATTTTTTAATTCCTTAACTTACTCTGCAGTCAATCAGATTCGAACACGGCACCTCTAGGCTAACAGACTAACGTACCTCCACTAGGCTATCGCCACACATTCAATAAATTATCGAGAGAAGTTCGCTTTAGCGATCATTCGTATTTTTTTTTAGATTCGCAAAGAAATATCGAATAGTTTTGTTTTGAAATTTCTTCGCTTAAGTGAACATTCGTTTATATCGAATCTCAGGTCAAGTGGGGTGCTAGTTTTAACTACTATTCGTACATACATGCTTAAGATATTCAACCATATTCCTTCCTGCATTCAACCATTCATTCTTTCATTCGCTTATTCATACAATTTTACATAAAAATAACTCCAGAGTACCATGAAATTTTCAATTTTTCTTTTGTTTTTTCTACATTTTCCTAAAAAGGAAACTTTCTTTATTTCTTAACATTCATTTCATTCGGTTTAGCTCTTCAAGCTTTTTTCTTTCTTTACTGAGTAAAGTATTTTTCCAGCAAACAGCAACAATAATGTAAATGATTTTGGCTAAAAAAACACGTAGTTGTTGTTTTTAAATAAGTTTTGTTCGAAGAAATATAAAAAATGGTATTAAAAATAAAACAAAAACGTATAAGGAAAAAAAATTATATTGTATAAAAAATAATAAGAATTGTTGTGAAAAAATGAACAATAGCATGAGAAACACTAGATGCGAGTAGTTCTCTCGTACAAAAAGAATAAGAATTCTTTTCTGTTGCTAACTTTTTGTTGTTGCTTTTACCAAAAATATTATTTTATATCTGTAATGGGAATCATGGCTAAAAAAGTTGTAGAAATAATAAACCTAAGAAGAGAGAAACAAAAAATACGAAGAAAATAAAGAAACATGAGTCAGAATATTGTGATGAAGTCTGACGAATAACCCCATCACAATTTAGCAGTTTGGGGATTAGGTTAGTTTTCCAAAACAAGAAAATTGTTCAGTTGGCCAAAAACTAAGTGCTTTAGTATAAAGATGTATAACATTTCATAAATTGAAATGAGTCTGATTATTAAATATCGCCTGCCAGTCAGTATCTAAACAAAAATTCAAAGTGCCATATTCTTATTTTATATTCTTAATTTTTTATCTAGTGAAAAAATAAGGTTTTAGATCTATTGTAGAATGAAATTGGGATTTTTATAAAAAAATTTTGTTATAATACATTTGTATTATTCTTCCTGATCCTCGAATTACAATTTTCTCTTTTATATACAAAAATATAGCAAACGTATGCTCTTGCAGGCCATGGAACTTCTCACTATTTTCAATGTACTCGAAAATTAATAGATTCTTGGAGCAATTAAATAAAATTAATGAAATCTACAACATTCAACGCAGTTTCTCAAGACCGAATTAAAAAATGAAAAAATTTTCAATGTTTCAAAATTTATGAAAAATCGAAAATAGCAAAATGTTACCATTTTTATTCTTTGATTATAAAATCAAATATACTAGAAATAAAATAAGTTTTATATCATGAAAATCGATGGATAAATATTGATTTTATTCACAAGAAAATGAAATTGCCTGATTTTTGCACAAGAAGCGAGGTTTGAAGAGGCTGTTCTACAGATTTTATCATAACTTGGGTAAATGTTGTTAAATTTTTTTTACAAAAATTACTAAAAGACTTAAAAAAACTACCTTTAAGCTGACTGCATATTATTTTTAAAAAAACTTAATAGTTTTGGAATTACTCAGACCGTAATGATGAAAAATATAAGTTTTTTTTTGTTTGAGGCAAAATTGAAAAATTTTCATTTTTTAAAAATTTATAAAAAATAGAAAAATAAGAAAAACTTAAAATTTTTATTAACTAATCATAAAGTCACATATACCTAAAATAAATTAAGCTTTATTTCGTGAAAATCGATGGATAAATATTGATTTTATTCATAATAAAGTGAAATCACCTGATGTTTGCAAAAATTGCGAATAATTACACTGTTCAAAAAAATCAATTTTTTTAAAGAACAAAGATCTAACAGCTGATTCTGGTATAGGCCACCAAACAAATATATGCATGTATAGGCGTTTTGAAAGTTTACATCTGGAATTCATTTTAGAGGAAGTTAAATTTCTCCGCCTTCTGTACATAGTTGTACACACAGAAAAATTTCCATGTAAAATCGTCGAATCGTCGAATCGGTCAATTTAACATTTTTCGGTAGTGATTTTGCTTCATAGGTGTTTCATGTTAAATTGACATTATTTACAATACTCTTGAAAGAAAATTTTTCCTTTTGAATTAACTATATTTCATGTTGATTTAATATTCCAGTTAAGTTAAATCAAAATGAAGTTTATACTGAAATAATACGAAGAATCATATTGAATCAGAGTAATTTCGAGTTGAAACAACGTGAATTTGATATTGAAACTATACGAAGAATCATGTTGAATCAAAGTTATTTCAAGTTGAAACAACGTGAATTTGATATTGAAATAACACGAAGAATCATGTTGAATTAAAGTTATATCAAGCTGAAACAACATGACTTTAATGTAGCTATTTTATTAATTATTTTACTTACATGATAGTCATCAGAAAACTTTGCGTTGTAGCTGACTGCCCCAGCCAAGATTTGAACTCGTGTCACCTGCATGATAGTCCACGCGCTAGTCACTGCAGCCACAACAGCTTCAAACTTTTCTTTGCTTATACACTAAATAAATACCGTAGTATGTAAAATGCATTTAATTTTAATTCAACATGATTTAAATGATTATTTAACATAAAGCTTATTTGAAATTAAATTTATAGTCATGTCGATTGAAAATGAAACTTAACGTTTATAACAAAATTGTTTTAACCATTATTTAAGGTTAGATTAATAATTTTCCGTTTTATATTAATATGAAACAATGGTAATTTTAAACCAGCAGCAGTAAATTTTCGCTGGTAATTCTTTTTTGACGTCTACATACACGGCACATGTAAGAATAAACAAGAACAAGTCACACAACTAAGCAGAACAGTGAATTGTAGCAATGAACAAAGCAAATAAACACTAACACACTCAAACGATAAATTATTTCTTTTAAAATTAATATGATTTCCAATCAAAATTGCGGCATGTGGATTTTACATTCCTTTTTTTCTGTGTGTTCTGGCTCGGCATAGGATATCTTCTAGGCCTTACGTTTAACGTATAATATGTGCTTAGCACTTTTATGTAAAACATCATGCTTAACACTTTCATAGAATATTTTAAGCCTCTAGCTCTTCGCGATACGGGTCTTTTTAGTCCCTAAATTAATAAGGGGCAAAAAACTTCCTTTCAACGGGCTGAATTATTCAACAAAAATGTTCCTCTCTTTGTTTTACAAAAAATATTTGAGCACATTTTTTATATTAAACGTAAGCCCTACAAGACATTCCATGCCGAGTTAGTAAACACAGAAAATGTTAATGTGAAATCGTCGAAAACCAGGTTAATTGAACATATTTCGGTAGTGATTTTGCCTAATAGGTGTTTCATTGTTAAATCAACATGATTTACAATAATCTTGACAGAAAATTTATCATTTTGAATTTATTATATTTCGTGTTGATTTAACATTGCAGTACATTTAAATGAAAATGAAGTTGATACTGAAATAATACGAAAAATCATATTGATTCAAAGTATTTTCGCGTTGAAACAACGTGAATTTAATATTGGAACAACACGAAGAATCATGTTAAATCAAAGTTATTTTAAGTTCAAACAACGTGAATTTGATATTGGAATAACACGAAGAATCATGTGGAATTAAGGTTATATCAATCTGAAACAATATGACTTTTTAACGTAGCTATTCTATTAATTATTTTACTTATGTGATAGTCATCAGAAAACTTTGTATTGTAGCTGGCTGCCCGAGCCAAGATTTTAACTCGTGTTACCTGCATGATAGTCCACGCGCTAACCACTGCAGCCACAAAAGCTTCAAACTTTATTTTACCTATACACTAAATAAATATCATCGTATGTAAAATTAATTTCATTTTAATTCAACATGATTATTTAAGATAAAACTTATTTGAAATAAAAGTTATAGTCATATCGATTGAAAATTAAATGTAATGTTCATAACAAAGTTGTTTTACCAGTGAAAAATTTTAAATCAAAGAGATTTAAGATTAGCTTAATAATTTTCCGTTAATTTTAAACCAGCAGCAGTAAAATTTCGCTGGTAATTCGTTTTTTGTCGTGTACATAGATACACATGTAAGAATAAACAACAACAAGTCACACAACTAAGCAGAACAGTGAATTGTAGCAATGAACAAAGAAAATAGGCACTAACACACTCAAACGACAAATTATTTATTGTAAATTTAATATGATTTCCAATCAAAATTTTTTACATTCCTTTTTTTTTTTTTTTGGTGTATAACTATGTGCAAAAGGCGGGAAATTTAACTCCTCTTAAAATAAATCCCAAATGTAAACTTTCAAAACGCCGATATACGTATGTATTTTTTGTGGCCTCTATCGGAATTAGTTGTTAGAACCTTGTTATTAAAAAAATTTACTGTTTTGTACAGTGCAAATATTCGCAATTTTAGGTGACTTAAATTTTTTATGAATAAAATCATTATTTATCCATCGATTCCGGCCCCTTCCCTGAGAAACAGTTGAACATACAGACTGTCCAAGAGAGCCTTCTACCAGCGTGGAGCAGTACCGTGCAGGTATTCTAGAAGTGCTTCTTTTATTGGATTTATTATATTAAATTACCCATTTTCTATGTCTCTGTTAAGGTGCTGATTTTTGTAAACAATCCCTAGTTGTTCGATGTGAGTAGGTAGGACAAATCCGTTATGCGTTCAAGAGGATTCAGAGAAAAATAATAAGTTTCGTTGTTGATAACAAAAATCCCGTTATTCAATATTTTTTTTTTAAATTTCCTGTGATATAGAACTCCGCTATATTGATAACAAAATTATTTCAAAAGAAAAAAAAAATTTAAATAAAAATAAAAAGAATGTTGACATGACTGGGATACGAACCCGGCCTTCTACTGCTGTGCCATATCCCAGTTATTTTTTTAAGAGATAAAACTTCTTTTAAGTATTTATATATGAAAAGAAAAGATATAATCGGCATGGGAAAGAAATACATACAACGAAATATTGTATTAAGTTAATGACAAATGTTATTGAAATTCATATGTTTTTCCAATAAAATGGTTTTATTGAACATAATTCTCGTCTATTTTTTTCAGTGTTGTCATCATCCAACAATTCATCGTATCCATACAAAATTTCAACTGCAACTATTTTTTGATATATCAGGAGAAGACTGTAATTGAAATACTCGATTTTTGTATCGAGGATCAAGCATTGTGGATAAACAATATGTTTCTAACCAAAGCATCGAAACTTTCATTTATTACCAATACCCAGTCATTCACTAATTTTGGCAGTTTCGATCTAGTTTCCCTTTCTGTTCATGTATTCTTGATAGTTATTTTCCGAGAAGAAGCCGGTTAATCGACACAAAAAACCAGCATGCCGAATTATTCGAAAATGTATTTAATTTTTACAAGACCAAGAAATCGCTTAACTTGTTCTCGGTTGCGCTTTTTGCATTCTCTATATGTACATGTTTAAAGAAGATACTCACACTTGGTGTCAGAAAATGATATTTTATATCCTAGAGATGCAAATATGCTACCAAGAGTAATTTCCGTTTCTATGTTGGGAACTTTCAATAAACTAACTTGCATATATTTGTGGGCATTTGAAAAATATTTATGCAAAAGAAAAATTCTATTTTAAAAGGAAGTCTAAAATCGGAAGATGTCTTTAACACAAAAATTTTATGTAATATTTTCCTTTAATGTTTCTACACATTTAAAAAAACGGAAATGTAAAATATGCTGAACATACATACCGATGCTTTTAAAAACTACTTTCTAAACTTTGACCTTTACTTTTTTGGCATTTTTTTTTAGAGAAATAGTTTAAATTTTTTATTCAACTAAATAATATGATTTGAATAGAAGCAGAAGTTAAATACAGCCACAAGCCATTTACTGATGTGAGATACGTGATAGTTTTCTTTAATATAAATTTAACAAATTCAAAACATAAATGGTTATTTCATAATAAATATTAAGTGCTATTTAAAAAGAAAATTTAATATTGCACAGTGGGGTGTAACAAAGAAAGAAGTGATTATACATAGATTTCCCAACCATTCAGGCGATTTTCATAAAAACAGTTGAAGAACTACACTGCTCGATTATTATATTTGGAGACACACTATTTTGTTAATGTGCACTCTAATCATCTTCAGTGCTTGATATACTTTTGTATATAACTGTAGATATTCAATTACTTTTTCGCAGTTTGATGAGATAGATTTACACACACGTGCTAAATACTTTTGTTCTCTAAAAAAAATAATGAATGATGGATGATGACATTCAACTTAATTCTGTCGAAAATTATGAAATTCTTTTTCTCTTCTATAGAAAAGATATTTCATTTCAACCTCTATTTCAATAAAAAAAAAATGGTGCAAACTAAATTTTTAATAACTTGTCTTACAATAAATATGAATGTGTGTGATGTGTGCATGTGTGTTCATGGCCTGACATAAATGAGTGAAAAAGGATATGAAAGAGAACTTCTTTTATTCTCTTAAGATTATTATTTTTTATTTTGTTTATTTTTTAATTACAACAAAATTTCTTTTGACTTTTATGTACTTTCAGCAAATATTTACGATTATTTTTTATCACTTTTTTTCACAACATGTGGATATTTTTGTAGCCGCTTCTTTTTCTTTACATACACATACATGCATACATTTGTTATTTCTATTTTGTTCTTTCAACCATTTTCAAAGTAACACACATACAAACAATACAAGTGTAAGAAATGGAAGACATGTCATTAATTTTAATGAGCGAAGCGCAGAACAAAAATTCCAACTCGCTTTTCACAATGCGTGCTGAGTTGTATACAGATAGAAGCTGTGGGCTAGAGGCTGCCAGATTTGGGAATTTGGCTCCAAAATCGGGATACTTTTAATCAATCCAAAGTCATTTTTGACACGAAGACAAGAGTTTACATTTTTAACCTCTCCGATTTTAAGGAAACTCTTCACACATATTGTAGTGTTACGAGCGAATCACATGGCGCAAGAATTACTCCGATTCTTTTAATGGTTCCTATTTTCAAGCCGTCAAAACTTGAGCATTTTGGTAGTCTTTGAGAAAAGTTCGTAATATTTAAGATTGAATAACTTTATAGTGCGTCATCAGATATTAATAAAATTAGTGTCCTTCAAAAGGTTTTTGTGTCCTCTTAGCAAGTATTAATTAAAAAGTCTATAGCTTCCTTCTACAAGTGCCTCTAAAATGCCAAAGTATCATTTATTCCAAAAACTCTTGAAAATGGTAGTTTTATTTTCCAATTTTTTTTTATGGAATTCAGCAAATGGCAGGTCCTTATTGTGTAAAGTTTTCAAGTTGGGATGAAAACAGACACTAAAGTTACAGTTGTTTCTTTATGATAACTCGATAATTTCTATGAAATATGTGTAATTTGACCCACTTGTGGCAGGAAACTATATCCTTTTTAATCAATATTTGTTAAGAGGAGACTGAAACCTTTAGAATGACACCAAAATTATTAACATTTGATGACGCGATCTAAAGTTATTCAATCTTGAATATCAGGAACTTTTCTCAAAAATGACGAGATGCCCAAGTTTAGAAGGCTATAAAATAGGAAACATAAGAGGTATCTGACTTATTCTTGCCATGTGACGCGCATGTAAGAGTATATTATATATTAGAGCGTGCTGATTTAAAAAAAAATATTTTTTTTCAAAAATGGCGGGTGTGAAAAAGTGTGTGTTGGTTAGATATTTACAATTGTATTTACAAAAACTGGCAATTGTATTGGCTTGCTTGGTAAAAAAAAGAAATATTTATCTTTGGGAGCCCCATAAGGAATTGAGATTGGCGATAGGTATGTTTGGAAAAAGTGTTCACACTAGAAAACTAATGGGGGTCGGCTACACATTTGACCCATCTAGGGGCCTCCTAGGAGCTTCAGGGGCCAAATTTAACAATTTCATTAAACCAATATATAATAATGGTGGTTTAATGAAATTGTTAAATTTGGCCCTGGAAGCTCCTAGGAGGCCTTAGACGGATCGAATGTATAGCCGACCCCCATTAGTTTTCTAGTGTGAACACTTTTTCCAAACATACCTATCGTCTATCTTCATTTCGCCCCACAGACGTTAAAAAAGTCGAGCTGAAAAGTATTCGTGTAAAATCCATATTATTAAAACAACACTGCAGAACGAAACAAAACGATGTTTTCCGAGGCCACTACACCTTATCGTTAGTGTTAATTTGTATGCCGGTTAAGTTAGTGAATCGCTAAATCGTATTTTTTAATAAGGGAGATTTTGGGGAATTTACTTCGGTAATTTCGAAAGGACGACGTAAAAAACCCTAGACGCCTTTGCTGCAAAATAAACTATTAACAGTAAATTGCGAAAACGGAAAAAAGAAAAACAATAATAACGAACGGAAAATTCATTTTATTATGTGCAGAAAATTAACGATTTTCCTTTTCGCAGTTATTAACAATGAATTGAACAGTTCACATAAATAAGAGCAATAATAAAATATATATTTAAAATACTATGATATAGTGTTGCGAGGGTAGTTGAAGAATATCCTTATCTTAATAGGAAAAAAATAAATAAATTAAACAAATATAGTGGCTGCTATTTATGATGCTGCTAATGAAGACGGAAAACTGTCCTATGTATTTACATGAAAGTAAAGTTGTTTAGCATATTGATGATTTTCTATGCTTTAAAAAGCGATTTTTGTTTAAGAAATGTAATACTGAAACCTGGAACTCACCATACAAAAATCAGATGCGATATCGGCAGGTTTGTAAGTGCTAATTTTACTCGATAATAGTAAAAACAGCTTTTTTGATGCAATTTTTTTACTGGGAGATTATTATTTTGTCGAGGAGTTTTTGTGTTAACTTTTTATTACTTTTTATGCCTACACTGTTACCAATACCAAACAATTTGTGTAACTGCAATTTGTAGAGCCCGACCGAACGCCCTTTCTTTAGACCGACAATTTCAAATCCGAATTTCGGTCGAAGTTTTAAAACCGAACCCGAAGGCGAACGCGAAACTGAACTTTTTTATTGAATAGAAAATGTTTAACTTTTTTTTAACTATGACTTATTTATTTAATAAATACATAATAAGCTAATTCGTAGGAAGTTGCACAAATTTCCCCACCGGTTTTCAAAAAAAAAAAAATATTAGCCCAAACTGCTGGCAAACACTTTCAAACAAAAAAAAATTTGAAAATCGGTTTACAAATAATTATACGTGTACAAACATATTAAATTAAGTAAAGTGCACGCGCAGGGTTCCGTACGAATACAAATATATCCCTTTTCGTTTTTGGGCTTTTTTTCATTTTGACAATTTTTCCGTTTAGCTTTTTTGTTTAATTTTAGTTTTTTATTTTTCAACTTTTTTTTCGTTGTTTTGGCGATTTTTTTTCGTTTTGGCGCTTTTTTTCATTTTGCTGATTTTTTTCGTTAATTTAGATTTTTTAGTTATGGCGATTTTTTGGTTTTGGCGTTTTTTTGTATTAACGTTTTTTCGCTTTTTGACGATATTTGTAGTTTTAGCGATTTATTTAAGTTTTGGCGTTTTTTTAGTTTTGGCGCATGTTTCGGTTTGGGAATTTTTTCGGTTTTTGGGGTTTTTAGTTTTAGCGGTTTTTTTTTTTGTTTTGACACCTTTTTTCGTTTTGGCGATTTTTTCGGTTTGTGTGTGATTTTTTTAGTTTTGGCTCTTTATTTTTGTTTTGGCGCTTTTTTCGTTTTGGTGCTTTTTTTCCCATTTTTGGATATTTTTTCGTTTTTTACGCAGTTTTAGCGATTTTTTTTGTATAAGTGCTTTTTTCGTTTTGACGACTTTTTTCGGTTTTTGGCGTTTTTTTTTTAGTTTTTTTGTGATCTTTTTAGTTTTGGTGATTTTTTGCGCTTTAGCGATTTTTGGGTGCTTTTTCCCTTTAAGCGCTTTTTTCATTTTGGCGATTTTTTGTTTAGACATATTTTTAATTTTGGAATTTTTTAGTTTTAGCATTTTTGAAAATTGCAAAAGTTTACCTCTTACGGTTTCCAAGAGGCAGCATATTGTATAAATTACATTAACGGATAGAACACCCTTTAATTTTTATTGTTTCAAAAATCAGTGTTAATTGGTGTAGCCTATTCTACAGACTACACCAATTAACATTAACTTCGAAAATTTAAAGTGTCTATATATAAGTGTCTGTATATTGCATTAGTTGCTCGCTTTGGAACACCCCTTAATTTTTAACTCTCGTATATTTGTTGTTGTGGCGGCAAAAGTTTTACATATTCTGTGAAAATTTCAGGTCCGTACCTCTTATGGTTCCCGAGAAAACAGCCTGTGACAGACAGACGAACGGACAGACAGACAGACGGACAGCGTAGCGAAAACAATAGGGTTACCTTACACTTTTGGTGTACGGAACCCTAAAAAGTAAAAAAAAAAATAATAACAATATGTACACACGAATTGATAACCTCCTTACTTTATACATATTATGGTTTTTTATTAAATAAATTTTATTCCAATATTTTTATGTGAAAATTTTTTTTGCAAATAATTTTCATTCGAATAGTGTTATTCGATTAATTTTATTCGAACATTTAGTACTCGAGTAATTTTTTATCCGAATATTTTTTATTCATATAAATTTCCTTTGAACAATTTTTTTATTCGAATAGTTTTTTTTCGACTTAGTTTCATTCGAGAAATTTTTCGAATAATTTTATTCAATTAACTGCACTGTACAACAAAATATTTATTTATTTTTTCAAAATTACAAGGTGCGAACAACTGACTCTGCCAGAGGACACAAAAAAATACAAACGAGTATCAGCGTTCAGCGAAAGTTTACATCTGGGATTAATTTTAAGAGTAGTTTAATTAGATTATTCCATTGTACCTGATATGAATACATAATAATACATATGTATTAACAAACGGAACTTCGTTAAATTTTTTCTTCTAATACTTTGAAAATTAAAATTAAAAGTATATTAGAATTAAACAGTATGACTTAAACTGGTACTCAATCTGTACACTCACATTATAATGACAGTAACGGAATGTATTTTGTTCAAGAAGTATTCAGTGCAATCATTTTTAAAAGAATAAACATTTAAAACTCTAAGCTAACTGATTTTAACATTCAATAAAAAAACTAAGTACACATTAATAAGGATTTTCGGTTGCTTTTAATATTGTCCCTTGTTTGTGTTATAAGTACAAAAAAAAATAAAAAATAAAAAAATTCATGCATAAAAATAACACACACACAAACACTCAAAATATTCTGTACGTTATGGAAGTTGTGAATAGTTCTCGTGACAGTTAAATTAATCAGATTAAAGTAAGATTCATTCATTTTTAAATCGTTTAGTTGCTTGTTTTTTTCTGCAAGTTAAAATAAACAAAATAAACGAAAAAAACAATATTTTTTACTTATTTAGTTCAGTTAATCTTTTAACATTTTAAATTAAATGAACTTTTCGAAAAATTTTAATGAAAAGTAAGTAGACCGGTTTTTAACTGAGTTTTAATTTATTTTATATTGCAATTTCAGTTAATTTTACGTACAGAATATTTTGAGTGTATTTGGAACTACTATTATTAAAACTACTATTTTAATTTTACAAAAAGTACTTTCATTGATTTTGAATGAAAAAAAAAATTTTTCTTCATACAAAATTAAATAGCTACGTTCACACTTGGCAAATATTTGACGAAGAAAAAAAAACGTGGCCAAGAGACAAACTAAAACCTTTATAAAAGTAGCTTTTTGCAGCATAATTAATTTAATTTTGTAATATAAAAACTAAGTGAAATCACACAAACCCTGTGCAAATGTAGTGGTTACTCTTGTTTCGTTAAATATTTGCCAAGTGTAACTGTAGCTTAAGTCTGACTGAGAAAGAGGACGAAAAAGTGCAAATGTATTTATATAACTCTGTTTCATCACTCACTCACAAAATCGGAATAGCGAAAAGAAAAGTTGCCTTATGAAGATCCAGTCAAACTCTCACATAGAACTTAAATAGATAAATTGTAAAAAGAAAGTTAATGAGAAAAATTTATAAATTGCTGATTGTACTAATAAAATAACAACTTTTGCTAACTTAATATCGAACTTATCTTTATATTCATTTATTTAGCGCCAAAGTGTTGAAAGAGTAAATGTTGTTTTAAGTTTAAAGGAAAAAGATATGCTATTTATAACTAAATCTAATTGCACTTGACATATAATTGCAAAAATAAAAACCAAAGAAAAGACATACATTCATTAAAAGAAAATATGAAAATATATATAAGAATTGAAATTACATTCAACAGAAGATACATAACAAGTGGTGAAAGCAGAATACACACGAACGCTGACAATGGAATAAGTAGCGCGTACCGAAATCAACATCTTTCTGTTCTGCTGTGTATATTGAAAATTAAATTGATGTTTATTTTTCGCTTGTTCTCTGGAATATTAATCATATCTGATATGTCAATAAGTTCGAAATAATCATATTAAAATACAAAAATGTAATTTTTTTTGTGTTTCAAAGAATGATAGTAATATATTCGATGCGAGAAACCAGGTACTAGTGTGACTAACCCTCTGCGACTGACGTGACTTCAGTATCACAATTCCACTGACGTGGTAGTACACTGGACACTATTTCGACTGCTTATCTTTACCAAGTTCCGTTTGTAAACCCACTGAAAATAGTTCTGATTTTAGTTTAATGTAGTAGTTTGTTATTTATTGTAATTTTTTGTTAAAAACAAAACGACAAATCTTATTAAAAACAAAATTATTGGCATGGCATAAATTAGCCTTAAAAGACTTACATCCATACAAAAACAAAAAAATCATATTTAATATTATTTTTGGTACAAAGTTTAACACTAATTTTAGCTTTTACCTAAGCTAATCAATATAGAGAAAAAAGAGATAATATCAATGGTTTAATAAAAAGTTATAACGTATTTTGTTAGGACTAACTCAATACTGACGTGGTAGACTTGTAGACACTTGTATGGTCACATCAACGCCTGTGCTCACATCAACGCGCGTTTCAATTGCTTTCTTCGCACTAACGTACACACGAGTACGTAATAAGAAGGTACTGAAAACACCAGAATCGATATTTGTATAATTATGGCGTAAAACAATGTTTTCTGCTTACTGGTGTCTGCTAGACTACGACGTCAGTCGCAGAGGGCTGAAGATAGTATTTTTAAAGTATTGTTTCTACTGCATTTATAACTTAAATAACAAATCACCCATGGATCCATTTTGTGTGAATCATATGTTAAGTTTTCGTTTAACTATTTTATTAGATTGATGGGAGTAATAGCAATTTTCCTTCCCCTTTGATTTGCCAAAGATTTTTTGCGGGCTAGATACTTTGTACTGAAATTTTTTTCGAAGGGCGTGGGGGGGGGGGGGGGGGTGAAAAACCTCTAAAAATAGCGTTACGTAATATGTGAATAACCCCTAGTACAGACAAGTTATTTGAAAGTTCTTTAATCAATTTCGAAATCTTTCATATTTTGTACACACGTATGATGAATATTATATTTCTTATTTTCTCATCAATCATTCGCATTATTAGCGGACTGTTTGTAAAATACAGCCGGCTCTTAATCATTTGCAACTCAAGGGACCGCAGCTTAAAATAATAAGTGTACAAACAACTAGAAAGCTGGGAGGAAGAAAATTTAAATAAGCAAGAGCTTAATTAAAATTCGAAATGCGTAAGATAACTAAAGCAAAATATTTGCTGCTAATAAACCATTTTTTTTGTGTAAATTTATAAAAAAAATTTTTTTGTTATTTAAATTTCTGTACAAAATTTGAAATTAACTTTCTTTGTTCTCTCCCCAGTAATAAAGTGATTCTTTAGCAATTGAAATTTTATATAATTTTGTGACTTCATTACAAACAAAATATTAAATTTTTCTTACTTTTCCTTCTTACTTTAGTTTTTCTGCGCCAAGAATTTCTAAAAACCTTAGTTTTATAAATGCAATGAATTAAAGAAATATTTAATATACTATATTCGTTATTGACTAAATTTATGTTTTCAAATCTAAATTTTTTCTCTCTCTTTAGTTTTTCTCTGATTCGTTGCGTATCATTTATGCAAGGGCTTCTTCTTGTTCCAACTTAATTATGTTTAATTCAACCATAAACTTGTTTATTTATTTCAGTATTTTATTTATTTTAATTTTCTATTATACTGAATTCCATAGAAATTCTTCGCTCATGTGTGTTTGATATCTAGATATTTTTTAAAGGACACTCAAATTAATGAAAAACTTTTTTCTTGTCGTTTATTTAAATACTTTATTCAAAATTCCTGTTTTAAATACTTACTTCCTTATCTTTTTATTATGGGTTGTTTATGTTGCTTTTTGTTTGTTACTTTTCCCCTTTTTCTCCTCTTTAACTTAATAAAAATACTGACTGTGACATTTAAAGAATGTTTGAAATTTTGTTCTTTTGTTTAATTATTGCAACACTTGACAATAAAATAAACAAAAGGATATTTTACAAAAATAACAATTTTAATTTAAACATTTAATCTGTTATGTATTTTTTGTTTGGTGTGAGTGTGTGTGTGTGTTCTCGTTTGTAGAAAAAAAAAGGAGAAAGAAATTAGAAAAAAAATCAGGTAGCAGCACAACAACAAAAACAGGAATGAAAAAAATCTTTAGTTAAGTTAACTAAGCACTTGACTTGTGTGTTAGCCAACTTTATAATTAACACTAACACATACACACACTTAGTCACAGACTAGAAAAGAATCCTGAATCTATTTTCGCCTTTTAGTTTTTTGCTGCTGTTTTTTATTTCTATTTTTCTTCATACTTGAACGAAACAATGGCTGCAAATAACTACTACAACAAGAATAATAATGACTTAAGAAAAAAAGAATAAATAAAACACACAATGGCGAACTTGACGTAATTTACAAACAAGTCATGCGTATGGCTTCCTTGTGCTCTTTAGCTTTTAGACAGTTTCACAAACACGCCTGCATGCAATCACACAAACAGAAACATACACACACACACACACGCGCACACACACGCACTCACACATCCCAGCTATTGCAAACACTTAATAAAGGTATGTAATGTAATATACATAATATATATATATAGTTTGTATGCGGGCGGTATGAGCTTTAGAAATTATGACTACTGCACAGTAGTGGCGATGGTAAATTTAATATTATTTATAAGTATCAAAGTTCTTATTAGTCTATAAAAAATGGACTGGAAAATTTAAAATATAAAAATGCAAACTAGAACATTTTGTTATATAAAATCGTGCATAAAGTATTAATGGAAACATTTTCCTGTTGCACCTCAAAATCGATCACAACTTTTATTTAAATTTAAAAATCGGTTGTTGCGGACATTACGTTACGGACGTTACATTTCTTCATACTATCTACCCAGGTAGAAATTGCGACTTTATGCAAAAAATATGTAGCACCACAACACTGTAAATACAAAATTACGACTCTTCCAAAAGTTTTGTGCCACCACAGTAATGCATACACAAAAATAGCAAATTCAAAATTATGACTTAACTGGCGAAAAATCATATTCGCAATAATCATGTACCACTACAATACTGTAAAAGCAAAAATTTGACTTAAGCGGCCCACCCACTTGCAATATAATTGTGCAATTTTTCGTATTGTACAATAATATCGCCAATGACAGACACATATTCGAAGATTGGCAAAAATTAAAGGACCTTTGATTTTTGTTGTACAATAAAGAAAGTTGTGTAATGTGGTGGCAACATTGTTTAGTTTTATATTTACTTTTTCACTGTCAGCAAAATTGGGCAATATTTGCTTTGAGAATGCTGTGCCATTTATTGCATAGTATAGGCCAAAACGACAATAGTATGTACAATAACATATGCAATAATATTGTATAATGGATGGGCCGCTTTAAGCTTACAAATAAATTTAACTCTCTCTCTCTCTCTCAGATGCTCTCAGAGTAATTTTATGTGTAAATTTACTTTGTGCAGTTGATATTGTATATGGCTCTGTGGCTTATTGGTAAAGACGTTTGCTTGTGAACTGTAGTGTACATGTTCAAATCCGTAGTCAATCATGTGGCACAATATAAATAAAAGAAAATTTTAAAATTAACTATAAAACTCAAATATAAAAAATAGCATATAAAAAGTAGCAATATCGTTTTTTTTAAATAAATATTGTAAAGTTGTATTTACAACATTGTGAGAACACCTGTAAATTTAAGTTTACAATGTTGTGGCAACTTTAAAAGCAACAGTCGAAGGACGATCATTCGGCGTTATCATTTTAATGTTATGAGTACGTTAAAATTTAGGTAAACAGAATGTTGTACTAATGTTAGTTGTATCCTCAGACCATCGCACCAACGTCGTGCTGATTGTCTTTGTCTGCCTGTGTATCTATAACTTTTTAATTGTCAATTTACAACAAAACTCTGTTTACTGGAGTTGTAGATAGTATTTTTTTATCTGAAAGAAAGCTTTAGACAAAATTAGCATATTCCTTATAGTTTACAAGATAATATAAAAATAAAAAAATTATAAACAAAAACATATTGAAAATTAAGCGATTTTCTGTTAAACGTGTAATAAATATATTGTTACTGATTTTAGCGAAAAATTTATTAATAACATTTTTACAGAGCTCCTTGTAACAAAAATTTTCATATGTATACAGAGAAAACTGTTAAATTAAAACCGTCGAGGTTAATTTAAAATTTTTCGGTAGTGATTTTGCTTCGTATGTATTTCATGTTAAATCAACATGATTTTACAATAACCTTAAAAGAACATTTTTCTCTTTGAAATAACTCTATTTCATGTTGATGTAATATTCCAGTCAGTCCAGTTGATACTGAAATAGTACGAATAATCATGTAGAATCAAAGTTATTTCAAATTGAAACAAATTGAATTTGATATTTAAACAACACGAAGAATCATGTTGAATCGCAGTTATTTCAAGTTGAAACATAGTGTTTTTAATGCTGATATTCAATCAAGGGGATTTAAAGTTTAAGCAACGTGAATTTGATATTGAAACGACACGAATTAAGAATCATGTTGCATTAAAGTTATATTAAGTTGAAACAACATGCTGCAAACTTTAGTTTAGCTATATTCTAAATAAATACCATCGTATGTAACATGAGTTCAGTGTTATTTCAATATGATTTCATTGATTATTTAACATAAAATTTATTTGAAATTTAAGTTATAGTCGTGTTAATTTAATATGAAATGTACCGTTTATAACAAAATTGTTTTAATAGTGAAAAATATTAAATCAAAGATATTTAATGTTAGAGTAATGATTTTTCGTTTAAAATTAATGTGAAATAATAGTAATTTTAAACAAGCAGCAGCAAGTTTTCGCTGGTAATTCGATGTTTGTTGGCTGTTTGTCGGCTATATAAGAATGCACAGCAAGAAATAAAACAACTGAGGAATACGGACCTATTCACATATTACGTAACGCTATTTTTTGGAGGTTTTATACCCCTCTTTGTAACGCTTTTTACAAAATTTTCAGTATAAAGTACTTCATCCGTAACAAATCTTTAACGCCCCGCCCCCTTGGGGCGTTACGTAATATGTAAATGGCCCCTACAGTTAATTGTAACAATGAACAAAGCAAAAAAAAAAAAAACACCAGCACATAAACAAAATTTGTTTTTGTTAATTTAATATGATTTCCAATCAAAATAGCGTCATGTTAATCTAACATTTCTTTTTTTCTGAGAACTTCGAGCCTAGGGAAAATAAAATGTTGGTGAAAAATTTTTATTTTTTTACACTCAAATTTACTAACAGATTTTTTAAAACGTCTATTTAAAAGATAAGAATCGTATCTTTCAAAGTTGACAAACTGCGTAGAAATGTGTTACGAAACAATGAAGATATGACTGCCTAAGTAAAACATACTATTTTTCCAAACTTCTTTTAGAAACTATAGAAATTTACTTGTTTGGGGGGGGGGGGGGGGAATACCCCCTTTCTTTCACCCTCCTTGTATCCGCGCCTGCTAGATATACTATGCCTAACCTGACCTGACATCCCGCTTTAGGCGGGATTATCCCGCTTTTTAAGAGGTCGATCCCTCCTAAAATTGTTATCCCGCTTTTTCGAGTTTTAAAATTTATAGTAATTTTTTTTTAATTATTCCCAAAAATATCGAAAATGTATTAAAACAACTTAAAATTGAAAAAAGTTCATTTTTAGACATTGCGTCAAAACTCAATACTTAAAATTTTCTAGTCCAAAGACACTTAATTATTCAGTCTTCAGTTCGTTCAATTTAATTCTTCAATGCATATAATAATTGAAAAGACAAAGAAAAATTCTTGACTGTATAAGGGTCGAACTGAACACTATGATATTTCAAGAGTAACCACGATCTCATGATCAGAGCTCTTGTTATACCTTTCACAGTGTGAGGATGGTGAAAACAAGTAGGGCACGTGGTATTGAAAATTATTGATTATATCAAAAATTAATTTGAACGAATTAAAACCCACAGTGTTCGGCAAACATTGATACCTTCAATTAAAATTTTTCTCCATTAAGATGAAACGAAAATCCAGAAATAGCCCTCAAAGCCCAAAGTTGAAACTAATTTGGTGAATGATACATAAAATGCTTAAGAACCGGCAAAATATAACAAAGTTACTAGATATTAAGTGAAAAAACATAACTTTTGATCAAAAATATTCTTTTGACTATAAACTGAATTTTATAAAAGATAACTTCGAATTTTTTCACTCACTGACTTAAAACTTTCTTATTTTTTTCGGATCCGAACGACTTCATGATTCATGTGTTAAAGACAAAATTATCTTTAGGGTTAAACAAATATATAAAATTTTTGTTTCATAAAAATTATAAATTCTTTTAAAACATAGAAAAATTCACTTTTTTAAATTTTAAGGCTTGTAACTCAATGAATTTCCTAAGAACATATCGTTAGCTGAAATGCAAAATTACATAACTTCACTGTTTTTCGTTTTATAGAAGAGAAAAAAGACTAAATAAAATACTTTAGGTGACTGAAGTAAAAAGTCTCTTCATTTTCGATTTTAATGCGATTAATTTTTATGATAACATTTTGAAAATTTGTGAGGACAAACGCTTGGATGCAATAATTAATAATTGAAAATGCGATTTTAAATTTTTTGATAGTTACGTATTTTCGCATTTTAGCTAACGATATGTAACTGTTGCATACATTTATAAAAATTATATGTTATCATCAGTGTATTTACAACATCCCGCGTTCCATAATATATTTTATAAAATCCCGCTTTTTTGGTCATATTTCCTTCAGAGTCCCGCTTTTGACAAAAACCTACTGGTCACGTTAGTTTTGTACCAAACTTTCACAACCCCTTTCTAAGTTATGATACAATCAGTGGTGCGGTGCAATCTCTTCAAAAATAAAATTTAAAATTTCAACTGTTTTTGTAGTTTGCGCGGACCATAAAACCTCAAATAAATATAATGAGTGGTACTTCTTGGCATTTTTCTTGTTCCACACTGTGATTAATAAACAAATACATTATTACCTCTACGCTTTAGGTACGTCTAATATGACCCAATCAAGAGCAACATACTATGATTGAATATATGGTTGCAGTCAAGTCATATTATTATGAAAATAAATTTATTTTAAATATAATAACCATATAACTTTCTACATTTCGAATAGCGATATATCGAACATATAAAATACATTTTTTGACTTACGGCACTAAAGTAGTGCATGTTCGAAATGTACACCCTTTTGGTCATTTATCTTACTACTATGTGTTCATAGTTATATACGAGTATGTTACTGCAACTAATAATAAACGTGCCTATGTATGCTTTATTACATTGAATACTGAGAAATATGATTATGACAAATCCATAACAAAGTTCTCTTCTATTTGAATACTTACGAAAATTACATTAATTAGAACAATGTTTCAAAGTTTGTGTTCACATACACATGAATGTGTTCTTGAACCCACGTTTTACCATCAAGTGTAAAGAAAAAACATTTCTTGTTTCTACTTTAAAATTAAATAGGAGGATGTCTCGTGAGTGGCATGTTGTTAGAACTAGGGATGTAACGATACGCCTTTTTGCCGATCCGATACCGATACCGATATTTAAAAATAAATATCGCCGATACCGATTCCGATACCGATACGAATATTGAAATTGAGTTCAAGTTTAGATTAACAAAACTCAAGTGCAATTTTTTATTATACAAAATTACATTATAAGAGACAATATTTAAAATTGATAAAACATTGGAAGTAATTTTTAAGGAGCTACATTTTCTTTGCTTCCAACAAATCTATATTAAAAATATGCAGATAATTAGTAGAAAAGCAAGAAAAATTTTTTAATTCCTTTATAATTTAAAAAAATACTCGCCATGCAAAAATCGATTTTTTTAAAGGACATTTATCAACTAATATTCATCTAAATAACTTAATAGCTTAATTATTAAAAGACTTCTAAGTTTATATTTATTCACTTAAATTTGTATAAAAAATTGTGAAAATGGGTGCTTTTTCATCCTTTTTCTTAAGGAAAAATCATTATAGAATACCGAAAAAGAAATTTGTCCTAGCATCGCTTCCAATTCGGTGATTGGTAATCGAAAAACAGAACTTCTTGCAAGGGCAAGGATATGTAAAACTAATTAGAAATTATCCAAATTTGCAATACTTCCATATCGCGAATTCTACATTTTCATGACTTCTTTGGAGTAGCTCTTTTTTGCTGGAGTAAGATTTAAAAAACAACGGCTTGAATTTGAATTCATGGTAAAATTAACAAAAAATAAATAATTTTTTTTACAAAATAACAGCATAAAATATAATTAATTTTTAAAATTGCTATTAATAAGATTTAAAAAATAACGAAGTGTATTTAATTCATGGTAAAATCGAACAAACATAAATTATTTGTTAAAAAAAACTCTGAAAAAATGTTTAAAAGTATCGTCGTATCGGCAGTAAAATATCGCCGATACCGATGTATCGGAAAATCTGAAGTATCGCCGATATATCGGTATCGGTATCGGTATTCGTTACATCCCTAGTTAGAACATGCAGAGTCTTGCAATCAAACGCCCAAACAGTATTATTCTGAGACCTGTAACATAACACACACACACACACACACAAATAAACATACTTTTTACACTTTTTTTTAACACAATACAGTGCATACAACAACTAAAACAAAAATAAAAAAAAATTATTTACAGGAAAAGCTAAAAAAACATTGCAGCAAAAACTAAAAAAATAAAAAAAAACTTACGTCGTGTAAAGTACTTTAGTTTCATTATCTCCATGTGTCTATAGTTGACATTTTTTTATTGGCTGCAAGAACTAAAAAAGGGAGAAGATGAGAATGAAGGTCCTACATTCTAACTGCATGTTTGTTGTACAAACAATAAAAACTTTGAAATGCTGGGAAATGATGGAAATGGTTTGAAATGATACCAGAATGAACATAAATTTACAAAAATAAAAAAAATAAAATTAAAAATAGCAGACTTCTAATGAAATAATTTCCAGCACTGACATAATTTGAAAGTATAATTACACGTTGGCTTATAATGACTTAATAAAATTGTATATATAGAGATTTAAGTATAAAATAAAATATTCCGCTTTTGTGTGGAATGATTTGTTAAAAAGAGTTTTTACTGGAGGGAGTAAATTTATTAATGTTATCTTTTTTTTGCATTTACAGAAAATAAGATGAAAATATTTGTCTATTAATTAGCAAATAGTTAAATAGTTATTAGCAGGGCTCGAACTTTCTTGCAAATGCATATTTTTTGTGGTGATAGATAAAGAGGTATTGACTAATTATCTATGCGAATCATAAAATTTTTAAGTACACTAAAAAAATACCATGCAACATATGAACGAAATCGTTCGTATATTTTACGAAATATTTTGTAATTTCGCACCACGAAATTCTTTCGTAAAACGTACAAAACGAACGAAATTTTTGTGTTTATTTCACGAAGTATGTTTTGTGTTTTAAGAAATAATTTTTTATATAGTACGAAAGAGTTTCGTAGAAAAGAGAAAAAAAAAGTTTTACATATTACGAAATACTTTCATAGTTTAAGGTAACATTTAGAGAGTATTACTAAATATTTTTTGTGTTTTACGAAAAAAATTAAACAACTTTTTTTTACATTTTTCTTGTTATTAAAGTTGCCCCTTCTTTTCTCAGAAATCCCATTTTTGTGCTCCTTTTATTATCAAAATCCCCTTTTTGTGCCCCTTTTTGAAAATTTTCAACGCTAACGCTGTCTACAACTTATATGTATACGGGTCACTTAGCGCCCAATTTTATATGATTCAATAATTTTAAGAACAACTTATAATTGATTTCGTAATATGTACGAAATTTTTGTATATTTTACGAAAAAACGTACGAGTAAATGTTTTCGTTACTTTCGTAAAACTATAAAATTCTGGTGTAAAAATTGGTTCCGTAATATGTACGAAAGTTTCGTATATTTTACAAAAAAAATGAAAAAATAACTACGAGAAGTTTTCGTTACTTTCGTCAAATAATAAAATTCTGGACTCAACCTAATTCGTAATATGTACGAAAGTTTCGTACATTCTACGAAAAAAGTAAATACGAATGGTTTTCGTTACTTTCGTAGAATAATAAAATTCTGGACTACAACTTTTTTCATGGAATGTACGAAAGTTTCGTATATAATACGAAAAAAGTAACTACGAAAGTTTTTTTCGTAAAATGTTGCATTGATTATTTTCAGTGTAGCTTGGCATCGATTTTTAGTTGCATATTTTTGCATATTTTGGTGGTAAGTGCATATTTTTGCATATTTTGGCAATACATGCACATTTTAGTAATAATGAAATGTTTTTCAATGCATATTTCTCAATTAAAAAAAAACATCAATGGCCGATTATGGATGGCAACCGAGCCTCAGTTGGGCTGCCAGCTGCTGAAAATTATACTACTGATGGCAACTGGCAATTGAGAGCAACTATTAATTTTTAGTTGTCGACTGGCAACGCAACTATAGCTCGGTTGCATTAAATAATACACCCAATTATGTTTGTTTTATGTTATTTTTCTCTAATAATAATAAAAAGAATAAAAATAATAATTTTTTTATAATTTTAGTTTTGGTACTTTATTCCTAGGTAAATGCATATTTTTGCGCATATTTTTCATTTTTACGTACATTTATTAAACGCTTAAAATCACTTTTTAGTTGCATGAAACTCTGAGCCCTGGTTATTAGAGTTAAACCTTTATTTCGATAAAGAGCAATAACCCACAGACTACCAAAACGAATTTAAGAGGAAACTTTTTTGCTTGTGATTTTTGTGTTACGAATTGTTTTTGTATGCGATAAACTTTTAATTGTATCTAATGTACTTCTAATTACACTGGGCAACACAAAAATAAAATAACATAGTTCTAACAACTGATTCTAGTACACACAGATAAATTTCATAGTGAAATCGTCAAAAATAAGGTTAATTTCACATTTTCTTCATTCTTTCATGTTAATTCAATTTTATAATGACCTTCAAAGAACATTCTTCCTTTTGAAATAGCTGTATTTCATGTCAATTTATTGTTCTAGTACAGCTAAATCAACATGAAGTTGATACTGAACGAATGCGAAGAATCATGTTGAATTAAAGTTATAACATGTCGAAACAATGTAAATTTTATATTGAAATAACACGAAGAATAATTTTGAGTCAAAGTTATTTCATGTTGAAACAACGTGAATTTGCTACTGAAATAACACTAAGAGTCATATCGAATCGAAGTTATTTCAAGTTGAAACATCGTGCATTTGATACAAAGTTACTTAAAGTTGAAACAACTTAACTTTAATGGAGCTATTTTATCAATTATTTTACTTAACTTACGTGCTGTGTATTAATTAGCATAGGCATCAGAAAAATTTAAAAATTCGTGTTGTTGGCTGTCCTAGACAAGATTTGAAGTAGCACCACTTGCTTGGTTGTCAAAGCGCTAACTACTGCAGCCACAACAGCCTAAAATATACTTTAGATATTCACTAATATAAATACCATCATAAGCAACATGAATTTCATTTTAATTTAACATGATTTAATTGATGATTTAACACAAAATTTATTTGAAATTAAAGTCATGTTGATTTAAAATGAAATATAATGTTGATGACAGTGTTGTTTTAACAGTGAAAAATATTAAATCAAAGAGATTTAAATTCTGATTAATAATTTTTCGTTTAAAATTAATATGAAACAATGGTAATTTTAAACCAGCAGCAACAAGCTTTCGAGTGTAATTCGATGTTTGTCGGATATATAAAAATAAACAACAACAAGTCAGAGAATTGAGCACAACAGCGCATTGTAGCTACAAACAAAGGAAATAAACTCCAACGCACTGAAGCAACAAATTATTTGTCTTTAATTTAATGAGATTTCCAATCAACATTGCGGCATTTTGATATTATATTGGTATTTTTTTCTGTGTGTAGAATCCGCAAAAAAAATAATAAATGTATATCGGCATTTTGAAAGTTTACATCTGGGACTCACTTTAGGGGGAGTTGTAGTGACTCAACATAGGGAATTTTGTAAGCTTTACCTTTAAGGTATAACATAAGTTCAGCACTTTTGTATAAAACACCACGAGAAACATTTTTGTGGGCTCCAACAGTTTGGTCAGCGACCAGCAGTATGGCTTCCGTAGAAGACGCTCTACTGCTGACTTACTGTCTTTCCTTTCGGAAAAGTGGGGCCACTCCATACATCATTTCGGCGAAAGTAAGGTGGCGGCTCTAGATATTTTCAAGGCGTTTGATAGAGTGTAGAATGTGGCACTTTTGTCGAAACTTGTTGCTTTTGGTGTCGGTGATGATGATGATGGTCCCAATTTATATCGAGCTTTTTCGGGGATCCCACTATACGAGTTGTAATTGATGGGATCTCATCAAACGAGTTTTAGATTAATTCAGGAGTATCGCTACGCTCTTTTATGGCAGCATTTGCCATTCATATTCATTCACTACTAGGCAAAGCCTGCCGGAGATTGGGACATGAGGCAAAATATTAATGATACACTTAAGAACCATCTAATAACAATCTATGAATGGTATCGTGCAAATAGGATCGACTTTAATGCTCGTAAAAACCAGTGATGTATGCTCACGCACAGACGCATGACCGAACTTGCTTCTCCATCTGTAATTATAAATGGTGTAAGTATTTGGGAATCAGATGGTCTTAATGTTTTTGGCATGAAAATTCAGTGTGACGTTCGATGGACTGATCACATTTTTCAGGTATCAAAAGAAGCATTCAAGTGCCTCGCTTTTTGTAAACGGTGCAAGAGATATTTTACTTTATCTGATCTCCTTAATATTTATACCAGAGAAAATAGAGTACAACTCTTTTGTATGGGCCGGTGCTGTAAACTCTATTTTGAAATTACTCGACCGCGTACAGGAGAGGGTGAAGAAGTTTATTGATGACATTAGGGTCAGGGTTGTCAGATTTTTCTGACCAATTTCGCCAAACTGATTTTAAAAATCGTCAAAATTCCTCAAAATCTGTTTTATGTAGTTTTTCTTAATATATATTTTGTAGCAAATTTGTTTTTATATAATAGTTTTTTTAATATAAGTTTTTATAAAATAATCGCATAAAAATGTAGCAGAAAATCGCCAAAAGTAGAAATAAAATCGCCAAAAGCTATTTCTTGTCAATTTTTCTCATCAAAATTCAAAATATGTACATTAATGAGTGTAATTAATATAAGAAAAAGTATCAAAATCACTTTGTTTCAATTGCTTCCAGACAAGTTTTGGTGAGAGTTATTTTCGAAAATATTTCTTCAACAAAGTAATTTTCCTGAACTAAAAACATTTTAAGTTCAATTTTGTTGAGAAATAGCCATAAAAACCGCCAACAAATTTATTTATCGCCAGAAAAATTGCCATATCGCCAAATCAAAAATTGTGACGCCAAACAAGTCGCAAAAGCGCCATATATGACAACCCTGATTAGGGTAGCCAGCTCTATTGACTCACTGGAGCATCAACGCAATGTGGATTGTATTTCGCTGTTCTATCGCTACTTCAATTGAATATGTTCAAATGAAATTAGAGAACTTGTTCCTAAAATCTGATCTTTTTTGCGTACAACACGTTTTCCATTAAGAACACATCTATCGACCTGAAAGTGAACCGCACTACGCATTACAGAGAGAATTCGTACTTTGGCCGAACAGTTCCTATGTGGAATAAATTCCAGTCACTTTCAGTATGGGAAAGTTCAAATCGAAAGTCCGCCAACACTACTTCCTATATCCTCCATCCCATAACCAATTTTCTTAGTTCTCCGCCTTAATGCATTGCATAAGTAGGGGTCATCCCCTGATCGGTGGTAAAAGAAAACTTCGCTTTATGCTGATGTTCAACAAAATGATTTTTGCCATTAAATTCTACTGCAAGTCTTGAAAGACCCCCAAGCTCCTGACTCAACTTGAACGTCAGAAATCATTCAAAACTTTAAATTTGTTTAAGGGTTAATCTCGTTCTTATTCACAAATTTAACTCGGCATAGGAAGTCTTGTAAGGCTTACAATTAAAGTATTATAAGTGTTCAGGGCGCTTTTACGTAAAACACTACGATACACATTTTTTTTGGAACATTTAAACTCTTTAACTCTTTGTTGTATGTATCGTGTTGTCTCTTTCTTAAAAAAATGGCAAAAAATTCCTTTTCAGCACCGAAATGTTCTACAAAAATATTTGCCATACAAAATTTCTAAAGATACCCAATCTTCAGACTCCACTTGAACGCCAGAAATCATTCAAAACTTAAAATCTGTTTAATTGTGAATTTCGTACGTATTTACCATTAGCACTCGACAAGGGAAATCTTTTAAGCCTTACATTAAAGGCATATGATGTTATATCAGCATTTTTGTGTAAAACACCACGAAAAACATTTTTGTAGAACATTTGAGCCCGCCATACCGCCACTAAAGGGAAATTGTTTCCCCCATTTTTCAAGAAAGGGACGAAAAGACCCAAACAACGAAGAGCTAGAAGGTTAAAATTTCTCTCGCGGTGTTAAACATAAAAGTGCTGAACACATCTTATACCTTAAACGTAAGACTGACAAGATTTCCTATGCCGAGTTACTATAACTATGTGCAAAAGGGTGGGGAATATAACTTTGCCTAAAATGAGTCCCAGATGTAAACTTTCAAAACGCCGATGGACGTCGTTAGAGCTTTGCTCTGTGAAAAAATTAATTTTGTTGTACAGTGTTATAGAAAAATTCACGAATTAATAAGCAAATTGCGTAGAAAAAAGTTTTTCCTAATCTTCCTAAACTTTTATTCAAACTATTGTTGTGCCCTTTTGTATATTATTGGCGATACAACATTTTTAATTTTGCGAATGCGAGTAGTTAATGTTTATTTTATTGCTATTAAGCCATATTATTACGCATTAATTTGAATTATTAATATGTTACAGGCTTGAGGCAGTGAGCGACAGCTCGCATTGTCATGTTACCGCCCAACCGAAATAAGAACGTTAAGCCAACGCGATGGCGGCAGGGTGCGTATTAACCGTATATTCAAATTAAAATATATCTGTTGGAATGTATGGTAAATACGAACTCTGCTGCTAACGCAACGGCACAACGCTGCTATTTAGGTAGAGCTCTTAGGCGGTAAGTTTTCCTTACTCTCTCGAAGACTGTTGGCCAACAAATTCTTGCGTAGTTGTACCATTCAGCATTACCAGTCCGCTGATGCTCTAGTTCTTTATAAAGTTATCTAAACGTTCTAATTTAAAGGCATTTTTACCTTAAATGTTGATGTCACCCCTGATAATAACAATTCTTCTTTTAGTTGTGAACCCTCTATTTAAGACTTCCCTTAATTTCATGTCATTTTCCTGCTATTTCTCATTTTTATTTTGTTATTTGGCTCGTAAAATCATATTTTGGAAAATATTAAATTGTTATCAAAAGTAAGTAAAACTTAATGCCTTCAGTTTGACCTCGAACTTTTTCTTAATATTACTTTCGCTTTTGTTAAAGTTTTCCTACATTTTGCCAACACATACTCATACCGGTCTAATATTCTTTTTTTATGTTTGTTGTTTTTCGTGTTTTTCATTATCTTCCATTATCTGTATGGAATTGACTGATGGATGGACGGATGGACGGATGTCTTTGGTATGGAAATAAAATAAAAGTTGTTTAGTGTGTGCTAAAATTTTAAGAACATCATTAATTTTAAGTTTAGTGTCATTTCTCTTTTGCTAACACCTAAAAAGGAAACTTTTTGTTGTTGCTGCTGGTAATGATGATGATGATGCTGATGATGTCAACATAATAAACAGCCAACATACATAATATAATTATATAAAAGGATATCTATAAGAGAAACTAAGAAAGAGAAGGAGAGAAAGTGCGATGGGAAGAGAAAACAAATGAGTTATTGCCAAACATTAGTCGTCTTTAATATAATTAAATGTCATAATTTTATATCAATTTAGGTAATAAATGACACGTGCATACACACGTTAGAACACATCAATTTATTTTACATCATTCTGTTTTATGCCCAATAAACACAAGGTCAAACAGTTTCAATTTGGAATAGGATTTAGTATTTAATCCATAACAAAAGGTTAAATTGATGCTTGACCTTTGCTTGTTTAACTGCTTCAGTACATTTTTAATAATTTAAAAAGCCTTTAATATGAAAATATTTTTAAAGTAAGTAAATGTTTATTAGGTAAACACATTGCAGTACTTATACAACAACAACAAAAATGTCATCTTGTCAATGCTAATGCAATAAAACAGAGTCAGTATTAATATTTTAAACCTTTTTGGTTGAAAAAGAGCAATTAAGCGGTAAATGGACTTTATACATTATAAAACGCAGTACATTAAATAATCTTAAATAATTCTGGCAAAAAAAAACAGACTTCAATACAAAGAGCCAACTCTTGTACGTCATTTAATATAACAAATTTTCAAAATTCGTCCATAAATGGCAGAGTTATGCGATAATCAATATTTGGGGGTGAGGATCAAATCGCCCCACCGATTTTCAAAAACAAATTATGGGACCAAACAGCAAGCAAACCTTTTGAAACAAAAGAATAATTTTGAAAATTGGCTCATTAATGGAGGAGTTATGCGATAATCAATATTTGTGTGAGATGGAAGGGGGGGGGGGGGGGGGCGATTGCCTGTCCGATTTAAAAAAAAATGGACAAAAAAAGAATTTTGAAAATCGATCAATAAATGGAGGAGTTATCCGATAATTAATATTTGGGGGGGGGGTAATTTCCCCCCGATTTTCGAAAAAAAAAGTTTGTGGGAGCAACCTGCAAGCAAGGTTTTTCAAACAATAAAAGAATTCTGAAAATCAGTGCATAATTGGAGGAGTTATGTGATAATCAATATTTTGGGGGGGGAATTTCCTCCCCGATTTTCGAAAAAAAATTTATGGGACCAATCGGCAAGCACGACCTTTCAAACAAAACAAAGACAATTTTGACTGCGCGGAGGGTTGAACTGACGTCTCGATAGCTCGCGCTAATCTCATCTCTTTACCGCTTAGACCACTAGGCCAAAGTCGATGGTTTGCAGTCAAGAGTTGAATATCATCTACTTTTAATCAATTCATACTCTGAGCCTTTAGAGCTGTATTTCATTTAATATGACTATTTCGAACGTATTTGCTTTGTGAATCCAAAGGTTCGTAACGTTATATTCAGAAAGAATTGGGCATGATTAATATTCCAAGGAACAAGGGAAAAATCAACATCAACATACACAGAAAAAACAGAGTAGCGCCACTTCGCAAGCCGCTACACTTCCATCGTCAGTGCTCACGTGTATTTGCTTATCACCACTTGTCAGGTGGCTCTGTTGAATATGATTTTAGTTCTTATATATACAACTTTTTCGTGAAAATTTAATACGAGAATTAAATCACTCACATGTTTACATGTTTACTGAAGTATAAAAAGTTTGTCTTGAGTAGAACAAAAATCAGAAAAATGGGATTGGAGAAAAATAAAGCGATGGCAATACTGGGAAAGTGCACTTTAATATCAGCTTGAGAGTGATTTAATTCTCGTATTAAATTTTCACGAAAAAGTTGTATATATAAGAAGTAAAATGCTTCTAAAATGCCAAAGTATACTTTATCATTAAATATCCTGAAAAATTGTATTTTAATTTTCTTTATTTTTTTACAGACTGTAGCTAACTGACATATCTTTATTGTGTACAATGTTCAAGATGGGATGAAAACAGACTCAAAAGATACAGTTGTTTCTTTATGATAACTCGATAATTTCTATGAAAATTGTATAAAAAATAATAATAAAAACAACCATTTGAATACATCGGGGATTTTTTTGTAAAAAGTAATATAGAAAGTAGGATAACTTTTTAGCGCGTCATCAGATTTTAGTAATTTAAATATCATTTGAAAGTTTCTGGCACACTTTTTTGATCCTTAAATATCCTGAAAAATTTTATTTATTATCTCTTGTTTTTTTTTGCAGCATATAGCATACTAATCTGTTGCCATTGTGTAGAAACTACAAATCGAGATTATAGGAAATACTACGGCTTCTGTTGTTTGTATTGTTATTGCTTACACAATTTTCATAGAAATCGAGTTATCATAAAGGAAAAACGGCAACTTTTGAATCTGTTTTCATCCCATCTTGAAAATAATACACATTAAAGACATATAAGTTGGTTATATTCCGTAAAAAAAAAATTACTATTAAAAGTTAAAATACCATTTTCAGAATATTTAAGGATAAAGGATACTTTGGCATTTTAGAGGCACTTGTAGCAGGAATCTATGTCTTTTTGGAACAGTAATCATTAAGAGCAGACTGAGACCTTTCGAATGACAGTAAACTTATTTATATCCGATGACGCGTCCTAAAGTTATTCAATCTTCATCCGAGATGGCCAAGTTTAGAGGCCTATAAAATAGAAAAACAACAGTAGAATATATGTCGAATTTCATTAAAATTGGAGAGGATATAAATCCAGATCGTGTCAAGAAATTTTCGTTTGTACCCTTTACCTATGTGCAAAATTGGGGTAAATTTAAGTTCCCCTAAAATGAGTCTCACTGTTAGCTTTGAAAACGCTGATACACGCATATACATTTTTTTGTTGGCCTTTACCATAATTAGTCGTTAAAACCTTGTTATTTAAACAAAAAATTATTTTGTACTACAGTTAATAAAAATTATAATTTTTTGCCATTTTTGTTTTTATAAATTTTAAAAAAATATTTTTTTTTTTCAATTTTGCATAAAAAATATATTTTTCATCATCCGGCATATGATATCTTGGAAGCCTTTCGTTTAAGGTATAAGAGATGTTCAGCTTTTAATGTAAACCAACGTGATATACATTTTTGTAGAACATTTTAAGTCTCCAACTCTTCGTTGTATGGGTATTTTTTATTACATTCTTACAAAAGGGGCGCAAAACTCCCCTTAAGCGGCGGTATAGCGGGATGAACAATTTTACAAAAATGTTCCTTGTGGTGCTTTACACAAAAGTGCTGAACAAACCTTATACCTCGAACGTAAGGCTTACAAGATATCCTATACCAAGTGAAATTGTGAATAAGCTCAAAATTAACCCTTAAACATATGTTAAGCTTTCTTTGATTTCTGGCGTTCAAGTTGGTTGAGTCGTACAAGATTTCCTCTGCCGAGTAATAATTGAGGGGCTTAAAAGCATCGGAGTACAAGTGCAAATAATAAAACTCTGACCAATTAAGCTTCAAAGGTTTTTGTTGCCATGCATTTCATACATAATATTTTTGGTTTGAGGTCATCGTACTGGTCCGAATTGTTGTAGAAGTGGTAGATACCCAGCAAAAACTTTTGTCATTTTTGTAATCGGTAATACTTTATTAATGGGCTACAAAGTAGTGAGTGGTACTTATTTATCTTATTACTATGCTTCAAAGTAGAACTGCTACTTAGTTTTAAATAAAATTAGTAAGTTTTTTTATCATTAACTGAAAGTAGCTACAATTTGTTGATTATGTATTAATAAAATAAGTTGACAACCACTTTTAAAGTCAACATGTGTTTGTATATAAAAACAAATTCGTATCGCTTAAACTTATAAGTCAACAATAGCTTAGTGGGTAGAGTACTTGTCTTCAAATCTGAACGAGCACAGGTTCGTATCCCAGCTGGATCAAAAAATTAAAAAAATTTTAAATATAAATAAAATAATAAGATGATGGGTATAACATTTTTTTCAATTTTAATTTTTTTATTTGACTACTTATTTTTTAGATTCAAGTAAGCCAAATAATATCTAGTTAATTGCTGTGACAATGTAAACACATTTGTAAGGGGTACCCCTTATTTTTTGGACTTCGCAAACAAAAATAAGTAGTTATCGAGTCGATTTGTAAGTAGTTACGACCTAAATCCTCATATACTTTTCTGCCTACCAGTAAGCAAAGTTTTTGCTGGGTATTGGTATTAACTGTTGATTGCTGCATATAAAACTTTTTTTTATAGTTTTCGTACTTGTATCCCATAGCTTTTAAGCCCCTCAGTTGTGAATAACTATGAAATTAACCCTAAAGCACATGTTAAGTTTTGCTTGATTTCTGGCCTTCAAGCTGAGCTTAGAGCTTGAATGTCTTGGCAGATCTATGATAGAATCTTATGGCAAATATTTTTGTAGAAAATTTCAGCCCGCAATAGTGCCGCTAAAGGCGTGGTTTTTTTCCCTCATTTTAAGAAAGGTGAGCAAGTGCTGAGCACCTTAAGTGTAAGGCTTACAAGATTTCCTCTGCCGTGTCACTATAACTATCTGCAAAAGGAGGAGGGCACCTTAACTCGCCCTAAAATAAATCCGAGATATAAACTTTCAAAACGCCGATACAGGTGTATATTTATTTGAGGCCCGCTGCCAGAATCACTTGCTTAAAAAAATTTTTTTTGTGTTGTACAGTGTTATATTAGAATTTATTATGTGTACCATATATTTATACAAATTTCCCTTTCGAAACCTGCATGTATTAAACATTCCTTTTATAAATAAATTATAAATGTTTATCTGTACATAGTTGCTGTTTGTTTGTAATTCAATTATGTTTTATTAATTTGACTGCATTAAATAATTTTAGACAACTTAAAACTTTAATTTTAATAAACCAGTATATTGGTTATTGTTGTAGATTTAGTTTTATAAATTTTATATGTGCGACTAAAATAACTAATTACGTTTTAATTTTATATTCTTTTAGGTTTATGTTATCCAGCAATATTTAAGGTAAGTTACAATTTGTTTATTACAACAACAATATAATATTACTTTTATTCATTGTATTCGTATATTTCCATCAGGGTTGCCACAACAGAGAAAAGCTTTTTGCGCCAAAATTTTCTTCAAAACCAATCAAAAATCTTCAAATCTAGCATTTCGCTAGAATTTATTATAATGCAGTTATAATTTATAAAAAGAAAATTAGATTAGAAATTGCATTTAATACTACAAAAATAGTAAAATTACATGTGGAAGGCGCCATTGCTAGTCATTCTGATCATTATTTTGAGAAAATTTTATATTTTTAAAGAATTTTTTTTAACTTAAATTGTATTTAATTTATTATAACAACTCGCTAGAGAAAGTTCGGGTAATTTGTGGTATACCTATTTTTCATTTAGCTATAGTTTTTAGAAGCTTGATTCGATTAGAACAGATTTCAGCTATTGTGTTATTACAAGTCTTAGGTTTACATTCGAGAAAGTAAAAAAGTGTTTGAAGCCTAAGTTTTAGAGATATTAAAAAAAAGTAAAAAAACCTATAAAAAAGCCATTTAAAAAATTGGCGGGTATGTGGTATACGTTGTTCTGATAATGTGGTATACCATACCTGCATATATTACGCTGTCCATTTTCTTACGTCATCTCTTTATGAGATGCTTAATTTCTTCCAAGGACAATGTAATACAAATATACCACTTTAGCCGCCTTTAGCTATACCACATTAGCCGACCACGCGGCTTAGTCAAATAACACTCTGACACACTAAAATTATTCAGGGGTTCTCATGTACCAATTCTGTTTCTTTTGAGCCCATAGAGAAATAAAAATAATTTGAATTTACATTAATTCAATTATTGAACTTAAGCCAAATAATAATAATTTCCGACTTAGACAGAAAATACCTTTAGTTTTTCTAGGTCACTTCGTAAAATGATTTTATAACGGTCAATGTAGTGAAAAAACGGGTTTCTTAAATTTATAACTTTGAACAGTCATAACTTCTTTGTTTAAATACACATTTCCACAAACTTTTTATATTTAAAAGATATTATTCTTGTATTTGAAATAAGGCATGATTTTTGAAAACCTGTTAGTAAATGGCTAAGTTATGTTGGTGTAAGTGCAAAAAAATGTTCAACAAAATTTTCTTTCCACCCTGCACTAAGTTGGTTATGAGATACCAAACCACTATATATATTTATTTTTATGCAAAAGAACACTAAAATAGCTTTCCAAAATGCGTAGCTACATTAAAGTCGGTTAAAAAATAAACGAGTTGTGGAATGTTTTGTGTTTTGACTTTTTTTGTTTCTATATATTTTATCATATTTTATCATATCTCGAGAACGGTTCAACCGATTTAGATAAACCGAGTAGAAAAAAATTGCGGAATAAAATTACCTTCAAGTCATTTATATAAAATTTTTTCATATATCCTACTATTTCTCAGTTAGAAAGCGGCGAAAAATTAGTTTTTTCATGCAAAATTAAACTTTTTCCGTTTTCAAAAACTCATGAAATAATTAGGAGCAAACATTTGAATGTTTTGGTATTTTGTACTGGTACAGTTATTAATGCTCTTAGTTTTGGGGAAAATCAGCGTACAACATTACCCACCTATACATCATTACCGGCATACACGACATTACCCGCCTATACCACCATACCCTCCTCTACTACATTACCCGAACTTACTCTAATTGTGTATTGTGGTCTAGAGAAATTTGCATATAAAATTGCAAATATTATTGAGATATAATAAATCTATATATCTATATATCGTCACAGAAAATGCAAAGAGCCCTACCTAACATTTTAAAAGTTTTGCAGGAGAAGCATAAAACTTGTTTAAATGAAAACTATACTGGCAATTAGTGCAAAATCTTACAATACAAGTAAAAAAGGACCCACAAATTTATATATTTATTTAAAGTTTTAAAATGTTAGATAGGGCTTTTTCGCATTTTCTGTGACGATATATAAAAAAGAATTTGTGTTTGTATAATTGTTTGTTTGTTTGTTCCTTATAGGAATCCAACCGGTAGGTCCGATCATGCTGAAATTTCGGCACAGTCTTACTGACGATCGGGAAATTAAAATAGGCAAATTTATTTTTTCCCATTTCGGTGGGATAGGGATAATTTTTTATTTTCCCTATATCTGCACAGCTATATTAGTGAATCTCTCAAAAGTTGACGTGGATCACACTTAAAATAAAGTAAAAATTCCTAAAAAATTTAGGTGAAATAGGTGGAGGGAGACGGGTACTCCCATACAAAGTAATTATTAATTTTCCTATATCTTCAGAACTATAATAGTGTGGCTCCATAAATTTGATGTGGGTAGTTCCTAAAACAAAGTAAAATTTCTAACAAAATGTGGGACGTATAGGAGGGGGAAAACGGGTATACCCCATACAAAGTAATTATAAATGTTTCTATATCTTCAAAACTATAATAGCAAAACTCTCTAAATTTGATTTGGGGAGCTCTTAAAATAAAATAAAAATTCCAACAAAATCTTGTAGTTATTAATTTTCCTATATCTTCAGAACTATAATTGCGGGCCTCCCTAAATTTGATGTGGGTAGCTCTTAGAACAAAAATTCCTAAAAATTATTGGACGTATAGGAGGAGAGAAATGGCTACCCCCATACAATGTAATTATTAATTTTCCTATATCTTCAAAACTATAATAGTGTGGCTGCCTAAATTTGATGTTGGTAGTTTCTAAAACAAAGTAAAAGTTCCACCAAAATCTTAAACGCATACGAAGCGGAAACGAGTACCCTCCATATAAAGTAGTTTATTAATTGTCCTATATCTGTAGAACTATAATAGTGGGGCTCCATAAATTTGATATCGGTAGCTCTTAGAACAAAGTAAAAGTTTCAACAAAATCTTGGACGTATGAGGAGGGAAAAGAGTACCCCCCATTAAAAAATAATTATTAATTTTCCTATGTCTTTAGAACTATAATAGTGAAGCTCTCTAAATTTGATGTGGATAGCTATTAGAACAACAAAATCTTGGACTTATAGAAGGAGTGGGGAAACGGGTACCACCCATACAAAGTAATTATTAATTTTCCTATATCTAAAGAACCACCAAAGCGAGACTATCTAAATTTGTTGTACGTTAAACTTCGAATAAATTGCACTTTGCAAAGAAAGCTGGTGGTATAGTAGGAGGGAGAGACTTGCACCCACCCTACAATGTTCTTTGTAGTTTGCTATACCTGGAGACTCTCTAAATTTGATTTACATTGCACTTTAAATAAAATCCTTGTGGCATGCATTAATTTTCTTATATCTTTCACTAGATTGGGGTAACGAAGCACACCGGTTTGAGCTAGTTTTTAATAATATCCATTTTTGGCTGGCGTCAGGAAATTCTAATATTTTAGTGTGTCTCATACTTTTTTTATTAAGAGAGTTTTTACAAAAAATGAAATAAACTAAAAATTTCAAATGTTTACAAAAAAAACTCAACAAACCTACCCAACTCTACCATTCATTTAAAAATAAAAAATCTTTTAATTTTGGTCTAATCAAACCAAATTGGCAGCCCAGGTTTCTATAAAATTTATACATTTGCATAACTCATATCGAAATTACATGTTAAGTGCTCTTAAATCGTAACATTCTTTGTAACGTATGAATTTATATGTCAATAATGTTACATGAAATATTGACAGAGCTGGTAAGTGGCCATGATGGCATTGTTGCTATTGTTATTACAATTGCAATTGGTTGTATTATTATTATTAGTTGTTAAAGCTATTGTTAGTTACATGCTGGTATACGACTACTATGGATTGATAGTGAAAGTCCGAAAAAAATTTCATTTTATATCAAATAATTGATCTTATTGTGTTTTATCGAAATTGGAATTAATCTCATGTAAACATTTATATTTGTTTATTTACATATTGAATTATTAGTCTCTTGTGAGGGTGCATGAGTTACAACTTTAACTAAAATTTTATTAAATATACGAAAAATTTATATTTTTCAATATTAATACCGGTTGTAATGGACAACAAAGTAATTTTCCTAAACATTACGAAATCATTATAGAACGAGATAAAAGGAAAAAGAAATATATATAAAGATATTATATAGCAATAATAAAATAATTTTTACAAGTTATGACAAAATTCACAGAAGACAAATATTTTATCATCTATGTGCATACGCCCAACTACACTCTAAAACACTTTTGTTGAAAATTAGGTAGATAATAGTCGGCAACACTTTACCGATTATTATCGACCTAAAATTAGACACGCATTATCTTTGAACAAAATGTTTTTACTAAAAAAAGATTGGCTGCGTGCAGGTTTGAACCGCGACCTCGTGACTGATAGTCTGAAGTATCTACCATTCAGCCATAGCCGTATTATACTTTATGTTAAATTTTTTCCACTTGGACTAAATTTGTTTAATTTGAAAGGTTTTTTCTGTAATAAAATAACTACAAAATCTATGTAATTTTGGACAAAGAGAAATTTTCAACATAAATTTATGCAATATATGATCCTAAATTTGAAGTAATGTTTTATGCAAAATTCTTTTTTTTAGATTCGTTACCATGATTATCCAATGGGCACGATAAAGCTTCGTTGGGAAAAGCTAAAGTTTTCAGAGAATATTGAAAATTCAATAAGAAATATCTTAAAACTACCACTTATAGAAATACGCTGATTTTCAGTTCACAATTGATGGGGTTTTGCGCTCTTTTAAAAATTTGGACGTGGTAGGAACGAAATGTGGGTAAAATTCATTTAACATCGCACAAAACGAGAAATAATTTAAATAAGAACTTCATTATTTTAAAATTTTAAAATATGTAACGAATGAACAATTGTCTATAGATTGTGGAAACATAACACTCTCCTAAAAAACATGCATTTTATGTTTTTTTTTCTATACATTTTTTTTCAATAAAATTTTTGTAATTCGTTATTTCACTTAGGGATGATATAATTTCTATATTACGTATTTCATTCCGTTTTAATAGCTTAAAATTTCTTAAATCAAAGCCTAAGAATTACTAAATAAAATAAGTTGTTTTAAAAGTAATTCCTTTTGCCTATCCCTTACTTTTTGCTCATTTTCTGCATACCGTTTTTCCTCTAGTATTAATTTTTCTCTGTAATTTTTTGGATCTCAGCTCGGTTAATTTAGTTATCTTCTGCTTTAAAACCCAAACCAATAACAATATTGCCGTACTCAGTTTTAGAAACCACCACAACAAAATCTTTGCAAATAGAGAAGTCACGAATTAAAATTTTTTTTACATCTTTCTTTTTCTTCACAATAAAATCTTAATTAAATCATCTAATATAATTGAATTACTTATGATTTAAACTATTGCGACTGGAACGTTATTTGTTGTTTACAAAAAATTTTTGCTTTTGTTCAACACACGCCTGAATTTTTGGAATAACTGTTCAAGTAACAAATGACGAACTCTTATCAAATTGATGAAGTTCTTGCTAGAAAATTTTCAATAAACACTTTAATTTAACATATTTTTGATAAGTATTTTTGCTTTGCAATTTTTACCCATAGAGCTTTAATTAATGTAGACGATCATATATAATATTAAAAAGAAAAGTCACGAATGACAAAGAACTTGTAGACATGCTTTTAAAATATAAAAACAAAGCATTTTCTTATGAATTTGCTCTATTTTGTGGGAGGGAGAAATGAAACTGATATGTTTACTTTTATTAACGGTTATTTAATTTTGTATTTGTTTTCTGTTTTTTGTAAATAATGAAATGCATAAAACTACATCTTAAAGCGGAGGCAAAAAATTCTTGTATGAATTGAGAGTGAGATATTATTTTGTAGGCAGGAAAAATAGATGAAAAATAAAACTTTTTTTCGCATAAGATGAATTGCAAAGTAATTATATTGCAAAGTAATTATATTGCCTACAGTAAAGCTATTAAGAATTTTTATCCAATACTGTTGGAGAAATAGTATGAAAAACTGATGATACACAAATATTAATTTGTTTTCCATCTTATCCATGTAAAATGTACATTTCTATATCATTGCTATACTATTGTATACATTGTATGTACTAGCAATATATAGCAAAAAAACCAGCAAAATAGTTTGTTTCTCTTAATTGAAAATTCTAAAAAAAAATATAGTAATGACATCCAGCCTCTGATGTCAGCATGTCCTTCTAAAGAATCTCTGTCTGTCTGCTTTTCAAAATACAAGCATTTAAAAATATCTTTATATTCTTTAAATGGATTTTTTTTAACTTTATGCAAATGACTCGAAACCTATTAAAAATGTTAAATACAATAAAAAATAAATAAAAATAAAATCAAATATACCCCAATACGTACGTATTTATATGACGCGGTCAGTGCCTAAGCAAATATTAGCATTTCATTAATGGCACAAGGAGGAAAAAAAAACCAAAATGAAATGAAAATGAAACAACAAAAGGAAATATTAACAAAGCAAAATAGCCAAAGAAAAAAAAATTAAATAAAAATCATTTATTTCCTTTTATTTTAAATGACTGCAGTTGAACAGGAATCTAAAGAAAATCCAAGCAAAATTTGCAAGTAGAATTAGGAAAACTTGCTAACTTTGCTTGTGAAAAGTGAGAATACGAATGCTAATTATCTTCAACGTACTTGTCGTATGGCTGGTGAAAATAGAAGTGGTGCAATATATTCCCGAGCCTTAAGCGGTGAAATAGAACAAAAATGAAAATAAAATACCCTGACTGCGCAAGCAGATTTTTTCCAAATCAAAAAATATCCTTAAGCTACAGTAATTGGACTATATTAAATAAACTAACACAGGATCAGTACCTTAAGTTTGGATCAAGAACCTCTCACTGAGTATGTTAATTATCTCAATTGATCTCCTCCAATGATAACACCAGGTAAAAGTGACAGGTCCGTCTCATATAAACTTCCAAAATTTAAACCGGTTGCTAGTACTTGAGAACCAGGCAAGTGACTTTTTTTTAAAGGTTCTCTTCCCTGTAGGGCAATAACACTACAACAAAATATATATATTTTTTAAAATAACGAAGTTTTAACGACCTATTCTGATAAAGGGTACCACAAAATATATACATATGTGTACTAGAGTGGCATTAAGATGCATGGTGGAAACTGATATTGGATTTTCAAAAAGCCTAGCCGCAAAATTTGAACTAAATCAGACAGCTCTAAGCCGTGCCCCACCTCCCCTCATTGAGAATGCCAAAGTTCAAATATTGCAAAATTCACCCATTTACTAACGATTCATTAGAAAATCTGCTAATTTTCCTCTGATTCTTCTGATAAACGGCGAATGTGCTCTTTTGAATATAAATAGTAGATACGCATATATCCTAAATTGTATTAAACAATTCTTGTTGGAAAAATTAACCATTTTCTATCATGTGGGTTAAAATTACAAATTTCTTAAAAAATTATTTAAAAATAATTTTTTTGAAAAATATTTTTCAAAACTATTGCAAAAATACTTAATAAACGAAAATATTAACCCATCCACCCTTTCGAACAAAAATGATCCAACCAAAACCTTTGCAGCTTCAAATTTTGCAAAATATTTTTGATTGTTATTTTGGTCCCAAAGTGTAGAAGGGTTAATGTTTTCGGTCATAAAGCATATTAAACTTTTTCTTAATTAGGATTTTAAAAATTTCTGGAGAAAATAACTTTGAAATGTCTGTGAAAAAATTTCATTCTGACCCAAATGACTCATAAGAGTTGTTTTTTTTATGTTCAAGATGTAGTTTAGAATAATTATAACAGCAGCCTTACCGATTTTCAAAAGAATCGGTGCAAAGCAAAATCTAACGCGTTTAAAATTTTACAAATCAGTCAGTGTTTAAGAAATGTACAAGTTGCACAAAGTTTTTCACTCCCAAGGTAACAGTTTTTCACACCCCGCAGCTTAGTCCTTGTCCAGCTGCGTATTTTAAAAAATAGACATGATTCTGAAAGTTTGACTCCTCCTCTACAATCACTTCAATTTTTAGACAAATCCATTCAGCACTTTAGAAGTTGCCACTTTGTTTAACCGACTTAAAAAAGGACGAGTTTATCAATTCATGTTTTTTTTTTGTTTGTAGACGTATAACTCTGTCATTTGGGAACTGGTTTTCAAAATTATTTTTTGTTTGAAAGGGTTTGCCTTCATTTTGGTCCAATTTTTTTACGATCATTTACTCCCCCCGATGCATAATTCTGTCATTTGGGGACCGATTTTCAAAATTCTTTTTTTGTTTGAAGTGGTTTACCTGCAGCTTGGTCCCATAATTTTCTTTTTTCGAAAATTGCAGGGTAAAATTTGCTTCCCGCACGTATAGTACTGTCATATGTCAAGAAATTAAAAAAAAAATTTTTTTGTTAAATGGTTTACCTGCAGTTTGGTCCCATAATTTTTTATTTATTTAATTAATTTTTTTTTTTTTGATAATCGGAGAGGGAGATTTTCTCCCCCCAAAGGCATAACTCTGTCATTTGTCAAGGGATTTAAAAAACTTTTTTTTTGTTTGAAAGATTTTGCTTGCAGTTTGGTCCCCCCCCCCTCAAACGAATAAGTCTGTCATTTGTAATTCGGTTTTGAAAATTAGTTTTTTGTTTGTAAGAGTTTGGCTGCAGCTTTGTTGCATAATTTTTTTCGAAACTAGGTGGGGAAATTTCCTAGTCAGTTTTTTTTTGGCAGAATTATTTCTTTTATTTTCTTTTTATGTTTGTACATGCATAACTCTGTCATTTGTAAACCGATTTTGAAAGTTGTGTTTTGTTCGAAAAGGTTTGCCTGCAGTTTGGCCCCACGACCATGAAAGGGTTGGTGATATGACAAACCGCGGACGGACACATTATTTTTAGACGGAGACACCATTTGGCCTAACGTAAAATTGCTCCCGTTATGTAATCTGTTCAATGGGATCTTTCTATTGAAGTCGTTTTTTTGTGGCAGAATTATGTAATTTACACCACTGTCCTACGTTAACTTATTTGCGCAAAGTCAACCCAAAAAAAAAATTATACAGTTTTTTATCCCTCTTGAAAAATTTTTTAAAAATTATTACTAAGTTTGCTGACTAAGCCAACGATATAAGACACTGTCTTATAAGAATCAGCTGAAAAAGTCAATAAACGAAAATATTTGTTAAATGTTTTTCAATAACATGTCAAATATTTATCAATTTCTTCAATTATTGTTGAGTAATGAACAATGATATGTGAATGAATATGAGTTTAATAAAAAGATACTACTTTACTGAAACAAAAACTGCAAAAAATTGGGTACCCCCATAGTGTAGTGGATATTGTGCTAGACTATTAGCCCGGGGTCGCAGGTTCGATTCCTGCCAAGACCCTGGGTGTTTCTGCAGAAAAGCCGAAAAAGACTTAAGCAGTATGTATGTGCGTTTAAAAACTGCAAAAATTTTTTTTATAGAATTAAAGTAAAATTACTTAGTATAAATAAATATGTATATATATTTCCTTTTCTTAAATGACTCATGTATATGTGTACTATACACATACATACGTACATTCTTCTATCAACTTATTCCCTTATGCAACAGTGAATGTCTTTACTTACTTGATATCAACACAAATGAATGTACATAGATTTTTATGTCTTAACATTCATTTTTGAAATTGTTTTGTGGTCACTGACCGACCCAATGCTCTAAGCTCTATTGTCTGTAGATAAATTTAAATTCTCTATTCGTTTTATTTTTTGCAATAACATTCCTTTCTAATTACATTTAAGATTATTTTCAGTGTAATGACATTATTAAATAAAGAAATAAAAAAAAAAATAAATAATAAAATTCAGAGCAACATACCGACAATCGACAATAAAATGTTCATATATGACGACAATTGCTAAATGCTTGAATACAAAAAAAGGAACAATTGTAATAAAAAATGCAAAAGAGAGCAAAAAAGCAAATTTGGACGTACAATTGTATCTACAAGTACATTTCTGCGGCTTCTCTTGTAAAAAACGTTGTAATAAAATAATGCTATTGTTGTTCTAGGCAGACATTTAAGAATTGTCTTCTTCATGCCATATAGAAAGTTGTATGTCAAATATGTGGCTCTACAAAAATATTGCAGCTTCATTCCTTGCCAGAATTTTAAATTGAATCAAAGTTAAAGAATTTTCTATCACTCAAAGTCTCAAAAAAGTACACTGCCAGTCGGCTCGAAGGACCATGAGCACAAACACAATTGTAAACTGCTCCCGCTCACTGTTTCTTTTACGTTCTTCGTTAATATTCTTTCGCGTGTCTCGCATTTTTCGTTGAAGCCTACTTTGTAAAGCTTTCTAAAATTATTTCGCATTAAAAAGCAAATACTTATTTTCGCTTGCTCAAATTTTTAAAAATATGAAACAATTCCTTTAAGTCTCTGCCTAGAAAAATAAATCAACAATGTATTCAAACATGAGAGAATGAGTATAACAAAAAATGTTTCAGTATGTTCATGTCTTAGTAAGAGAACTGTTTTGCATGTATGGATATTTTTATTGACATGTTGCAGGCATGAAAGGTGGCTTAAATATAGACAGGACAAACAACAAGTTACAAAGGATATAAAAAAATACAACGAACTATAAAATAACAAGTTGAAAAAATGCAACAAAAATTTTAATTGAAATAAAAAACAGAAAGAAAACAATAATGGACGAAAGAAGAATAAAATTAAAAAAAAAACGGCACAAAATAAAAAAGCGCTTGTAACTGACTGATTATAAATGAAATAAAACAGATTGACAGAGAGTGCACGAGGATTCAGTACAGAGTTCTTTTTCTATAGCAGGATTTTTGTATTTTATTTGGTTTTTAATTTATTGTTGCTTTTGTTGAACTTTCTCTACAAAACACAACAAATAACAGAACGGAAGTCAATGAAATGTCACAAGTGTACGAATAAGTGTGTGTGTGTGTGCATGTTTGAATTTAAATAATGTATAAAATGTTTTTAAAACAAAATATAAAAGAGAAAAAAAAAACTAAAAATTAAAGCCTGAAATAACTGACTGATGGAATTAATGAATGAACGAACGAACGACGGCATAAAAATTGAATTGGTTTAACATTTTGTTACATTTGTTACTCTTACTTTGATTTTATTTCATTTTAATTCCGTTAGTTAAAGTAAAAATGTTGATTTAATAAATCCGTAACAATAAGAGCAAAAATTTATTTTTCGAAAAATTTGGCGACATATGCTGAATTTTTAAGTGGTTGGTTTTATGTGTACAAGCAGGAAGCATCAACAATTGTTGACGCCATTTTGTATTATAAATATTTATATTTAATTGTTGATATAAAATTTTTATTTGTTCAGCTAATTTGTTCGTTTGTTTCTTTATTTGTTTGCTAACATTCATAAACAAAAGGGTATTTGTATGTAAAGTTGGAGGTCCCTGACTGAAATGTTTTATAATTTTTATTATTGTATTTCTTTAAGGGTTGTTTCTAAAACTGAGGAATAATCTGATATGAATGTTTTATTTAATGGCAAATATTACAACAAATGTTTGAAATGTTCCTTTAGAAAAGTAGGCCAGGACAATTTATTTATTACGATTAAGAAAACATAGACTCTAAAAAGGCATAATAAAAAATTTTCTACAAAATTGTTAAAGCAAAAACGGTATTCAATTGCTCATGTTTACACTAAAACAAAATTATTATCAAAAAATTTTGAAACAAACGCTTATTTGAAATAAAACTTATTTCAGTAAATGTTTATTACGGCACCAGTTAATTTTTTGCTTGACTTCTCTTTAGGTCACAAATACTGCTGACAACTTCCAAAAGCAATTCTTTTTGATTTTTTTCATAGTAAACAACACTTGTTCCGCAATGCACAGAAAAAAATAATTTTAATTTTTAGTCAAGAAATTCAATGACGTAGTGAATACTTTGTCTAGAAACGGACATACAAATAAATTTGTAAACATAGACAAAAATATCTCAACAGTTTCATTGCAAAAAACCGAGCTTTTTCAGTAAATAAATCTATAAAACAATTTGTCTAAAAATATTTGAAAATTCTGAACAAAATAATTTACTGAATCAAACAAAAATATTTACTGGATTTTATCTAATATGTCAATCAATATTTTTGTCTGAATTTATAAAACAATTTGTCTCAAAATATTTAGAAATAGAAACTAAACAAAATAGTTTACTGAATCAAACAAAACATACTATTTTGCAAAACTTCTTTCAGAAACTCAATTGGGTATATTTTACTCACTTTGGGGAGGGGGGTTTATACCGTTTTCCATCTCCCTTGCAACCACGCCTGGTTGTTGTTGATGTTATTTGTGCGTATGTTGTCATCGGGTTGTTTTTTTACGACACAGAAAACGGCTTTTTATTGTTTTTATTATTTGTGTCCTAAATAAAAGTTAAACAAAAAATTCATTGATTCAGTACAGAGAACATTTACTGAAACTGAAATATATTTTTACACAAACTTTTATTTGAAAATTTGTTGGTAATAATACTGACTGGACATAGAGTGTCTCATTACTACGTCAAGAACTATGTTAAACAATAGTGAAGAAAGAACTCAGCCTTGACATACTCCTACGTTGACTTTAATGCGATTGCTAATTCAGCAATCATATAAAAATCTTATAGCAATTCTCGTTTATTTTTTGAGATTTTTTATAAACACATACGGATTTAAAAATAATTAACAAAGTGAAATTTTTGTAAGTCTGTAGTCTATAAAGTCAATGGTTTTTATATATTTTTATTAATACTTATGAATTATTTTTTTAAAAATTTTCAACAATTGCTAATTTCGTATGTTAATTTTTCTGGTATTACTGAAAATTTAATCAAAAGAGAAATGCGATTCATGAGTACCCTAGAAGTTTCCGACTGAAACCCGATTTTCTAAAATAAAATTTTAATTCGATCTCGACGTTTAGACCTCCAAAGATGATTTTCTCATAACTTTTACGATGATGTCCGTATAGTTGTTTGATCTTCTTAAGGGTGACCCTTATTTTGAAAAAAATTTATTTCTCCCAAAAATATCAATTTGTTGTGAATCTAATCCACATATACGTTGGGGGCGTCGATTTGAATGAATGCTAAAAATAATTTTTAGTCTGCGGATATTCCAAAATATGTCGTAAGTTCGTATAAAACCAACCAGTGATTGGGCCAGACTCCTCCGAATAGAATAAAAAATGATATGGCAAAAATTGCCAGTGCAGCTAACCAAAAATCAGGGCGCTAGTCCTCTTCAAAAAATATTACATCTTACGGCCCTTTTCACAATGTACGATTAAGAGTTAACGTGGACTTTAACGGGAAGTTCGGCATAAAAAACTTGACGTTAAAGTCGACGTTAGCTTTTAATCATACATTGTGAAGAGGGCCGTTAATTGCATCAAAAGTTACAAGAAGTAGGCGTATGAGTATGATTGTTTAATGTGTTAGTAAAATATCAAGTATACGCCAAACTGCTTCAAGCACTTTTTGTAATATTTGGTATAAAGCGGCCCGGCCCATTCATTATACAATATTATTACACATGTTATTGTACATATTAGTGTCGTTTTAATTTACGCAATGCATAATAGTTTCAAACAAAATATTGCCCAATTTTCCTGAGAGTAATAAAGTAAACATAACAATGCACAATGTGGCCAACATATTACACAATTTTCTTGATTTTGCAATAAAAATCAAAAGCGTTTTGAGTTTGGTCAATATATTGTGCAATCTTCTAATGTGTCATACACAGTGGCGATATTATGGTACAATATGAAATATTGCACAATTATATTGGAAGTGGTTGTTGGGACGCTTAACACTGATCTGAAAAAAATTTTCGCGAGCTTTTAAATAAAAATATGTGAAATATACAATACCAAATCCATTTTCCGTCAACGTAACAAATTATTTCCCGATTCCTGGAATCAAAAAATGTCGGAAATTAGGAAAACCAAATTTTAAGCAACTTTACCCTTGAAGCAATGGGTCTAGAATGGATTTTGAGTTTGCGGAAATTTCAAAATACGTACGTTGTAAGTTCGTATAGAACCAATCAGACCTCTACAAACAAAATAAAAATTGGTATGGCAATTCAGCATTCTGCAACTAACCAAAAGAAAATCGGAGGACTAACGCCAGTAGCTTACAAATTATGACAGCTTAAGCGGCCCATCTATTATACAATATTATTGCTTATGTTATTGTACATATTATTGTCGTTTTGACCTAAACTATACAATAAATGGCACAGTATTTTCAAAGGAAATGTTGCCCAATTTTTCTGACAGAGAAGAAGTAAATGTAACACTGAACAATTTTGCCACCACATTACACAATTGTCTTTATTGCATAATAAAAATCAAAGGTCTTTTGATTTGTGCCAATATATTGTGTCACCTTCGAATATGTCGTACACATTGGCGACATTAATATATAATACGAAAAATTGCGCAATTATATTGCAAGTTGGTGGGCCGCTTTAATTGCATCAAAAGTTACTAGAAGTAGGCGTGTGAGTACGTTTATTTAATTTATGGATAAAATATTAGGTATACGCTAAACTGGGTCTATCCTATATCTGGAGAAACCCCATAGCGAAACTTTATTTGATTTAGATTACACTGAGAAGAAATCACACTTTTAAACAAAATCCTGGTGGCATAGGAGGGAGGACACGGAGGTACAAAATAATTATGTATTAATTTTCCTATATCTTCTATCTATGGAGTAGCGAAGGACATCGGGTGAGGCTAGTAATAGATAAAGGCAACACAAAAAATATTTTGGAATTTTAGCAAGCTCGAAATCTATTTTAGGCCCATGGTCTCTAGGGCGAAGTTGTTTAAAATTCTTCTTAGAATTATAAGCCCCTACGAATTTTTCCCCAAAATAGTCGATACATTCATATGTTTTTACGAATGCATAAACCTCTGCTTATTATTATATATTTATGCAGTTATTTCTGTATCTATGCATTTGATATATAACTTCTATTATTCATTTATTGTATTCTATTGATGTCTCCCCCAATTCTTTGATGTTGTCACATCAATAATTGCTCTTTTCATGTTACTCACTGCAGTCTGCACGCGTGTTTATCCAAAGTAACAAGATTTTTCCCATAAGTGGAAATGTTAATTTCTGATATAAAAATTTTAATTAAAAAAATAATCTTATAATAAAATAATCTACAAATACATAATTTGTATTAAGTGAATAAAAGCTAATTAAAATATTAAGAGCGATATGCAAATAAATTGTTTTAAATTGTATTAAAAAGTAATAAAAATATGGGGCAGATTTTAGTTTTTTCTTCTTATTTGTCTTATGCATCGCATTTTGCATTCAATGTAAATAAAATTGCAGCATGTTTGCGTTTTTATGTCGTAGTTCGTGTTCGATATAAAAGTATACCACATATTTGATACAGTGTTTTTTTCTACATGTCAAGTGGAAAAAGGCAGCAGAGTCAGTTTATGCCATTAAGGTAAATTTGTTAAATTTATTTTTTTAATTTTACTTACTTCATATGAAATAATTTGCAACAGATTTAATTTTTAATGTTTTCAATAAAAGGAAGTGTAATTTTTACAAATGGTATTCCAAAAATTTAACTAATTTAATAAATGACAAACAACGGAAAAAAGGATGCGATAACATTTATAACACTACACAGAAAAAACTATCACCAAAAAATTTTCGAACAAAAGTTTATCTAAAATAAAATTTAGTTTTCAGTAAATGCTCTTTACTGAAGCAGTGAATTTTTTGTTTGACTTTTATTTAGGACGCAAACACCAAAAATCAACAAGAAAAACAAAATTGTAACAAGTTTGTTTGCTGAAGATTTCTGAGTGAATCAGTTTGTTGATATTGTTGCAATAACTCTCATTAATTATTTTAGAGTCTTTAGATAAACATACAGAGTTGAACACATTTAACAAAGTAATATTTCTTAGTGTATAACGAATAGATGATTATGTTGTTATTTAAAAGTTAAAAATAAAAAAAAAATTTACTAGCTCAGACAAAATTTTTTTTGATATATTACAAAAAATCCAGTAAAAAAATTTTTTTTGATTCAGTAAACTATTTTGTTCGGAGTTTGTAAGTATTCTTAGATAAATTGTTTTATAAATTCAACAAAAATATTGTTTGATATATTACAGAAAATCCATTATATATTTTTGTTTGATTTAGCAAATTATTTTGCTTTGAATTTGTAAATATTTTTAGACAAATTGTTTTATAGATTTGGCCAATTTGTTTACCGAAAAAACGTTTTATTTTCGTTGAAAGTGTTGAAACATTTTTGTTTGTATTTTACAAACTTGTTTGTAGGTCCATTTCTAGACGAAATATTTTGTAATTCATTGGATTTTGTTTGGTGAAAATGAAATTTAGTTGTTTCTGTGTACTATAGATGTTCGAATCAATATTTTTGTTGATTATATCATGAAATTAAATTTATGTAACCAATCATTTTCTTATATTTTTAATTTAAATAAATAAATCTCTCTGCTTAAAACTACAGAAGATTATTACAAAAGCAGACATGTTGTATGCCACTTGCAATTTTTTTAAATCTCTTATAAGCCATTCTTAAAAAAAAATATGCTTATATTTTCAGTAGTGATATTTTTATTTTTTTCCAAAAACCCTTTTTATATTTAGTGCGCTTTCAGTAACACTATTAAAATATACAACAATTGAAATAAAAAAAAAATGTAGCAGAAGTAACAGCAGTATTGCGCATACTACCAGCATTTACTATAAGCAATTTCAATATCAATGATATCAATTTCATAAGTTGAGTTGAGTTTCAGTTTGCTATCGATAGTTTTTTGTCGCTTTTTTCATTTTAAACATGAGTGCCACTATAAAATGTTTTTTATCAAGAATCATCATCATTATCGGTATCGTCATCAAAAGCATCATCATCATCATCTTCATCGTGATGATGTTCTCATTGGTTATTTGGTTGCTGGCTGGTAAATATGGGTGGATATTTGGCAGGTGTGCAAATTTTGGTTGATTTTACTACCAGTTGACCATTTAGTACAGACATTCCATAAATTGTTTTTCTCTAGTACTTTTTTGTTTTAAGTCCCCCCCCGTTTTTCATTTATTTATTTCTGTAGCAGAGAGTATCAGTTAGTTGCCTTTTTTATAATTTTTTTCTTGCAATTTTTTGACCAACCACTTTGTTTGGTTAAATGTATGCTGATGACGGTATTCGTAATAGTGGCTTTGGTGGAACAATTTAAAAAAAGGAAACAAAACTTGTGATTTATGTTCTCACATGGGTGTATAGGCGTATTTGGCTGTAGTGTGAATATTTTGAAAAAGAATTAAATAATATTATTTCTTAGAGAATTTATATATGAAATTGTATGTAAATCTTTTTAAAAACTATTTAAAAAATAATTAAGTTATTGCTTTAACACTTAAAATAATGCAAATCAAGAGTTAGCATTAAGTGACCTAATTTAAAATTAGGTAAAAAAATAGTTTTAAGATATTTATTAAAGCGTCAAAGTTTACTTTAAAAAAGTTTTAATTGCAATTATTGTCTCTAGAGGGAAGAGAACCTGTCACAAGACAAATCACAGGACTGGTTCTCAAGGACTAGCAACCGGTTCGAGTTCCGCAACCTTATATGAATGGCACTGGTAACTTTTATATGGCGTTGCTGTTGGAGGGGCTCAGTTGATATAATTAAGATTTCAGTGATAGGCTCTGGACATAAACTTAAGGTACTTGTCCTGTGGTAGTTTCTTTAAAATTAATAAAATTACTGTACTTTAAAGAAACATTTTTGATATGGGAAAAATCTGCTATTTTGCTGAAATTTTTGTTATAGTTTTGTGATATGTTTTCTTTTCACCGGTTACCACTAAGGAACATTTTGTCCCATTGAAATTTCTACAAGTGCGTTGAAGAAAATTGTTGCAACATTTCCCGCAGGGCTATTACATATTTGAAAATATGTAATGAATGAGCAATTGTTTGTAACTAGATTGTGGAAACATAACAGTATTTAAGAAAAACATGTATTTTATGATATTTTTTTTGTTTTGAAATAATATATTTGTAATTCGTTACCTCTTTGCTTTATTTGCTACGATATCTTTAAATCAAAGCCAAAGAACTAGAAAATAAAATAAGTTGTTTTAATAGTGATTGCCTTTATTTTTATATTCTATACATACAGCGTCTTACGTCTACTTTTAATTTTTCCCTAGAATGTTTTTGATCTCTGTTCTGGTTAATTTATTTTTCTTCTTCTTTAAAACCCGAAAAAATAACAAAAACGCCAAAATCAGTTATCAAAAACTACCACAATAAGATCCATACAAATAGACAAGGGGCTATTTACATATTACGTAAGGCTCAAAGGGGGGTTAAAGACATTACGGATTAGATAATTTATAGTGAAAAATTTCTAAAAAGCGTTACCAGGTGGGGATGGGGAGGAGTTAAACGAAAATGGCGTTGCGTAATATGTGAATAGCCTTAAGTCACGAATTACAATGTTGTATGTGTTTTTTCTTCACAATCAATTTTTAAGCAAATAGTATAATTTAATTGAATTATTTACGACTCAAATTATTACGATTAGAATGTAATCTCCTAAATTTTTGGAATAAATACTAATGTAACGAATGACGTATTCTTACCAAATCTATAAAGCTCATGCTAGAAATTTTTCAATAAACACTTCAATTTTACATATATTAAAATAACTGTTTTTGCATTGCAATTATTATTGCTCATATAATTTTAATTAATTTGTATATTACTAATATTAAATATTAAAAGGAAAAGTCACGAATGACAAACAACCTGTAGACATAACTTTAAAATGGAAAACAAAGCCATTTTCTTGTGAAGAGCGAGCTGCAACCTTTCGAATGACAACAAAATTATTAACACCTGTTAACGCGGTCTCAAGTTATTCAACTTTTCGCAAAAATGACCGAGATGCCCAAGTTTATACGACTATAAAATATAATACATAATTATTACACCATGTGCGTAAGTAAGAGTAGAATATATTATGTGTCGAATTTTATTAAAATCGGGGTGGCTAAAAGTTCAGACAGTGACGAAAAGTTTTCAAATCACTCAATTGCAACATTTTAAGAAATCATTTGAAAAACGAATTCTTGATAAAAGGATATTTTTTTCTGAAAATGTATTTTTTATTTACAAATAAATACTTTGTTATGTAAAAATACCGCCTTATGAATTGGTACTTTTTTATAAGAAGGTACTATTTTAATAAAATTTTTGAGAGTACACATATACTTTTGTATAAAAATTATTGTTTTTTATAAAAAAGTGACTTTTTCCAAAAAGGTACTTTTTTATGCAAAGGTCTTTTTTAAGAAAATGTGTTTTTTTATAAAGAGTAAAATTTTATAGCAAGAATTGTTTGAAACAAATATACTTTTTTTATAAAAAAGGTATGTTTTTCCCCCTTAAAGTTGCTTAAATAAAAAAAGTATTTTTTTTTTAAAGGATTTTTTTTGTAAAAAGTATTTTTTTGTACAAATGTATTTTTTTGTAAAAAGGTACATACTTTTTTGTAAAAAGTTACGCTTTTAGAAACAGGTAATTTTTTGTAAAAAGGAGTTTTTTTTGTAAAAAAGGTAATATTTTTCAAAAATGAATTTTTTTGTAAAAATTTATTTTTTGTAAAAAGGTACATATTTTATTTGTAAAAATGTATATTTTTTTTAAAAAGGTACTTTTTTGTAAAAAATTACTTTTTTTGTAGAAAGGAAATTTTTTTGTAAAAAGGTACTTTTTTGTAAAAAGGTAGTTTTTGTAAAAAGTTATTTTTTTGTAAAAATGTACTTTTTTTGTAAAAAGTTACTTTCTTGTAAAAAGGATTTTTTCTTGTAAAAAGGTACTTTTTTGTAAAAAGGTACATATTTTATTTGCATAAAGGTATATTTTTTGTAAAAAGGTACTTTTTATAAAAGAAATTTTTACTTACTGTAAGTAACTTTTTACATAACTTGGTCTTTATAGCTTAAAATTTATAAAATTGGTTTGAGATATTCTCTCAAATAATGTAAAAAAAAAACTGTTTGTTGTGGGTAAAGTTAATGCATGTGACTGCATTTCGTTGGTGCCAATACTAACTCATCAGTAGATTTTTAACCATGCTGTTTTAAACTCGTATTCTAATAGAAAAACTTCCAAACAATAAATGAGAATTACAAAAATATAAACACAAGAAATGTAAAAAATTATACAAACAACACAACAATCGACTTTTGTTCGATATGAATCTATTTATTTTTCTTACAACCTTTATACAATTAGCCAACCTTTGGTGGCAAAGCCATATAGATAAACCTATCCTATGTAGCTTATGATTCAATTCAAAAATAATTATATTGAACCAAATCTATCTTACACGTCATTTAAATAATATGTGACTTTTGGAATATCCTGTGGTTTATATTGGACATTTAAACTTATTTTTTTCAATCATAAATATATGAGCAAAATTTAAATTGGCAATTAAAATGATTATCGAAATAATTTTTTAAAACTGTCCAAATATTTTCCAATGGCTTTCTCAAATACAAAGTTTCCTTAGAAATTTTATAAACAATCTGTTTTATAAGAATTTTTTGTTTTTCATTACAATTATTTCAGCTTCTGAACTATAAGTAATCTCTAAAAAAAACTAATCGTCAATGTTATACTGTCCGGTCAAGGTTTTCCATTAATCTGTCACCAACAAAAGCAGTCACTTTTATTCATGATCATAAAAAAGTTTACATAATTATTTTTGTGCATTTATTATGTTGTAAAATTTTGCTTTTATTTAAAAACTTCATTCATAAGTTTTCATTTGAATTTAATTAAACGTATACGAAACTGAAAAGTATTTTTTCTCAACATAATGAATATTTTATTGAGTTACAAATATTTTTATATGAAATTATTATTTTAATTTTTTGCTAGCATGAAATTAAAATAGTAGTTCGTCTTTTTGTCCAATTTATATTTTTGTTGGGTAACGAGAAATTTTTAGAGCAAAAAAAGGGCAGAATAATAAAAACAAAACACATGAATATATTGTATTATTTATTTTCGAATGCAAAATTAAAAATTTTGCACATTCATTTATACAATCAACAAAGAAATACATGTTTTTTTAAATGTTACTGCTGCATTTTAATCCAAATCTACACAAATTCATCATGACGACAGTAAAGGAAGTTCTTTTTAAAAAAAATTTTGATATGTAGTTTTCCGCTGCTGCGGTATAAATTTTCATGAATAGCTGCTTATATAGTCAAATTAGCCGTACGTAGGGCTAAATCTCGAAATTAAAGAAGATAATAAGCTGAAAACTCGTATACATTTTTTTTGCGTTATAAAATTTGCCTCAAAAGTCTCATTGAATCTCATTTCTGCGTCGTAAGTTATTCAAGGTCAAAGGTCACAAAGATTTGTTACGGACTAGATAATTTATAGTGAAAATTTTGTAAAAAGCGTTACGAAGGGGTGGTGTCAAAACTCCAAAAATAGCGTTACGTAATATGCGAATAGCCCCTCGGCTGAAATTGTACATGTGAGCTTCCGGTTAAGACTCTAACGTACTATCCACTACAGCACTGATTTCAAATGAATATTAGAATATTATGAAAATTATGTTTCAGCTACACTCTAAAACATTACTTCAAATTTACGATCATATATTGTCTAAAATTTCTCCTTGTTTAAAATTACATCGATTGTGTAGTTATTTTTATTAAAGAAAAAACCTTTCAAATTAAACATATTTAGTCCAAGTGGAAAAAATGTAACATAAAGTATAATACGGCTATGGCTGAATGTTAGATACGTCAGACTATCAGTCAGGAGGTCGCGGCTCAAACCTGCATGCAGCCAATCCTTTTTTTAGTAAAAACATTTTGTTGAAAAAATAATACGTGTGTAATTTTAGGTCGATAATAATCTGTAAAGTGTTGCCAGCTATTATCGACCTAATTTTCAACAAAAGTGCTTTAGAGTGTAGTTTTACGTACAGTGTATCTTGATTGTTTATTCATTTTAAATGTTTATTCATTTAAAAATGACTGCACGAAATACTTCTTAAATAAAGTGCATTCCGCTACTGTACTAATATTGTGAGTGTATAAATTCAAGTGAAATTAAACATAAAATTATATACTTGTTCTAAGACAACTCCATTTTATGCATATTGCTTCTAATGTTCAGTAAATTTTTAAACTTATTTGCTTCTTTGGAAAGTCTATTTTATAGTTTTGCTTTTATTTATATAAATAAAAAAACTCTGAGCGCTAGCTATTAAAAGTTCTAAGGACTCTTCATATTAACTTCGTATAAGTTTGAATAAAAAAAAGCTACAAGCAATTGAAATTCAAAACAGCAACAACAACATGAACAAATACCGTTGAATGTATGCTTATATTGAACTTTAATTTCTATTCAAATTACTCATACGTAACAGTGAACAAGTATTAGTGTGTGTGTATGTGTGACGAGTTTTATGCGTGTAAACAGGTGAGTGTTGCCGTGCCAGTAGCGCAAGGGCACATCTCTACTCGTTTTAATATTAACAAAAATACACTTGCATCAACTAACGAATAAACTTTTCATTTTCTCATGTATGTAAATAATTGTATGCTTGCTTATGAATAAAATTAAAATAACAAATTAAAGAAAGAAAACAAAATAGGATTTTGTAGCAAGTACCCTCTCAATTGCTGGTGAAGTTATTCGTAAAAACTAAAACTGTGTAAAAACTGCATTTATTTAAAAATCCTGTTTTTAAAAAAGTGTTTTTTGCGTTTCAATTTTGCTGTTGTTTGTATTCGTTACCTCAATTGTGTTTGGTTTACGAGCTGACAAAAACAAGCACATAAAAAAAAATTATTGCCCAAGGCCATGAGCTCATACAACAGCAACAACCCAAACATTAATTATTATATTTAAAATACTTATATGTACAACGTACTATATACCTATATGTACATACATACATATCTATGTACGAATATGTAAGAGCTTGCATGTTTATATGTACTTATTTTTAGCTAAAATTACTCGCACACAACGCTTAACACACACTCAAAACGATTCAATTCAAATTAGTTGTACTAAAAATTATAAGCGTCCACTTTTCACATATGCTCAAGAACCACAGATTTTTTTCATGTTCGTATGCATATTGTGGTTCCACTTTTTTTTAAGTTGCTTGTTTCTGTAGAAGTAAATTAACGCCCACTCAAAAACATAAAACTAAGCTAACAAACAACGGTATAATCAGCAGCCAGCAACAATTGTAACAAAGAAAAACAATGTTGCTGTTTTGTTGTGTTAAAAAATGTTTGTGAATAGGATTTTTACGCGTATGTGAATGCTCACAATTTTTAACCCTGAACTAACTAATTACACTGTACAACAAAAATAAAATTGTTTTATTACAAAGATCTAACGACTGATTCCGGTAAAGGCCACTAAAAATATATATGTCTGTATCAGCGTTTTGAAAGCTTACATCTGGGATTTATTTTAGGGAGAGATTAAAATCCCCACATTTTGCACATATTCATAATGACTCGGTATAGAAAACCTTGTAAACCTGACGTTTAGTGTATAAGATATGTTAAGGGTTTTTATGTAAAACACTACGAAAAAATTTTTGTGGAATATTTTAACCGTTTAATTCTTCGTTGTATGGGTCTTTTTGTACCTTTCTTAAAAAAGAGATAAAATACTACCCTTCAGCGGCGTTATAGCGGGCAGAAATGTTCTACAAATATGTGCCTCATGGTGTTCTGAACATATTTTATACCTTAAATATAAGGCTTGAGAGATTACCCTTGCCGGGTACTAATTGTGAATAAGTTCGTAATTAATTATCAATCAAATTTTAAGTTTTAAATGATTTCTAGTATTGAAGTAAAACTTACACAGAAAAAAATAGGCAAGAATTATGTTATATCTTGTCATACATAAGTACTTAAAACAACTTTCTTCTCATAGGGAAATAAATGGGATATGGCTCGGCTGTGGAGAGCATGCTTTACGACCAAAAAGCCCGGGTTCGTATCCCAGTCATGTCAACATTTTTTTTAATTAAAATTTTTTTTTTTAAATAATTTTGTTATCAATATAGCGGAATTCTTTATGACATCAAATTTCAAAAAAAAAATTATTGAATACCGGGATTTTTGTTATCAAAAACGATACTTATTTTTGCTATGCAGACTAGAATTTCATGGCAAAGATTTTTGTGGAACATTCTAGACCGCTATATTGCCAATAAGGGGAATTTTTCACCGATTTTTTTAACAAATCGAGAAAAGAACCAGAGATTTAGAGGGCCAAAACTTTTCATAAAAATGTGTTTCGCGGTGTTTTACATAAAAGTGCCGAATACATTTTATACATTAAACAAAATTACAATATCTCCAATGCCGAGCACTAATTGTATGAAATTAGCCCTTAAACACATTTTGAGTTTTGAACGATTTCTGGGCTTCAAGTTGACTTTACAGAAAGAAAAATAGACAAGAATTATATTCAATTAAACCATTAACTTAATACAATTGCTCAATTCACAACCTGTTGTAAGTGTTGTACATCGTAAAAATGTTGTTGGTAATTTTCACTTAGACATGTTTCTAAGCAAATGTTTATTTGGAAATTACCAACAGCATTTATACGATCTACAACACATGCAACAGGTTGTGAATTGACCATATATTTCGTTGTATGTATTTCTTTCCTATACCGGTTACTTATTTTCTTTTAATACATAAGTACTCAAAACAAGTTTTATCTCATAAAAAGTAAGTTGGACATGGCTTAGCTGAAGAGAGCGTGCTTTACGTCCCTGAAGTCCGAGTTTCTATCCCAGTCATGTCAACTTTTTTTAATATATATTTTTTTCTTTTGAAATAATTTTATTATCAATATAGCGGAATTCTTTATCACAGGAAATTTGAAAAAAAAGTAATTGAATACCGGGATTTTTGTTATCAAAAACAAAATTTTTTTTTCTGTGTTTGGAGGTTAAATAAATGTCTGCTCAAACATACAGTAGATTTTAGTGACAATTACTATTGTTAAGCACCTTTGGCCGCTATGTCGCCAATTAAGTGGATTTTTTTGCACTTTTTCTAAGAAACGGGCCAAAAGAGCCACACAGCAGAGATCTAGGTGGTCATAATGCTTCTCGTGGTGTTTTACAAAAAAGTGCTAAACAGATCTTATACCTTAAACGTAAAACTTAAAAGATTTCCTATCAACTGTCTAACCAAGTGCTAAAGATAGGGATTTTAACTGCCTCTAAAATCCCTTAGATGTAACGTTGAAAACGCCAACACACGTATATATTTTGGTGCCCTCTGCCATAATCAGCCATTAGAATCGTATTATATATTGTGTTGTGTAGTGCAGTCCGTTTGGTCGAGGAGCTTTAGAATTTGTTACAATATCGTCGGATGATAGGTTCAAAATATTTAAAAACTATAATGAAAGATTTTTGTTCATAAATTATGTGAATCTTCGACATTAATCCTATGGAAAACTTCATTTAAAATAAACCAACATCATGCTTCGTTGGATTAATGAAACAAGTTTCGTTAAAATTATTTTAATAAAAATTTCATTAAATATATGAATTAATTTCATTGATCCGATGTAATAATTTTGTTAAGCTAATGAACATATTTAATTATTTTTGAAAAATTATTTCATCGTTTTAATGAAATTATTTCATTATTCTAATTAGATTCTGTCATTATTCTAATAAAATTATATAATTGTTTTAATGAAATTATTACATTTCTTACACAGAAAAAAATAAGTTTCGTTTTTGATAACAAAAATCCCGATATTCAATAATTTTTTTTCAAATTTCCTGTGATAAAGAATTCCCCTATATTGATAACAAAATTATTTCAAAATAAAAATATATATATATAAATTTAAAAAATGTTGACATGGCTGGAATACGAACCCGGGCTTTCTGGACGTAAAGCATACACTCTCTAGCTGAGCCATATCCCATTTATTTTTTTATGGGATACAACTTGTTTTAAGTACTTATGTATAAAAAGAAAAGAAATAACCGGCATGGAAAAGAAATACTTACAACGAAATATTTTATTATGTTAAAGATAAATGTTATTGAAATTCATATTTTTTTTAATAACATGGTTTTATTGAATATAATTCTTGTCTATTTTTTTCTGTGTAGTAGCCTAAATAACATATATCTTTTATTGACTTTTTTTAATTTATTGAGAATTCCATGTTACAATTATGTACGATAGACGCCAATGCACATCAGAAACATATGTAATATTAATGAGGGCTCACACTATCGAGCTCAGACTCCTGATTCTCATCATTTGCTTTATAGGCAAAGGCTTAACTACTTCAGCCAACAGAATTGTCAAAACAATGTGTCTCTGAGTGTATAATAATAAGGCAGAGTGCAACAAGAACAAACATATAAAACTTTGTTTCTTATTCGTTTTTGGTTGCCAACTGTTGAAATAATAAAAGGTAAGTTTTTTAAAAAAGAAAATATATATATGATTTATTTGATCGGTTTTTCAGAAATGTAAATATTTTTTCATCTTTTCATAGTACATATTTTTCAAGAATTTCAAGTGTCGATTAAAACATTTTGTAAAGGGGTTTCCATCAAATGGCAAAATTGTGTTGTTATAAATCGAATGAAATTTTCTAATGAAACTATGAAAGTTAGTAAAGCATTTCCAATGGAATTCTTTCACAATATTCGTAAAAATTCATTAGAATAGTGAAATATTTCATTAGAAATTTTCAATGTTTCTTTGGAATAATGAAGCGAAATTCTTTTAGTGTACTATAAATTGTTTGCAAAAGCCAAAGAAATTTTGAGGCAAACATAATATGGTAGTAATAACCATGACACATCTGCATATATCATTTCTCTGTATTTTTTGAGCTAATTTTTAATATAAAGCTGTACAAACTAAAATAAATAAATATTATTAAATAAATAGACACTTCGAGGTACAAGAAATTTTGTACAAATGGACTTAAACAACTATAATTATTTCTGCCCTGATTCATGCTTAATTACTAGAGTTCATTTCATTGCACTCCAATTATTTGAATGAAATAGCAAAATGTGCAAGATTCTAATTCAGTTAAATTGGCCTTATTTTTAATGTATTTAGTGGGTTAAAAAGAGCGAAAATTAAACCATAAAAATAAAAATTCACAGGGCATTTGGAGGCAGCGATTACATATGATTATGTCACAATATATACGTACGTATCACTATAAAAATGTTACCAGCACGTAAAATTATAATACATATCAAAAAATTTTCAGCAAAAAATAATGAAAATTCACTCACATATCGTTTATTAGGTCACTTTATTCACATGTGTTTGTATTAATAGTCATACAAACAGTGGCAACGCATACACAATGTGCATAAGTATCCTGTGGACGTGTATATGGATTATTTATAATAGTTTTTTTTTCTTTATAAAACATTGATTCCCACTTAAACTGCATATAGTTAGTGGGCACATGTTTCGTATTTAGATTAAATAGCTACTTGGGTAATTTCTCTAAATGAACTACATTTAATGGTGCCACACTGATGATGAGACGTATTCACTAAAATTTGAATGGCTCTCTGAAACGCACAAAGACACACATACACAAACAGCATCCTTATGATTAAGCTGTTGACAACAATAATAACAAAATCAAAAGGAAATAAAAAAGTATACTAACACAAATATTATTATTAGTGTATATTGTTATTTTCCTCTTGTTATTGTCTAAATTGTAGTTGCTGTGTGGTAAAAAGCTGTAAAATAAAAGCAACATTTTCTCCTTTTTATCATCTAACAAATGGTCAAAGGTCATTTTGTGCTTTTTTCAAGATTCTGATGTGGGATTTTTATATTTTCTAGTATTTATTTCAAAAGGAAGTAAATTAATCGAGTAGAAAATTATTTTAGGTCAAGCTGTAGTAATATAAAGAATTGTGATGGTGACAGCAATTTATATGAGTAGGTTTCAACAATTTTTCAGTAGAACAATCAAATTCGCATAATATATACATAGATACATATTTTAAGACAAACATATTTTAAGACATACATATTTTAAGACAAGTGTAGTTTATTTTTTTATTTTTATTGTTATTCTTTTTGGGATAAAGGCTTGATGGCTTCAATATTAAAGTTTGCAACCTATTAACATGAGATTTCTTATGATATTTTGTTAAGGAAACTAATATGTTTAGCAAAGTATGTTAAAAAAAGTTATCACAAACTATAACTATGACCGTAGATTTTGTTTCAGATTTTATATCCGGGATTTTTGAAATCTTGGCATATGCCGAAAACTATTACAGCTCATAGAAGTATTTTGGTGAAAAATAATCAAATAAAACACATAGTTATAGTGACTTGGCATAGGATATATTGTAAGCCTTAGGTTTAAGGTATAATATATATATATATATATATATATATATATATATATATATATATATATATATATATATATATATATATATATATATATATATATATATATATATATATATATATATATATATATATATATATATATATATATATATATATATATATATATATATATATATATATATATATATATATATATATATATATATATATATATATATATATATATATATATATATATATATATATATATATATATATATATATATATATATATATATATGTATATATATATATATATATATATATATATGTATATATATATATATATATATATATATATATATATATATATATATATATATATATATATATATATATATATATATATATATATATATATATATATATATATATATATATATATATATATATATATATATATATATATATATATATATATATATATATATATATATATATATATATATATTTAGCACTTTTGTGAAAAACACCACGAGGAACATTTTTGTTGAACATTTTAACCCTCTAACTTTAGGATTTTTTTGTAAAAAGTAATTTTGAAAATAGCACAACTTTGTAGCGCTTCCTCAGATTTTAGTAATTTAAATATTAATTTTTAAACTCACTTTTTTCAAGACAAGGACATCGCAAATGAAAAAAAATTTTATCCTTAAATATCTTGAAAATTGTATTGTTTTTTTTGCAGCATATAGCAAACTAATATATCGGCATTGTGTAAAATATACAAATCGAGATTTTAGGAAATACTACGGTTACAGTTGTTTTTATTGTTATTGCTTATAGAATTTTCATAGAAACGATCGTGTTATCATAAAGAAAGCACTGTACGTTTTGAATCTCTTTTCATCTCATCTTGAAAATTTCACACAACAAAAACATCTCAATTGACTGCATTGTGTAAAAAATTAAAGAAAATTAAAATACAAATTTTTAGGATATTTAAGGATAAAAGATACTTTGGCATTTTAGACGCACTTGTAGCAGGATTATATACCCTTTTATATCAATATTCGTTAAGAGAAGACTGACACCTTTCCAATGACATCCATTTCATTTATATCCGATGACGCGTTCTAAAGTTATTCAATCTTCAATATGACGAACTTTTTTCAAAAATGGCCGAGATGTCTAAGTTTAGAGGCCTATCAAATAGAAACCGTAAGAGGTATCACGTTACGCGCATACAATAGTATAATATATGTGCCGAATTTTATTAAAATTGGAGAGGAAAAAAATCCAGACCGTATCGAAAGTTTTCGGTTTTACCCCATATCCAATAATTTCCTTGATTCAATGTAATCATTTTGTTAAGCTAATGAACATATTTAATAATATTTTTTTGTGAAATTATTTCATCGTTTTAATAAAATTGTTTCATTATTTAACTATTTTAATGAAATTCTGTCATTATTTTATTGATATTCTATCGTTATTGTAATGAAATTATTTCATTGTTTTAATGAAATTATTATATTACTTAGTAGCTTAAGCTTAAGCTTATCTCTTTTTGACTATTTTAGTTTATTGACAATTTTATGTCTACAAATACGTACGATAGACGCCAATGAACATCAGAAAAATTTGTAATGTTGATGACCGCTCACAGTATCGAACTCAGAATATTGATTATCACCAGTTGATTTATAGGCAACGTCTTAACGACTTCAGCCAACAAGCACTATTAACACCATGTGCTTATTAGTGTATAATAATAACAACTAAACTTAAATCAGAGTGTTGAGCGTCACATCAGCAATAGGGTGCGTATTTTCAGTACAAATGAAGTAATTTTTTGTCTTAGAATATACTGTAAATGCGTACGTCCATCTGCCAACGCGACGCTGTTTTAGGTTGAGTCGTAAAAAAGAGCACTGCAATAACAAACATATAAAACTTCTTTAAGTGTTTGCTTTTGGCTGCCAACTATTGGAATAAATAAGACAATCAGGCATGTTCTGTATTCCATGTGGAATAAAAGTATTCAGAATTGTCATAACATTGTTGTTATAAATAATAATTTGCAACAACAATACGTCGATAATTCCGAACATTTTAATTCCGCATGGAATACAGAACATGCCTGAATGTTTTTCAAAAAAGAAAATATAAATATCTGATTTATTTGATCAGTCTTTCATAAATACAACGACATTTTTGATCAAAACAATGAAATACATTTCACTGACATTGCAACATTCAAGAACATAAAATTTTTAATTTATATTAAATTTTTTTATGGTATATTTATTTTGTCAAAACTTAAAGGGGTTTCCATAAAATGACAAAATTTTGATGTCATAAATCCAATGAAATTTTCAAACGAAGTTATGAAAGCTAATGAAGCAATTCTAATGAAATTTTTTCTCAATATCCGTGAAATTTCATTAGAATTGTGAAATATTTCATTAGAACTGTGAAATGTTTCATTAGAATTGTGAAAAAATCTAACGAAAATGTTTCATTAATGAAGCGAAATTCGTTCAGTGTACACTCTAAAATATTACTTCAAATTTAGAATCATATATTGTCTAAATTTGTGTTGATAATTTCTCCTTGTCTTAAATTACATCGATTTTGTAGTTATTTTATTAAAGAAAAAACCTTTTAAAATTAAACATATTTAGTACAAGTGGAAAAAATGTATCATAAAGTATAATACGGCTATGGCTCAATGGTAGATACGTCAGGCTACCAGTCAGGAGGTCGCGGTTCAAACCTGCACGCAGCCAATTACTTTTTTTGGTAAAAACATTTTGTTGAAAAATAATGCGTGTGCAATTTTAGTTCGATAATAATCGGTAAAGTGCTGCCGACTATTATCGACTTAATTTTCAACAAAAGTGTTTTACATTGTAGAGGGTTAGAATGTTCCTCGTGGTGTATTACATAAAAGTGATAAACAAATCTTATATCTTACAAGATTTCCTATGGCAAAATTTTACTCCTCCTAAAATGAATCCCAGATGTTAGCTTTCAAAACAAGGACGCACGTATATATTCTATAGTGCCATGTACTAGATTAACTACTTAGAACCTTGTAATTTGAAAAAAAAAATTATTGATTTTTAAAGATAAAATCATTTATATTTTAAATGTGTTCTTTTTAAATTTTGACTTAAGGCTTTTTATATGTTTGATAAGTGCTATTTTGTTTATGACAGCAGGAGTATGCCACTTCATAAGTTTAACATATAAACTAATTAATATTTACTTGAGCTTCGATATCCATTCTCGTATCCGCTCTTTTATATATTTGTGTACTTGTGTGTAAATTAGTAAGGATATTTCTTAAAATGCAAAGACTTCAAAAAAAATTTCCATATTTCCATTTAAGTATTTTTATTGATTTTATGTCAAAAATTGCTGTTATATATTTTGTATTTATCCTGTCATATAAATTCATGAATTAAAATTTTAAATGCATCTATTTTAATAAATTTTTGTAATATCCATATTTTTTTATTTAAATGTTTACGTTTACTATAGTGTAAGAAATTCTTGAATAAAATTTATATAAAGATCAAATTGCATAAAAATTTTGCTTAAAATTATTTATTCGCTTGCATAAAGCAAAATACTTCGCAATACAATTACAAATGAAGAGCATCTTAACACGTTCAAGTTTATCAACATTTCATTCAAATTCATTTCTTTTTAAATATCAACTTGCTCACTCTCTAATTTGTTCTAAAGAAAGATGAGTTTACCGATGTATTTATTTGTTCATTTAGAGAAATAGAGACATTTTGCTAAAGTTTACAATTGAAAGCAACGATGTTTACACTAATTACTAATACGGTTTAAATGTCACTTAAACTTACTACGAGGAAAATGCAAATAAAACATGCAAAGCCCACTAACACACATACATTTGTTAACATTCATTTGCACATTCATTGAATTGAGCTTAAAATCTACATCTCTTTGGTTGTTAAACATGAAAGTGTTAATCAAATTAAAGGTTTCAAACGTAAACAACTACAAGGTAAAGGCGGTAAAGTTAAAGTAGCAAACAGATACAAACATTGACAGACACACTCACCCCCACACACACACAGACGTACACACAGAGATGTAGGTTCAAAGAAAAACAAGGATGTCAACAGCAACAAAAAAAAATTAAACATTTTTAACATTTAACACACATAATTTGAATTACAAACAAAAAAACTACTTAATTAAATTATATGACAGATGAAAAGAAAGAAAGTAAGAGGATCATTTTGAAAGTTTTAAAGAGGATATTCTAAAAATGCCAAATTTTTCAAACTTAATATCCGGTGTAAAGTCAGTATTTTCTTGGATACACACAATGTATAATAAATAACTTTTGTTTCGTTTTCCCCTCGCGTTTGTTACAGCACTGTGGTCATTATGGATCATTATAGCAAGTTGCGGAGAAATGTGTTTAGTTGACGTAGCTTAAGCTGCACGCGCGCACAGTGGACTGAAAAGAAGAAATTTACAGCTTCTTTTTTTAATCGAAATGTTGATTTTGTTTTTGTTTTGCCAATCGAAAGAAGCAATCAATACAATCGTCATTTACTATACGTAATATTTTTCAAAAAGTAATATTTGGCGAAATATGATAACAAATGTGTTTTTTTACTATGAAACTAAAACTAAGTTGCTCTGGTGGACCAAGTCCGTCACTGATCTAGTCTTAACGTTTCATAAGTCCCATTCTATGACAGTTTAGCTATCATGCAGTGAAAAATCGCATCAATGTAACGCAGCTTTGCCTGTTATGACGCCTTGAAAGTAGGCACTTTTTTGTTTAACAATTTTAACTGTTGAGCGGCCCACACACTTGCAATATAACTGTGCAATTTTTCGTATTGTACAATAATATCGACAATGTGTGTGTCATATTCGAAGGTGGCACAATATATTGGCCAAAATCCTAAAACCTTTGATTTTTATTGTTCAATAAAGAAAATTGTGTAATGTGGTGGCAACTTTGTTCAGTGTTATATTTAATTTTTCACTGTCAGGAAAATTGGGCAATATTTTCTTTGAAAATATTGTGCCATTTATTGCACAATATAGGTGAAAACGACAATAATATGTACTATAACATATGCAATAATATTGTACTAGGACTCCGCCCAGTGGTCGAAATTCGACCAATTGGTCCGTAACCGGGTTTTTTGTAACCGGTTTTGTAACCGGGTGCTTTGGGGCAAATAATATATTGTGCATATATAGAGAAAAATGCCTTTTAAACCATATATGTTTCATCAATATTGGTGGACAATAAGATACTGTCGTACACTTTTGTACGACAAAAAATTGTGTGCCCTATTTATTTATAAGATGCAATGGATGGGCCGCTTTACTGCGTTGGTATAACAGCTGCGTATGTTTTATAGTTGATTATTTATTAATCATACGACCGAGTACTAACTATAATGATTCATTATGATTGGTATCAGGTCGTATGATTAATATATAATTAACTATAAAACATACGCAGTTGTGATTCAAGAGCAGTGCACAGTGGGGACTTTTGCAAAATAAATGTTAATAAATCTGGAACTTCTAAACACCTGATGGAATTTAGTTCGAACTTAAAACATTTTTAAAGGAGGAGTTAGGCTAACACCGCGTTGCTCAGTGGCTTTCTGGCTTAAGCACGAGAACAGCTACAGTGAGCCAAAGTTGACCTCAAAAAAACTTCTAAGGCTTGTAACTTTTTTAAATGTTATTCCATTTAAAAAATTTAAAGCGTTTTCAGTTAATCTAAAAAATATAAATATAGAATGTGTTTCCGTATCTCTCATAGCTTAGAAGATATTTGACTTTAATAAAAATGTTTTTCTGGACTTTTTTTTGTTATACCTTTTAAGTTTACAGTTTGGTTTTATTTTAAAATGCAGCATTTGATTGCTGACAAAATTCTTAGTTAAACTGGAGAAAAAGCTTTCTTATTGTCTGCGTTCTTGAAGACGGAAAAAGGCTAAAGAAAAAACAAGATTTTAAAATTGAGCAAAAAAAAAACGTGTTTCTTTTTTAAAGTATCTTCATTATTTCCATTTTTGTACAAAAAAACTTGTCTATCGCCAATTATCTTAAATCGCATATATCAAAACTAAGTTTTGTATATAAGGGCGGGCCTATGAAAAATGTGATTATGGATTTTAAAAATTCCAACATATGACGTTTTGTAATGTAGATAGTTGTAAGAATTTTGGCACAAATTGAAGAGAGATTGTTCATAAGTATAGCTGTACGGGCAGATTTTCTGAAAAAAAGTTAAAATTTAGGAAAAATAAAGCTTTGAACAATAAAAAATATAAAGGCCCTTACTATTCTGCCTATTCTGTAAACCGATTCGATTTCAAAACGTTCGATTTAGAGAAATTATATCCACTAATAGCAAACTTTTTTCAGACTTTCTTGCAGTTTTATATATTTTAGAGCTTAAAATATAATATCTGAAATTAATTTGCTATATACGATTTAAAATACATCAATAGGGGCATTATGTATTTTTGGAAAACGAGAAATTTACTCGGATTCGGTTTACAGAACAGTGTCGTATGATTCACAATTAAGGCCCCTATTATGATTATGATCAACTAGGTAGGTTGAGCTATTAATGTCAAGACCCAATTTAACAAATTTTTTTGTATTATGATTCACAACTAATTTTAGTTGTCTTCGAAATAATGTGCGAAAAAAGGTTCTTATCCCACCACAAAATATTTTAAATATTTTTAGCCACGACAAAATATTTTAAATATTTTTATTTTTGGCCTTACTATTTTTTCTTGAGATTTTATGTTTTATGGATATGGCAACAATATTGGTTAACAAATGGGTTAGATTGGCGTCTAAAAGTAGTCAAAAGTAACATAATAGTTGAAATAAAAACCAAAACACAACTGCCAAAAAACAGTTGTCTCACTTTTAAGAAAGTTGTAATCCATAATGAGAATTGGACAACTACGACTCCACTATTAAGTTAGTTGTGAATCATAATAGGGCCCTATAATTGGTACTGGGTCGTATGATTAATAAATTATCAACTATAAAACATACGCAGCTGTGATTCCAAAGCAGTGTCAGAATTGCTGAAAAAAAGAGCCTATCTCAAGCCGTCATAACAGGCAAACCTGCAGCTACATCGATGCTATTTTTTCACTGTATGAGTCATAGAATAGAACTTTTGAAACGAGAAGACTAGATCAGTGACGGACTTGCAGTATCAGAGCAACTTAGTGTTAGTTCCATAGTAAAAATATAAATTTGTCGTCATATTTAGTTAAATATTAGTTCTTCGAAAAAATGAAATATAGTCAATGTTGATTGTATTGATTGCTTCTTTCGATTCGCAGAACAAAAAAAAAATCAACATATCGAAAACAAATCGTAAGTTAATTTTTTTCAGATTTCTTCCTGCGCCTGCTCGGTAGGTTAGTGAGCATTGTGTCAGCCTAGCAATAAAATACAACTCTTAAAATATCGGGACCATTATGGCTTATGCGCTCAAAAGAGAGCAATTGCGCTATAATAGTATCCACTACCAAACAATTTTTAACTGTAGTTCCTATTAGAACCTTTGAACCTTTATGAATAATAAAAGAATTTTTGTTATAACCCTCATATTCGAAATATAAAAATATTTAAATATACGTAAGAATGCAAATAACTCTTTATTTATTTTTTTCATTTGCAATTAAACGTCTTGAAAAGTAAAAGAACTTTTCTCATTTGAGTCCCATTGCAGAGTATAAGAGTTAATGAAAGAATCCACAATACAAAAGCCATCAAACTAACAAATCTTAAACAAAGTCTAAAGGTTTAAAATGTTTGCATATCCCTCGCTAATATCAACACAACCACCGCACGTTTATACATATGCAGAGACTCTTGTGCTTAACTCAACATAATAGAATTGTGTGAGTGCTGCGATAGTACAAGTTTTTATGTTTGTTTATGCGGCGATGCGATGCACATTGAGGCAGGATAGAAATATTTAATTTAGAAATAAATTAATCCTTTCTCTGATTAACAATTTCACTTGGACATAATAGAGGAATATTCGAGTCTTATTTTTGAGAAAATTTTCTACCGACACACAGTGTTTCCTATTGCAAAAAAAATTGGAAAAGAAATCTGTATCTTTGAAACTTGCGATTCGATTACAATTCGATATAAACATGTGAAAATCATAGAGGATGACCTAACCTCCTGGGCTACAGGGCGTCAAAGTTAACTACCTCTGATATCTAAAACTTTCTTAGTGTGATAGCTTTTGCAAATATTATTCGATTTAAATTAATTTAATTTTTTTTGCAAAGTTTATAAGTAGATGAAGAAAGTACAGTTTATTTCTTTAAAATATTTTCACTATTTTGGAAGATAATTGGTTTTATATCCAAAGAAATTTAATTATTTTTGGCTTGAGTTCGGTTTTAATTTAATTTTTCAATAAAATTTTATTTTTATTTAGAGATAAATGTGAAGCATATAGACAAGGAAAATTTTTAACTGCACGGATGATTGAACTGACGTTTCGATAGCTCTCGCTAATCTCTTCAGAATTTTTTTCCGCTTTTTCTTTGTCTATATGCTTCAGGCGCCTTACCAAATCGTCATTAGAATTCAACCACAACTTTGAAAAGTTACAAACCTCTTATCTTATGCACAGACTTTCAAAAACCATTTGAGCATTTACAAATGATAATATTTTCGAAAATCACAAAAGAATAAAATAATCGTAGTAGGCTTAGAAACTGATACAAAACTCAGCAAATAATTTGTATTCGATATGAATCTATTTTGTGATATTCGAAAATATTAACATTTGTAAAGTTTCAAATGGTTTTTTAAAGTCTGTGCATAAGATAAGAGGTTTGTAACTTTTCAAAGTTGTGGTTGAAGAATACTGACGATTTGGTAAAGCACCCATGAAATGCATATAGACAATGCTTAACTATCAGCAAATAGATTTCATTTAAAATAAAATTATGACAATATGTCAAATAATGAATTTTTTAAAGGTTAAATTTGGATTTTATTATCCAATGGATTTCCAATTGTACAAAGGTGTTGAAAAATAATATAGATTCATATCGATTATAAATTATTTGCTGAGTTATATCCGACATTAGACTATTCACGTGATTGGTTTGTAAATGGTAGGGCTCGTTACTAAAGAGAAAAAACTTATTGTCCAATTTTTTCCAATTAAGTGTTCACTCAGAAAAAGGTTTAATCTTAATTATTATTTCAATTGATAACTTAGACGTCGAATACTCCTTTGGTATTGCATGTCGAAAATTGTATGCCAATTGCAATATCTCTCCCCATTGTGCAAAGTATGTGTGTCAAAGATTTTTATTGAAATTTCGCTTAATATTTATGTTAATCATACGCCCTGTAGTCTTTCATTTTAAATACAAAAAAAAAGAAGATAACAGAAGAAGGAAAAAAAACAATAGCAATAACAAGAAACGTTTTAATCATCTTCGTTATTTTCATCACCGTCAACATTAACAACGACAAAATAATTCTTAATTTTAACAAGTGTAAACAACTTTATGGTTTTAATCAATGTTCGTTATTTAAGCTTAAGCGTATCATTTACCAATGGCACTTCAACTTGTACGTACGCTTGTGTGTATATTTGCTTAATTGTGTTCAAGTCAAAGAGTTGAGTTTAGTAGTTTTGTTGTTTTCTTTAGTTAACGGAAAATACATTTCCATACGCTCACATACACAAGTACAAAACGTACTTAAGCATATACAACGTTAAGTTATTCTACATAGTTTTAAGAATGTATGCGTCTACATAGTATGTGCATAAGTATGTGTGCGAGGTTTAAGTTTGCTGTTTGCTGGCTCGTAATTTTAACCTAACAAGTATATTTTGACATACATTAAGTATCAATATGCAGAGTTGCCACTTGTGGATTATACGTTTATAAGAATCCTTTTTTTACTTGCATTTTTCTTATTCTGTCTTTCCTCCAGCTGTTTCTAATATAGTGGGGAAATTTAAACTGTGCAATTAGAATACACAGGACTACTATAAAAATCTTTTTATTAAAAATTCCTTATTACAAATAAACTCTTACTATGGAAAAAAATTATTTATTTCCACACGAAAAGAAAACAACAATTGAAATATGAACTTTATTATTTTAAAATATGTAATGAATGAGTTGTTTATAGATTGTGGAAATATAAGAGCCTCTTAAAAAGCATGTATTTTATGTTTTTAACTTCCCGCAATCGGAGATAGGAAGTTATCAGATCTCGAAGTTTTGAGGTCATGGGAATCTATTCCGACTATATCTACGATGATGTCCGTGTGGATGTATGTACCCAGTAAAAAATGTTCATGTTTTTGAAGCACTAAGGCAATAAAGCGCATAATAGTGCGCTTTCAAATAAGAGCTTATTGCAAAGCTGTGAACGTATATGAAAGAAACTATAACAAAAGCTGATTTTTCACTGCTGATACAATGCAGGCTTTTAAGCGATAAAGTTGCATACACTTACAGTTTTAATGCTGAAAATGGTGACGACTTTCAGCGCTTCAAAAAGTGCTTTTTGTATCACAAATGTAGTACACCAAAGTGGGAACTCATCATACAGAAATCAGCAGCGATATCGGCAGGTTTGTAAGCACTACTTTTATACTCTCATAGTAAAAACCTGCTCTATTTGAAGCATTTTTTTACTGGGTATGTATGTGTGTGTAAGTGTTTTCGAAAAAACAAATTTTTTTTCTAATAAATTCTAAACTGCTAAGCCGATCAATTCCGAAACTAATCAAACAACGTGGACTGCTGAAAATTTTATGGAAATCGGTTGAATGGTGCGAGACGAAAATTTTCAAAAAAAAAATTTGTTTTAACAACTTTAAAAGTTCTTGTCAAATCTATTTTAAGGATTAATTTACTTTTTACTTTATTTAATTAGTCCGAGCTTTGAACTTGACAATAGCGGGAAATTACAGGGATGGCCTGCAAGGTCAGCTGTATCTCATATATATTTTTATATTTTTTATTTTACAAAAATATTTTTGTCATTCGTTACCTTAATTTAGGACGCTATGATTTCTATATTATTTCAACTCGCTTTAATTGCTTAGAACTCCTTCAAATCAGAGCCAAAGTACAAATAAATAAAATAAGTGGTTTTTAGAGTTATTCCCTTTACCTTTCCCTTTCCCTCTCCCTTGCTTTTTGCTTATATTCTGTCTAACGTTTTTCGTCTAGCTTTAATTTTCCTCTATAATGTTTTTGGATCTCTGCTCTCGGTAATTTAGTTTTTTTTTTACTTTTTTAAAACCAAAAAAAAAAACAAAAATACCGAAAGCATATATTAAAAAAATACCACAACAAAAGCCATACAAATAGAAGTCACGAATTACAATATTTTAAATATTTATTTTTCTTCATAATTAAGTTTTAAGCAAACGGTCTAATATAATTGCATTATTTAGGATTCAATTTATTACGATTGAAATACATTTTGTTCTTTTCGAAAAAATTTTGTTCTCATTCAACACTCTCCTGAGTTTTTAGATAAAATATTCAAGCAACTAATGACATATTCTTAGCAAATTGTTGAAACTTATGCTACGACTTTTTCAATAAATACTTCAATTTCAGATGTTTTAATAACTTTTTTTTTTGCATAATATTTATTATTCATAGAATTTTTTATTAATTTATATGGCTCACCACTTTATTGATTTATTTAATAATAATATTTAATATTAAAAATAAAAGTCACGAATGATAAACTTTTAAAATAAAAACTAAGTCATTTCTTTTAAAGTTGCTCTATTTTGTGGGATTGAGAGATGAAACTGATACGTTTCTTTTTATTTATGGTTATTTATTTTTTCATTGGATTCCTGTGTTTGTAAATAATGCAACATGTAAAGCGGAGACAACAAAACATTGTATGAAATGAGAGTGAGTTATCGTATTGTAGGCAAAAAAATAAAATTTATAAAAAATTTTTTCTTTCGTGTAAGATGATGTATTTATTGGAAAGGAAGTACTAAAATCTGATGAGACAAAAAATATTAATTTGTTTTGAATCTAACCCATATAATCGTATTTGAAATCATAACAGTTAGTAGGGTTCCAACACTAAAAAATTTTTTTTTACATAAGCTCAATGAATAACATTCATTCATTAATTCTTTGCAAAAATGCGTTGATTTCATGTACGCTTACGTCGCTGCAATGAAAATATTCATTGAAGCATTCTTTGTTGTTATTCTTTAACAAAATTAATGAACCAGCTCATTGATTTAACGTACTAGTACATTAGGTCAAAATAAATGAAAAATTCATTGAAACAATGAACTTTTTCCTATAATTTTTCGTTTAGTGTATACTGTTGTTCATTCTTTATTCGGTAATCTATATATATATACATCTGCCTGAAAATAAAAAATATCATTTACTTAATTACTTAATTATTTGTTTCGGTAAGATACTTTGATAAGATACAATTTCTATTTCAGGACCTTAACATATATAGTTTTTGGCAACCCAACTTATTTTCTGCAATTTTTTATTTCTTTCTTTTTATACTCCAGAGTGCTGGTAATCATGTTTTTCATACTCACTAATTCCCACCGAATATTAGTAGTTCTTTCTTTTGCCTATTTTTTTTTAGCCATAATTCGCTTGTGAATTGCTTTTATGTCAAATTAGCTCGTGATTTCATGCTTTCATGACTTTAAAATCACATCGCATTGAAGCTAGATTAGTGGCATCATCCGACGTCATCAGCATGTTGCATAGATGACATTCCTTCAATGCTGGTAGTATTTTTGTGTGTTGAATTTTTCTTATATTGTTTACATATAATTTTTTGTGCAATGAAAGAAAATCAGTTTGTGTTGGAATGTGTCATTATGTTCGTGAAATCTTGTACACGGAAATTGTTGAGGAACTGTAAAGAGCCATAGCAGCAGAAAAATAAACAAGATTTTTATTGCATTTTAGTTAATTGGAGCATAAAGTTTGTTTTTTTTTTTCAATTTTGTTGCTGCTTTTGCTTTACTATTTATACTAGATGTTGCTAATCAAGAAAACCTTAAAACACAGCAGACATAATTAAAAGTATTTTTGTTTTTAATAAAAATTATATAGAAAATTTTAGATGAGCTCTTTTCTAACAGGTAAATCTTACTTTTATCAGCTTTAATTCAATTTGTTGCAATAATGTTTTTCTTTCTTGACTCCTCGCGTTATTCCAGGATGTATTTTTGATTGTGTTTGAATAAATGTATTTTGTTCATGAAAAAATTAATTAAAAATAGTATCCCAAGATATTTGTGGAATTTCTATATACAGAGAAATACTAATAAACATACCAATAGTTATATTTTGGTATTTCAACAAGTTACTTTAACATGGCGATGTCATAAGACGCATTTGCTTACCATCTTAGCTTACAAATAACAACATAAAAATTTCCATACTTAAAAGTCATTCACCCCTATCGCGAATAACAAGTGAAATTTATATTCCTATGAAATTTTAATTTCCCTTTCAGGGAAAATTGCTATCGTGACGTTCCCGTGAACATTTTCCTGCTATTAGTTCCCAGTGAATGTAAAAAAGGAAAGAAGCTTAATAATAAAACACATTAATAATCAAAGAATTTTTCGTTAAAAAAAAAAATACAGTGCTAAGAATTGGAATTATCTTTTCATTCCATGAAGAATCTAAACAAAATCGAATCGAAAGGATATGTCCTTCTCTATTATATTAACTTATTTGCCACCATCAAAAACTATATCGGGAAACATGACATTGTTGATGCAACCATGACACAACCATAGCTTTGCTCTGCGTGTACAGTAGAGGGAGAGAGAGAGAGAGATAGAGTAGGGTAGGCAACAGAGATCAACAATGCATCGTTTTTTCGCTGCTCATACTCACTCATGACATTTTAAATGCAAGTGAGTAGACATCATTCAAATTTAACTACTCTGATGTACTCATACTCACAATAACGTCGATTTATAAGTATAAGTACTCAGCGTACTCATACTATCTGCTTGATTCATAAAACACCTCAGTTTGATTAATAAAGTACTTATAAAACTCATGATACCCTACGGTATATGGAACTAGCATAAAGCAAGTAACGTGACCGGTCCCCAGGTGGTAGGGACCAGTCCTAGTTCTAAGACTTCCTATGAAGCGGACCAGTCACTTTTACATGGGGATGGCCTAGGATGGGGTTAATTGATATTTTTATGCACTTTGTGACTTGTCACTAAACTATCTTATAGTGACCCAATCGGTGTAGAATAATATAAATTATATATAAATATTATTCCGACATTTAGCTGTAATAATTGATTAATAGTTGAATTTATTTATTTTTTATTATTACAAATGCAAGTAGAAATTGTATTTTAATTTAAGCAGTCTTTGATGGGACTCGAACCGACAACCTCCGGCATGACAGGCTAGCACACTATCCACTCGACCACAGGGGCATTTATATTTCAAAATTATAAATACTAGTTACGCTGAATTTAATATCTAAATATAGTTACACGACTGGTTCCTGAGTGGCATGGCTGTCTCATTGGAGGTAGACAATTAACATTATTTAGATACAATGTGATAGGTTTTAGATCTAGCTGCATCGAATTTGTTCAGTGCCGTTTACTTCAAAACTAGGCCGAGTCCTAAGTAATTGACTGAAAATTGTTAATATGTGACCATTTACACTACATGCCTCTTCTCAAAATTCACTACTCCTTACTTTTGGTATCCCTCCAATTTTCTAAAGTCATAGGATGAGTACTTTTGAATCATTTGTCACCAAATTTTCCGCAGGGTACTTACATCTGATTCAACTAACTCAACTCATCATAGCAAACACACAAACACATATAGAGCATACACACAACCTCATAATCATCATAGCAAACACACAACGCACAAGCACGTAAAGAGCATACACACAACATCATAATGATTCTTTTAATGTTCGTATGCGAATCGTACTTATTTTTCATCGTCTGTACACATTGAGTTAAGGGGAGTCGAAATCAACAACGTCATAAATCCTGTTAAGTATGAGTATTAATGAGTACAACATCGCAATAAGTATGAATGCGTATAAGTATAACAAATTATGAATCATGATTCAACTCTACTCACTTTTTTAATACTCATTGCTAACCACTGGTAGGCAACTCAATTGAATCACTAAAGCATCGTCGTAATGCGGGAGTGTTTCACCGTTTTATCGATACTACAATGAAATGTGCTTTAAATAAATCATGGAACTCGTTACCGAAACTCACTCAGAGAAAATTCGTTCTATAGCTGAACAGTTCGTATGTGGAATAAGCTACCTGCTACTTTCCGTCTGGAAAGATACAAATCGAATGTCTACAAACACTAGCCCCTCTGTGTTCCTTGCCCCAGCAAAATCTTCCGTGACAAGAAAATAGTTTAATCATGTGTTTGAATGACGACGAAATGGTTCGATTTAGGTGAAACATGCATGATTTTAACACATGCGTGACATTGGAGATCATGTGTTTACATGAAAATTTAAATAAATTGATCTTCATTAAAATGAATGAATTGAACCCATGCAAGTTCCCTGATTCGATGACGTTTTTTCATGTAAATATAAAAAAACTAAAATAAAACAAATATTGCCGCAGGTGGGATACGAACCATGCTCTTCTGACTGTTAAGACATGCTCTCTACCACTAAGCTAATATTGTCTTCTTATTTTTGGCTGCAGCTAAGACTTGTTTTTATGAAAATGTGCCAATGTAATGATTTAATTCCGTTTTTGCATGCCTGTTTCAGTGGATATTTTATGCAATATATTGCCTAGTGAAATCGCATGCGTTTTTAATGAGTTCAAAAACTATAGCTTTATTTACGATTTACGATGGCACTCAGAATGCATTCGAAGAAACAAGTTCTCAAGAAACCATGAAACACTATTTCATTTTGAACGTATTCATTTATATTTTGCTGGGGCCATAACAAATTTTCCTTGTTCCAGCTTAATGAATTGCATGGGTAGAACCCCTCTGAGCGCTGGTCATAAACAAAACGGAAATCAGTGGATATTGAGCGATCGGCAGACATGTCAGCTGACGAGGGCTTCCCTTCAATTCATTCTGTCACTAGTGCCAAGAGAAATTTCTTCTCTGTGACTGTCCGGCATTACAATAATCGAGACACATATTCTTACTGCGTGATCCACTAAATGCGAACGACAGTTTCTTTCTTATAAATATATTGAAAAGAAAAATAAAAAAATCAAATTTGTTTTTCTTTTCAATTTATTTATAAGAAAGAAACTGTCGTTCGCATTTAGAGGAACAGGCAGTTAAGCAAATTGGTCTAGGCGACTTCATCAGATACCTCAATGCGACAAGGTGGATCTAGTATCGTTTTTACTTGATCCGGAATTGACTTCGGACACTGATGAGAGGAAGGGTGTAACAAAAGAATACTGACTTCAACCATAGTATATTTGAAAATGCAATTAAAATATGATTCTAAAACAATAAAATATAGCAATAACTATATTATTTTAAAGCAGTTTGCTTTCAATCAAATTATGGTTACAAAAGTTTTTGTTCTCACCCTTCAAAGTTTAAAAAATGCATTCACCTTGTTAATATTTGTTTTGATTAAAAAATCCATATATCCTTTGAAGAATATTCTGTGGTTTTCTTTCATAAGAAAGAAAGATCTTTATTTTATTTTGACTTTTTACTAAAGTAACTGTATTTATTACTGCACATGTTTGTACATACCATGTACATTAGGGCATAGCTTTTTCACAGTTTTTGCGAGTATCAAAAACGGCATAGTATAGTCGTGTTAAAAGTTATTAATAAAAAATATGATAATTTTTTCGGATCGTTAAAAAAGTTCACGCAGGGATCGGGTTGAAGTTTGAAATTAACCATTTTTATCTCACGGAAATTTTAACAAATATACACCTGATATTTGTATATATTCCTATACGTATCACTTAAATGGTATTTTGGAATTTGTCCACTGCTTTAGATTTAAAAATTTTCCTACAGTTTACAATTCATCGCGGTTCAAAATTCGTTATATGTAAAAACCTGAGCAAAATACCTTATGCTTACCTTTTAGAAATTTGCTTCCATGCGTGAGGTTTTTTTTTTAACACAAAACGACGGGAGACAGGGGTCTTTATTATTAAAACATTCTTGGCCACTCCGTGGTACTATGCCAAAAATTTAGTTATAGCCCTAATGTACATATGAGTAAATACTTTGTTGGAATTTCCTTGTGCCGAAATTACCGTCATTTTATTGTTGTTTTAACAACCAGTAGAGCTTTTTGAAATTTTGTTTTTCTTTCTATACAATTATATAAATTTGGTTTTTTGCTGGTTACTTATACTGCAGTCATTTCGTTTAAGACAAACCTCACCAGCCAGCCAACCAGGCAACAACTGCAACAGTAAAAAAAACTTCACAATTAAACAACTCAAAAAACAGCAATAAGTTGCAGCAACATTCACCCTATAGTCATATCAACACATCACATGGTATTGTCAGGACGACTTTTTATAATATAAAGGATGAGTGAGTGGTACGAATCGATGCAGTACTGTGCGGTCTATTGTGTGGCTTTGCCCAGTTTGGTATGGGATTTCAGCAAAAACAATAGTAGCAGCAATATTAAAAGGAAGCCACAAAAATGTCCTTGTTGTATTGTAATTTTACGGTTGCTTTATATGTACGTGAATGTTATAAATTTTCATTCTTACGTGCAAAATAATTTGTATTCTTCTATTGGAGTTCAAAAACAGAATTGATTAAAAAAATAAAATCAAATGGATGGAAAAAATATATAGCGAACAAAAAACTTTTAAAACAATAGTTGGTTGTGAAAAAGAAATAACAGAAAAGGAAGTTAAGCTATAGAAAACGGAATAATTCTAGCTGATTTTATGTTCTGTCTGTGTTTCTTTTTTAAACATTCTTTCCCCGTTTCATTTAAAGTTTTATTCGTTTTAAATCAGTAGTAAAAAGAGTTGGGAAAAAAGACAAAAATTTAGGTTAGAATTTCTATTTAGTTCTTCTTAACTTCTGTTTTAATAAAATAAAACTTTTTCATTCCTTGTTGCCTTAAATAAGATAGAATTTTTAATGTTTTTCAATTTGTTTTATTCAGCTAAACTTATTTAAACTATAAATGGACGGAAATAAATTTGCTGAGCTTTGAAATAGCTTAAAGATTTCATCAATTAGAGTGAAAATTTTTTAAAGTATAAAATCTTAATTATATGATTTATTTTGTATTCGTTTTCTATTTGAATATTTATTAACATTCATTATGCATTTTTTCTTTCTAGGTAATGAAAAATGTGACATTTGTGAAAAATTAATAACGTAAGTAAAAAAATTCAGTAAAGTGCGACTTTGGCTCGCACAGGAACGGTTCCGTACGAATGCACATATAGCATATCCCTTTTCATTTTTGCCCTTGTCTTCATTGTGACAATTTTTTCGTTTAATTTTGTTGATTTAGCGATTTATTTTTTGTTTTGGCGCTTTTTCTATTTTGTTGATTTTTTTCGTTTTTTTACGATTTTTCGTTTTAAGTATATTTTTTTCTTTTTGCCGTTTCTTTTAGTTTTTCGTTTTGTTTTGTTTTGTTTTGACGTTTTTTTGCTTTTTGACGCTTTTTTCAGTTATGGTGTTTTTTCGGTTTTGGGGATTTTTAGTTTGGTGGTTTTTTCAGTTTTAGCGATTTAATTTGTTTTAACATTTCTTTTCGTTATGACGATTTTTTTTCGGTATTTGAGATTTTTTAGTTTCGGCGCTAGTTTTTCTTTTGGCGTTTTTCGTTTTGGTGCATTTTTGGCGATTTTTCCGTTTTTTGACGGTATTTTTAGTTTTAGCGATTTTTTGAGAGTTTGTGTTTTTTTTCGTTTTTGCTTTTTCTTTTTTTTTTTTGTACTTTTATGGCGATCTTTTTATTTTAGCGATTTTTTTAATTTTGGTGCTTATTTTTCGTAAGCGTTTTTTTGTTTTTGGCGATTTTTGTTAGTTTTGGCGACATTTTAATTTTGACAGTTTTGTAAAATTTCAACGATTTTTTTTTGGTTTTTACGATTTTTCTTTTGTTTTAGCGATATTTTTTTTTGGTTTTTGGCATTTATTTTTTGTTTTAATGTCCTTTTCGCTTTTTCTATTTTTATTTTAGTTTCTTCAGTTTTGGCGCTTTTTCGGTCTTTCGGCCTTTTTTCGGTTTTTTGTGATTTTTTAGTCAGTGATTTTTTTTGGTTTTGACACTTTTTTTTCGTTTTTTTGGCGATTTTTTTCGGCTTAGGGCGATTTTTTTTAGTTTTGGAGTTTTTTTTTGCTTTTGCTGCTTTTTTGGTTTCTGTGTTTATTTCCATTTTTTGCTTTAGCGTTTTTCTTAGCTTTTTTTCGTTTAGACGACTTTTTCGGTTTTTGGGATTTTCTTCGTTTTTTTGGCCACCTTTTTAGTTTTGGTAATTTTTTGCGTTTTAGCGATTTTTTTAATTTTGGTGCCTTTTCTCTTTTAAGCGCTTTTTTAATTTTGGCGATTTTTCGTTTTGACAGTTTTTTAATTTTGGAATGTTTTAGTTTTAGCGTTTTTTTAAATTTCAAGAGTTTGCCTGTTACGGTTTCCAAGATACAGCAAATTGTTTAATTTACATAGTCAACATTACATTAACTGATAGAACACCCTTTAATTTTTATGTTGGCCATGAAATTTTTCTATAAGCCCTTAAAGACAACTAAGCTCAAGACTTAACTTGTACGCCAGAAATCATTGAAAATTTAAACTATGTTTAAGGGTTAACTTCATACGTATTCACAATTAGTACTCGGCATAGGAAATATTGTAAGTCTTACGTTTAAGGTGTAAGGTGTGTCCGGCACTTTTATGTAAAACATCACGAAAAATATTTTTCTGGAACTTTTTGTTTTATGGGTATTTTTGTACGTTTCTTAAAAAAATGGGGGAAAAAACTCCCCTTCAGCGGCAATATAGCGGGCGAAAATCTGCTACAAAAATGTTCCTCGTGGCCTTGTACATAAATTTTATGGCCAACATTTTTGTAGAATATATTATTCCCGCATTCCCATTTTTAGGGGTGTTTTATACGATTTGTTAGAAAAGAGCTAAAAATTATATGTGGGGGGAGTTGGAGGGTGAGAATGTTTCATATTTTCTACAAAGTTACTGAACATAGCTTATACCTCAGATATAAAGAACACATAGTTTCATGTATCGATATGCTACTGGAACAGTTCAAAAGGGGGAAACTTTAACCCCCTCTAAAACGAAATTCCGATGTGATCGTGCAATTTGCCGATACACGTATATCATTTCTGTTGGTCTCCTCTACGAGAATCGGTTGTCAGAACCCCGTAATTTTTTTTCGTGTTGTACAGTGTTATTTAATGGAATCTGCGTGTTTTTGAATATAATCTTGATTTACTTTTTTTTCTGTGTTGATATTATGTTCGGGTAATACATAAACTAATGTAGAAAATGCCGCTTATTTCGAATAGTTTGCCTCGTGTATGCACTTTTTTACTTATTTGCTGTACTGTTTTCTTGAATATACTACTTCTTGGTAGTATAACTTTTTAAATTTAAACAAGAGTCCTATTCAAAAACACACAACAAACAAATGACTTTTGTTTTTGACAAAAAAGTGTCTTGAGGCACATTATCTTTTCAAACATGTGCCATACATGTCCTTTCTTTTATTCGGCCATCATGCATGTGCGATGTCATTACTTAGCAATTTAGCTTATGCCAAAAAATTCAAATTATTTTTAAATAGACTTAATAAACTCAAATGCACTTAAGACGGCTTATGTATAATATATATTGTTACTATGCAGGCAGTAGCAATTCTTTTCCTTCTATTCCAATTTGCTTAAAATATAACATGATCCTTGAACTTTGATTTTTATTTCTTAATATTATGTATTTTAAAGCACTCATCCGTCTGCGTGTGTGTGTACTCCTGACAGCTGTGAATATACTTACTTATCGTCGCGTTTCTTCTTAAACCACGTAAGTGCCAACAACTAATTTTTTCAGAAAACGAAAAAAACTTAATAACTTTTTAAATATGGGTTTTTTTAAAGAAACCTTTTTTACAGAATAGAGCTGTGCGGCTCTCTGAAGGGTGTAAGAAACATTTTTTGAAAAAAAATTTATAACAAAAACAAAAAATTTGGTGGGTGAACCTTTTAAAATTTCCAACTTTAAATACAAAAACTATTCTATATTGCATGCAAATGCAATTTTGTATGGCGCTTACGAGGTTTTCAAAATGGTTTTAATATTTTGTTTTTCATATAAAGTTGTCAAGATGAGAATGCAGTCGGCTGGCAAATGTTATTTTCTACCATAAAAACCAAAAAAGTAAATTTCGCCGTTATGTGTTAAGGTACGTTTACACTTGGCAAATATTTGCCCAAAAAAAAAAGTAACCACTACTTTTCACAGGAAAAAATATCATCAATCTGCAAGTAAGAATTTCAATTGTTAATATGTAATTTGCATTCAAACATATAACAAATTGAGTTGGTGATACGACAAACATAGAAATTTTTTTCAACAAAGTGAACTAACCACATTTTTTGTTATGTATTTTGAAAAAAATTAACAATCATCATTGTTGATATAACAAATGAATACACACACGTAAATGAAACAAAGTAAATCAAGAAATTTTTTCAACAAACTGAACTAACCCAATTTTTTTTATGTATTGTGAAACAAATTAACAATCACCATTGTTGATATAACAAATGAATGCACACATGTAGATGAAACAAAGAAAATCACGTTTTGTGCGTATTCATTATTTGCCGGTTCGATTCCGCCCTAAGACATTTAGTGTTTTTCGCAGACAAGCAAAAAGTCGCTTCGACTTGTATAAAAAAATATTGTTAATACAACAATTATGATGGTTAAAATTTGTTCGGAAAATCAACAATTTACATTGTTGATATAACAATAATCTTAATTGAAATAACTTTGAAATCAACAAAAAAAATTTTTTTTTAAATGTTTTCTGATTTTCCTTTAACTTACAATTTCGTAATTGTATTTACGAAAATCGTTGTAGGATCAAAATTAATTAATTATTTAATTGTTTTAAAAAAATCAATTGTATTTAAAATTTTTTTTTCTGTATTGCTAAGGGCTAGTGTGACTTAACTTGGTGTTTATATTACAAAATAAAGTTAATTATGCTGCAAAAAGTTATTTTTATATTATTTTTAATAAATAAACGAGAACCAATATTTAAAGAAAAATAAATTGGAATTAAAGGAAATACAATTTTAGCTTGTCTGTTGGTCACGTTTTATTTTCGGCAAATATTTGCCAAGTGTGACCGTACCTTTAGTAGAATCTACTTACATTATGTACATATTTAACCGAATTTTCATTTATATATTTTTATTTTTCCGACATTCTTTCCAAAATATATTTGGTACTTTATTTTCATTTTTTTCCATTTCACAATTTCTTTATTTGTATTATCGTATCGTCATGAACAATTGTGCATTTGATTTTCTTAATACAAATACTTAACGTATGTGGGTGTTTTTTTTTGTCGGTATGCGTTATTAAACACATACATACCCAGGAAACAATTTTGGCCGACATGTCTAACATCAGACAAAATCTGAGACTTTACCAGACAATCAGCCGAGTTGTCCGAAATTCCCTCAGACATTTAGCGGATCAGTAGGCAGTTTTCTGGTATGACGTTTTTGTACATTGTCTTAAATATTATCCGATTAATATCAGAATAGTCTGCACATTATCCGAAGTCAAATTAATTTACTTTAAGACATTTAACAGAGTAGTCTGCACATTTTCTGATCTACGTCTTAAGACATTTAGCAGCCACTTCTGCAATTTGTCGGATTTTAGTTTTCGTTACAATTCTCATTTATCTCTTGAGTTTATACGCACAAATATTTGAGTTTCTAAACTTATAAAATATGGGTAAATGTTTTCTGATGAGCTGCCATACACAGAAAAAAAAACTTGTAAATACAATTAATTTTTTTGTTATATCAATTAAATAATTAATTGATTTTGAACCTACAACGGTTTTTGTAAATACAATTACGAAATTGTAAGTTAAAGGAAAATCAGAAAAAAATTTAAAAAAATTTTTTTTTTTTGATTTCAAATTTATTTCAATTAAGATTATTGTTATATCAACAATGTGAATTGTTGATTTTCCGAACAAATTTTAACTATCATAATTGTTGTATTAACAATATTTTTTTATACAATCACAATCCTCGAAGCGACTGTTTGCGTGTCTGCGAAAAACACTAAATGTCTTTGGGCGGAATCGAACCGGCTATCTCTGGACTAATAGACTAACGTTCTTACCTCTAAGCTACAGAGAAATTCATTATTAAATACGCAAATAATGAAAACACAGAAAACGTGATTTGCTTTGTTTCATCTACGTGTGTGCTTTCATGTGTTATATCAACAATGGTGATTGTTAATTTTTTTCACAATACATAACAAAAAATTTGGTTAGTTCAGTTTGTTGAAAAAAATTTCTTGATTTGCTTTGCTTCATTTAGGTGTGCGCACTCATTTGTTATATCAACAATGATGATTGTTAATTTTTTTCACAATACTTAACAAACAATTTGGTTAGCTCAGTTTGTTGAAAAAAATTTCTGTGTTTGTCGTATCAACAACTCAATTTGTTATATTAACAAAATATATGTTTGAATTTAAATTACATATTAACAATTGAAATTGTTAGTTGCAGTTTGGTGATTTTTTTCTGTGTAAGCAGTACAACAATGCATGGAGAATTTTAAACGACATTTCTGATATATTTCTAATTTTACCTGCGACTTTTCTCTGATATTAATAAGACAGGGCGTAAAACGTATATATTCCCTGGGAAATTCGTCGGTACTCGTACAGAGTTCTGTTAGACCTTTCGGTATAGTTTTTAGAATCTCCTCAGACAAAGAGATCCGGTTTCTTGTCAACCACTCATATGATTTTCGGTACGTTTTCTGACCGACATTGGATACGAATTCGGCATCTTGTGCAGACGTTCTGACCGCCTTCGGACCGAAATCGGCAAAAATTGTTTGCTGGGTACTTTCGTATTTACCCAGCGGTAAAATGTGGAAATAAATAGGCCTTCTAGAAGGCCTGTTAAAAAGCAAATGAAGGTTAATTTTTTTCTATTTCATATATTTTTTTAGCGGCTTCCTTATATTTGATTAATGTGATTAAGGTGGTTTTGCATGTGTATCGGACGAAAAATGTAAAAAAGGGAAAAATATTTAGTTGTAATAAAAAAGACGACCTGAAATTTGCAGGCCTGTTGAATTTTACCACTGGCTATCATTTACTGTTTATATGTATGTAAGTGCTTTATTTATTTTATTCATGCGTGTCTACATATTCCGTTTGCTCATCACAGGGACATAATGACATTTTGCCTTATAAAAAGCTATTTTGAAAAAGGATTGGCGGTGTAGGAATGAATGAAGGTCGTTTAGTTTAGTTTTATTTAGTTTTTGTGCTTTTTTAAATAGAAGAATATCTTTTGTGGTTACGAGCACATTTCAAGGTGCATTTTCTCATAGTAAATATGTGCTAGTAATTTTAGAAATTTGTTTTGAATAATTTTTATATATGTTTTTTTTTTTTGATAAGAGTACTTTGTAAAGATTATATATGTATGAACATATTTCTAAGGCTAATGTTATGACAATCATCATTGTTTATTTGAAATCATTATGAATGGTGCCATGTGGTATATTATTAAGGTAATGCTCTTTTGTCTTAATGCCACATATGGATGGCTTCAGGATAATTTATCTTTACAATTTCACCGCAATTCTTACCATCAAATTCTATAGACGTACTTGTGTTAGCATAAAAAATGTTTATTAATTTTTTTCTGTGGTATTGGACACGGTGATGATGTCCTGTTTTTGAATTGTCTTGCCTTGAAACCTTACAGATTTTAAAGCTGTAGCCTTTAAACAACAAATTTGTTTATTTACAAAAATGAGTTATTTTCAATCGAAAAAAATTTAAATCGCACAGAATTTCATATTAAAATCGTTAAAACGAGGTTAATTTAAAATTTTTCTGGTAGGGATCTGCTTCATAGATGTTTCATGTTAATTCAACATGATATTAAAATAGGCTTCAAAAAACTATATCTTATGTTGATAGAATATGCCAGTACAATTAGGACAAAATGATTGATACCGAAATAATACGAAGTTAAACCAAAGTTATTTCAAGTTGAAACAACATGAATTTGATACTGAAATGATACGAAAAATCATGTTGAATCAAAGTTATTTCAAGTTGAAACAACATGAATTTAACGTAGCCATTTTATTATTTATCTAGACGCACGGCAGTACACCAAGCCAAGTTCCGGCCACACCGTGTTTATTTACACGAACCATTCGATCTGTTTAGTTTATTCAAGTGTAAAGAGTTTTCCAAGCTCACTTTCATGGTGTTCAGTTCGTTCCTTGTGCATTAAAGAATATGTCTTTGTATTTTCAATTTTACATGCTTTAAAAACTCCTGCCTTTCCCAATAAAAATAGTTTAATTGAAAAATTAAACTAAATGAACTTAAGCCTGAATATTTAAAATATCTTTGGATTAAAAGCCCCCACATTTCAACAAAAAAAAATTAATAACTTCAATGAATTATTTTCTATTCAAAACAACAATAAATATTACAGCCTTTTACAATGGCAAAAAACATTTCAATTTCATATTTTTTTATCCTTAAATTTATTTGTTATTGTACAAATTTAAAAAAAAAAAATAAAAAATTTTTTGGCATCCTTTGTTTACGTTAAACAATGCGACTTGGCGTTACATGTGTAATAAATCCTTTTAATACACAAGGGAATATTTTATCAACAAAAAGTTTTTGTTTGATGAAACAATAATAATTGTACGCGTATGTTCTTTTTTGTCATCATCAGCATCAGCATATTTATTTGAATATGCGAAGCAAGTAAAACAAATACAAATTAGCAAATGCCTACTTTTAGAATATGCAGCAGCGTTGTTATTTAGCACCATTTGTTATGCTAAAAGTGGATTTTTTAGCTTTTTATTAAACAGCCCGGTGCTGTTAAATTATTACTGTCCATAAATGAATGTTATAACATGTTCAGACATGAGCCTTAATTGCGCAATCAGCTCAATTTACCATACAAGAACTCCATTAATAAATTGAGCAATTAGTACTTAATTGTTTCATAAATTGAGTAGCGTCTACTGAACAAACTTCATAAGTCTGTTCAGTCTGAAAGCAAAATTCTGTACAATGCAAGGCGTATCTAAAAGCTGAACTCACTAGAACAGCTGACTAGCTATTCGTTACTCCCTTACACGGCAAACTTAAATAAAATTTAAATAAATAAATATAAAACTTGCAAAAATACCTAAAAACAAATGCAAAAACTGGTTGCTTGTATCGCGAAAATTCGCATGTTAAGAAAATAAGACAACAGCAGCAGTAGTCAGCTGTGCTAGTGATCCCACCTGTTAGATATGCCTTCAAATGCTAATTGAATATGCTAAATTGCATATGTGTGAGCACCAAAATCGATAATTCAACTTAAAGCTTAATTGCCTTAATTAAGGCGCATGTCTGAATATAGTATTACTTTGTAAAATAGCGCGATTTACTTAACCCCCTATTGTCTTTCTCAACTCAACTCAACTCAACTCAACTCAGTTTGGTCGCCTGAGACGATTTTATTTCCTTCAAATTTCACACTTGATATTTTTAGTTTGTTATAAGAACTTCATATAAACTTTTGAGCTTCAAAATACTAAGAAAAATGTGGATGCGTAAAAGTGGGTTCAACTCTCAGACGACCAAACTGAGTTGAGTTGAGAACGGCAATAGGGGCATTATTTTAAATTTGTGTTGGAATAAATTTATTTTTCAAAATTAGATTTAAGAAATATGTAACACGATGGAAAATAACACTATTTAAAGAATAGGACTGAAAATAAGAAAAATAAAATTTTAATGTTTCCATGTCATTGTAACAGCTGCTGTATGAATGTCAGTCAGCTTTAGCTCTATCTATCTGCATGCAACCACATAACCAAACTATTTATGTCAATGTACTTACTTGTTAAAATATTAACGCAAGCACACATATTTAAATAAAATAGCAGGCAATTGCACAATAGGTCTTTGAGTTATATAAGAATTAGAATTTGTAATTCAAAATATAACAACAAAATAAATTTATTCATCAATTATACACGCAAAGAAAAAACATGGTTGAGGCAACCATAACCTAAGAGCAACATACTATGATTGATTTATTGTGAAAATAAATTTGTTCTAAATATAATATTGTTGTCTTATATAACACTAATATTATCCATACAACCTAATGTTTAATCGGATGTAAATATACTAATATTTAAACTAATCATATTATATTTGTATATAAAAATAGCATGGGTCTAAATAACCATATAAAGGTTGTTTTCTTAATCATATTTTGATTAAAACTTGACAGCAGCTAAAGACATATGAATACATTTTTGAAATTAAATATAAAATAAAATGTTTTGAAGCTGAGATATATTTGTTGACACATGTTTTATTAACAATCGGGCATGTTCTAAAAATTATTTCGTTTTGAAATCGGTAACTTTCTGAAAATAATTCAACCAAAACGCTCACTTATTGCAGCTTTTCAGTTAATTTTTATGTCTCCGATATTTCAGATAATTTATCCAAACGAATGGATAAAGAACTTTGTTTTTCTTTTTGAAATTTTGCAATTTCAAAAAGAAATGTTGGAATATTATTTGCTACCTTTTTAACAACCATAAGCTATATCGGGAAACATGACATTGCTGACGCAACCATCCCGCAACCATATATTTTCTTTGCGTGTAGTTAACAAAATAATGCAATGCGCAAATAATTCAATAAAAAAGTCTTTCTTTCGTTCTATATTTAAAATAGCTCATCATATCTGTCTTGTCAGAAGGTGTTAAAACTTTATAAAAAAAAAGAGTGAGTGAATTTTATAATCAAATGATTTGGAATAACATTCTATAGACATTTGACGTGGGATGACGGAAAATCGTTCCAAATTCTATAGATCTCTGAAGTAAGAGATCGCCAGCAGTAGAAAACTTAAGTAACAAGAGCGATTATATTGGTCAGCAAGATTGGGCTAAAACTAGGTTTTAATATTTTTTTAAATTATTTTTCCCATGTATCTGAGAATAGCATGCAACATTCTGTGTAGTTCGCATAAAATTTCATAATTTTTTTCTTGTTCGAACAGTCGAATATTTTAAACATTTATTCGAATATTCGAAGTAATTTGTGAACAACTAATTTCACAAGTCCAGTTTTATTTGATAAAAATTCTTTATTCGCGCTTGTGTAGTAAAACCGGCCATTGTGCTAAATGCAAAAAACAATAGAGATGGTTTAAACAAAAACGAAAAAAAAAGAAAGATATACGAGCCATTTGTGTGCAATAGAAAGAAGTATTAGTATATAGTGGCAGTAAAAATAATGCGGAAGTGACTTACTTTCCTAAGGATACACGAATAAACACGTACCACTGATACTTGTCATACTTGTACTCGTAATTTAACCCTCTAATAATGACTAAAAATAGTTTGAAAAAGAAATGCATAAAATATAATTGCTCTTTGCTAATTCACAACTTTTCATACATACGAATGTAAAGCTTCCTGCCAAGCGGGCTGCAGCAATCAGTGAAAACTGCAGAGAAAGTAACTTAATGCGTCAAGAAAGAAACAAATTTGGTGAATCTATTTTGAAATATTTAATATGTTATTCTTTTAATAAAATATTGACTTTCGTCAAAGATCACGTTGAAAGTTCAGGTTAATTAAAAAGAAGCATTTGGAATAAAATAATATTTGATGAAGCTTATAACAAAAATATTTCTCAATAATACGTACAACACAGAAAAAAAAGAATTACTTGGGTCTAACGAGAGGGAACCAAAAAAAATAAAAAATTATATATTGAAAGTGTACATTTGGAATTAATTTTAAGGGCAGTTAAAGTTCCCCCCTTTTGCACAAAGAAAAATTTAACTTCGTCGAAAACAAAGTTAATTTAAAATTTTTTAATAGTGATTTTGCTTCATAGATATTTCATGTTAATTCAACATGATTTTACAATAACCTTCAAGGAATTTTTTCCTATTGAAATAACTATATTTCATGTTAATTAAATATTCCAGTAAAGTTCAGTTAAAATGAATTTGATACTGAAATAATCCGAAGAATCATATTGAATTAAAGTTATTGCAAGTTGAAGCAACGTTAAATTGATATTGAAACAACACAAAGAATCATGTTGAATTAAAATTATATAAAGTTGAAACAACATGACTTTAATGTAGCTATTTTGTTAATTATTATACTTACGTGATGTGTATTAGCAGAGGCATCAGAAATATTTGCGCTAACCACAGCATTCACAACAGCTTAAAACTTTACTTTAGATATACACTAAATAAATACCATTGTATCCCAGCAAAAAATGAACATGCAAGTCATTAGTTAGAGCATTGATGAACTCGCTCAAACTAGTTCTATCAATGAATTTAACACGTGTTTATCATAGGACGGAAGTCATTCAAAGAGCTGAATGGTATGCGCTTAAAAGGTTGTCTAGAACAATTTTTGACATAAACAACAGCCTTAGAATATTAAATTCAGTACCTGTAGTGATTGATATTCAATGAAAATGGTAAACCTTTGGAGTGATTTTTTTGCTATTATCTTTTTGGCAACACTAGTTTTGACAGCTCACGCACGTTTTGTATCTTGTGTCACTGTCAAACATCTTCAGTTTGGTCTATAATTTAATCATCAATCGTCTTACAAACGAACAACGCTTGCAAATTATTGAATTTTATTATCAAAATTACCAAAATGAATGGGCTCTTGAAAAGTTAGATGAAGATCCACTTTTTTATCGAAGAATTGTGTTCAGCGACGAGGCTCATTTCTGGTTGAATGGATACGTGAACAAGCAAAACTGCCGTATTTGGAGTGAAGAGCAGCCAGAAGCATTGCAAGAGCTACCAATGCATCCACAAAAAATAACCGTTTGGTGCGGATTATGGGCTGGCGGCATCATTGGGCCGTATTTCTTCATAGATGATGCGAATCACAACGTTACTGTGAATGGTGAGCGCTACCGTGCGATGATAACAAACTTTTTTCTGCCCAAAATGGAAGAGCTTGACTTGCATGACATGTGGTTTCAACAAGACGGTGCCACATGCCACACAGCACGCGAAACAATGGACCAATTGAGAGGCGAGTTCGGTGAACAGTTTATTTCACGCTTGGGACCAGTCAATTGGCCACCCAGATCGTGCGATTTAACGCCTCTAGACTATTTTTTGTGGGGCTATGTTAAGGCTAATGTCTATAGCGACAAGCCCGCTTCGATTGACGCACTGGAAGCCAACATTGCCAATATTATTCGTGAGATACCGTCCGAAATGTTGGAAAGAGTATGCCAAAATTGGACTAAGCGGATGGACCATTTGAGGCGCAGCCGCGGCCAACATTTGCATGAAATAATCTTCAAACATTAAATTATATCGACCCAACTATCGATCCAAATAAATATTTCATGCATTTTTCTGAATTTTATGTGTTTTTTTTTTTTACTTTCCGATAGTTCTTATAAAATCACCCATTAGTTCCGACTTTTATTGCTGGAATGTAACATGAATTTCATTTTAATTCAAAATGATTTATTTGATTTATGAAATTAAAGTTATAGTCAAATGAAATGTAGCGCTGATAACAAAGTTGTTTTAATAGTGAAAAAATTTAAATCAAAGAGATGAAAGCCTAGATTAATAATTTGCTTATTAAAATTAATATGAAACAATGTCAATTTTAAACCAGCACCATTTTAACTCCCCATAAAATGAAACCCGTATTTAAGGGCCGATGTTGATTTTGAATAAAACACAAATTATTTAGGAAATTATTGTCTTTTCTTTTTATTATGATAATATGGTATGGTTCAATTATGTATGGAACAAAATGTCGGCCAAATGGCCGATATTTGGACCATCGGATGGCGGCACACCTCCATCACACCTCCATCCGATGGTCCAAATTTTCGATGACGATGAGAGGTTCTATGCTCTTAATGTGCCAAATTATCTCATCCTTTAGCTCTTGAATTGTTGCTGGCTTATCCATGTACACCTTTTCTTTCAAATAACCTCAAAGAAAGAAGTCCAACGGTGTCAAATCACATGATCTTGGCGGCCAATTGACATCGCCACCACGTGAGATAACACGGCCATTGAATTTGTCGCGCTAAAGAGCGATTGTTTCGTTAGCTGTGTGGCACGTGGCACCGTCCTATTGAAACCACATATCGTTCACATCCATATCTTCCAATTCGGGCCATAAAAAGTTCGTTGTCATCTCACGATAGCGAACACCATTCACAGTAAGTGCCTGACCGGCCTCATTTTGGAAAAAATACGGCCCGATAATGCCGCCAGCCCATACGAGCATGTACGAGAATGAACTGGTGTTTTCACATCTCCTACAGACCCGGTTTGCTCAAATTTTTGCACGATTTTTCCGATTGTACGCACATTTGGACGATTTAATTGACCAAAAAAATCACGAAGTGCACGATATGCATTTTGATTTGAACGCCCATTTTCATAATAAGCCTGAATAGCTTTAACGCGTTGCTCGATTGTGTACCTTTCGATGGTTCAAATTGAGTTAGTCTGAAATTGAGAAATATCAAATGAAATGCAGAAAAAAACCTTAACGTTTAGGTGTGGCTAACATTCAACATCGGCCCTTAAAATTTAAGCACACTTTAGGTTTTTAGTGCCCACTACAAGATTCTGTGGTTAGAACAATGTAATTTTGAAACACCATTTGATTTTCTTGTACAGTGTAATTTTTTATTTAATGATAACTTCAATTTAAATACCTTTTTTCAACCAGGTGTTTGTTGAACAATTGTTCTATTTTTTTAAATGTTTTCATATAGAAAAGTAGGCCGAGCAAATGAAAAATTAAATTGCAAAGACAACATCTTTGTGCGTAATTAAGTTATTTGACGCAAATCCTTCTAGAGCGTGCTTCAGGTTTAACTAACTAAAGGTAATAAATAATATAGGAAAGTTTTGATGTGGAATAAGAATGTGTTTGTTTCGTAATTGCTGCTCATTGTTGTATAACTGAATGGATGGATGTTTGAAATGACGTAAAGGAAAATAAAAGTTTATATTCGTTTGCACCTCTTGTTAATGGGGTGGGATTTTAAAATAACGAGTTTGTAAAAAAAATATATTTTTGAGTAAAAAAAAATGAATTGTTGATGGTAATTTATCAAATGGTTTAGCAGGTTAAATTGGTTTTCACATATTTATATGTGAGAGATACGATGTTATATAAAGTGAACTTGCAAAAAATTTAAACACCCGAAAACCTTGGTATTTAAATGATCTAAACAGCGAAGCTTTAAAATCTTTAAAGATAAATTCCGAAAAATATTAATTTTATAACACTGGGGTACAAAAAAAGTTTTTTTCGGTCTTTAAATAAACATATCGCTCCTTTATTGCAACGCAGTCATATCTCAAAAAACCAAAATTTTTAAGTTACGAGCACTTAAGAAAAAGTCTTCATTGAGACCTTCTTTATATGTTAACAAATTTTTAGGATACCCCCGTAGTGTAGTGGATAGTGTGCTAGACTATTAACCGGGAGGTCGCAGGTTCGATTCCTCCCAAGACCCTGGGTGTTTCTGCAGAAAAAGCCGATAAAAGCTTAAGCAGTATGGGTGTTGGTTTTTTTTTAACCGAAAATATAACCACGAATGGTAAGCCCGTCTAACATATGAACTAAAGTTGAATCAAACAAATTGTTGTTGTGAAACACCGTTCATATACCTGCTAACAATTTTAAAACCTTAAACGCGATTTGCCAACTTTCATTTTTTTTTTGAGATATAACGACGTTGCAATAAAGGAGCGATATGTGGAATATAAGGAGTTTATTGCGCTGAATTAAAATTCGTTTTCAGTGTTTTTCTACCACGCACAGTGATTTCTTTTTTGGTCATAATATTTTCACTGACTGCATTAGTATATTACACCATAACTCGAGAACAGTATACTCGATTTCGATCAACAAAACGCCAAAATTTGCACAATAAAATTACCATCAAACCTTCTTAAAATAGTTTTTTGATTTGATCAACGCTTTCGAAGTTATTCACAAATTAGTATCGACAAAAAGTGCTTTTTCATGTAATATTAAAAAAAAAAATGTTTTCTGTCTAAAAACTCATAAAAAACTTAAAATTGTTAACCTTTAGTTTCCAACTATTTGCCTTAAGGTATCTTACGAACAAAATAAGCCATATATCATGAAAATCGATGGATAAATATTGATTTTATTAGCAATTAAATAAATACACACAGGCACTTAAAAGGTATTTCGTTCAAAAAAAATATTTTTTTTTTCAAACCAAAAATGAATTTTTTTACGAAAAGCACCTTTTACGTGTCTAGCTTTAATCACTTAATTGCTAATAAAATGTACGTTTATGAATCTATTTCAACCTCTAGATGAAAAAATTTAACAATTCGTCAACAAAAAACTACTATCGCCTGGAAGATACTTAGGCGATACTTCTCAAGAATTTAGCTGAGCCACCTGGTGCTTGACCGAGACACCTGGCGTTTAGCCGAGACACTTTCACTTACCAAGGACACCAATACTTAGTCAAGACACAAGCCTGGTCTAATAATTCCCAGAAACTGGTACCAAAATCTCCCAAAATTCCCAGAAATCTCCCGAAAATTCCAATGCGGCAACACTGAGTTTTTAAGGAATTTAGCCTTGGCGCCAACCTGTTGCCTTTATTTTGCATTGTTGTTACCACTATTTGTTACCAGTACTCGCTACACGTATTTTTCCATTAAAAAATCATTTTTTTCACTCCCCGTATAGAAAACATTTTTATGCTGCATACTAGGGCTAGGCCACACGGTCGTTTTTAAAACGCGCGTTTCTGCTTTTTTGTATTAAATTTAGAACTTTCAAATTTAATATAAAAAAGCAGAAACGTGCGTTTGAAAGCAATTATCTGCTGCATATTCTGGCGTTTTGGTGAAATATACTAATGCACCTAGTGGAAATATTAGTCAGGTCCATTAAAAATCTATACGTAATAGAAAAAAATATGAAGACTTATTTTAATATAGCCCATTAAACTCTATGTAATCCACATATTTTTATTGAAAGGACATTTCCTTTGCTGACCAGTATAATTTTTTAAATTTCTCTAGTGGAGAATTGTTTAAGCAGGGGTCATGAATGTATTGTTTAAAAGCGGGTCATTCGCTGAGTGCTATCGTATTTTTAAAAATAAAAAATCATGAAATCATAGCCCGCTTCATTAAAACTAACTGTTGACTTTGTCGACATCCTTACTTTTCGTTATCCGTAAGTAAGGCTATGCAAAGAGCATTAATTAAACTTATATAATCTTTATAAAGTTCTAATACTCTTCGTCCTTAACTTTAAGATAGAAGTATTTTAAGCAATAAACTTCTTCTGACAATTACAAAACAAGAACAACAGAGGAGCCAACTTCAAAGCCGTTAAAAGAAAACTAAATTGTGCCAAGTGTTGCTCCTTCAAAACAATAAAACAAGAACTACAAATAGCAGTCATTTATCAGAAAATTTTTAAGAAAGAATAAGGAAAACAAGAAATGAAAAATACTAGAATAGAAAAAAGTGCTTCTCTAATATTTAACACCTTTAACATTCAAAGAGTCTATGAAATTGTTTTTTATTGCTTTGTAAAAGAAAAAATTCCACATATTTTAAATTTGTGTAATGGAAAAAAGAAAAACAATTTTTCACTTTAACAGCGATTTATTAATTTAAGACAATAAAACATAATTTTTAAATTGTTGCAGCAGGTGAACTTTTTTTAAAAGGCTTGTTTTAATTAACGATAATGAAGCGCTGTAGAGTAAGAAACTTTTCCTTTTTATCAATTATATTTTATTGACTTTTCGGTTAAATGGTTTTATAATTTGAAGTGGCTTAATCTTAATTAAAAGGCTTCTTATGATTTACATATTTCTACTTAAGTGATTATATATTAGCAAAGAAAAAAAAAACACAATTGAATCAAATATATACTCGTCATTAAAATTAATTAACCGTGATTTTCTTAATTTGTACACTTTTTGGATTTTTTATTTATCTTTATTTTTAATTAATAGCAGATAGATATTAATTAACAGTTCAACTTAACTCAAAATTAATGAAGACAAACAAATAAGTGATAAAAGGGATTTTGGATATTTACATCCTTCATTAACGAGGCTTGAATCACTATATACAAATTTGGAAATTTTGTACCAGTGCACAGTGGTTAGTGGCAAAAAAATGGAAATAATTCAGCATCTTCGTATCTGCTGAAGCCAGTGACATGGAATTTTACATGGTTATAGCTGAGGTGTTGTCCGTCTTAAGTTTGAAGAGTTTGAGGTGTTGGCTCCTTCGAGAGAGGTTCCCAAAATTGGTAACCTTCCCAAAATTGGTAACCTCGGGTATGTCAAACTTTAAAAAAATCGCCAAAATTACATTTCTTGTCCGATTTCCAAACCCTTTTCCATTTTGGAATTTGCTATCAAAGACCTACATTTGTCCCACTTACGGTTAGAATTTCTCTACGATAGTTCAAAAGTTACAGGCCTTGCAAAAAAAAAATTTCCAAATTTGGCGATCTTATTCTGGTATTTTTTAAACTGTGAAGTTGTCTTAAGTCGCAAAATTATACCAAAAATTTAATAATAATCTGCACAATCTCGGTGAAAATCTAGTTAATTCAAGTCGGTGGAGTCATAGTATTATTTTGGTCATCCAATTTCACAGCAGAAATTAAATTCGGGCCCCACGTTGGGCGCCATATCACGAAAACCTTTGCTTGCACCGGAATTGCCGTGTCTTATCTCCTCTGACATCCCGGAGCTAGTTGGGAAAGGATTATCCACTTGTCGGCATACAAACACAGCGGTTTGTAACGACTTTATAGTGGTAGCGACTTATAGTGGTGTTTGTTTCTAAAAATCCACTACGAATTGGTAAAGTTAAAATATTTTCGAAAAAGCTTTAACGTCAAGTAGAAGTACACGCACTCCTTCTGCAATGTGGAGCTTATACTTGTTTAAATTGGATATACAGTTCTAGTCATATATATTTACACATTTAAGAATTTAAGTAAGCTTGGAAATAAAACAAAATTTGTCCACTTCATAAATAAGTTAGCATCAGAAAACCTTCTCTATTGAAAACGTTAATCTGTATAGACTATGTTGGCTAAACATTTTTTTAAATAAACTTGATAGTTCTCGATTAAAACCACGAAAGAATCTACATTCCCAAAAAGTCCCTCAAGAAGAGCCGACTTTTTAAAATAAGGTCAGTTGCATTGTTAGAAACGAATTTGTATTGGCAAGATTGCAATATCTTTAAAAAAAGTCCACTAAAATGCAACGTGCAACGATGGAACAACGTGTCTTCATTATTGAACAATATTTCAAAAATAATGAAAGTTTGCCGGCCGCAGTTCGAAAATTCCAAGATATGGTCGGAATAGGGTTTTAACTTTGTCAACTGTGAAGAGATTAATTGAAAAATTCAGGGAGACTGGCTTTGGACGACCAGTGTGTTTGGCGTCTCCAACGGATCCCGTCTCCCTGAATTTTTCAATTAACCTCTTCACAGTTGACGAAGTTAAAACAATATTCTGCGGCCGCCAAACTTTCATTATATTTGAAATATTGTTGAGTAATGAAGACACGTTGTTCTATCGTTGAACGCTACATTTATACTAACCCTAAACTGTCAGCTGTCGAATGGTTTTTTTAGGGTTGCCTGCACTTTACTGCGACAAACTCAACGCTTGCGTTAATTTTGGGACACCCTATATAAGTAGTATTTCCACTACTTGGGGACCAGTTACGTGACTCGCCGTAGACAGCTTATTGTCCCTCTATGGTAGCTATAAAAAATTTTGGTGTTGCCAGTATCAAAATCTTAAATTCTTTAAAACATATAATAACTTTAGTACTATTCTATGAATAATATTTTTTGATTAACGTTTGTTAGCCTTAGAGAGTTCAATAAAAATTGTGAGTTTTAAACCTGAAATAAGTTTTTTTTTAATTCCTTCTGTGATTCCTTCTGTGATTGTCGTTCTCTCGTATCTTTTTCGCCTCAGAGCAATAGTGTCAGCCTAGAGGTCGACCATTTTCCAATTTCTTTTTACAGAAAAATATTTTTTTTATACTTTTTTCTCAATTTAAACCACTCACTTTAAGTTATTAAAATTTGGAAAATTTGAAGATTTGAACAATTAAGTTTTATGTTGAAAATAAAAGTTTTAAGAATTTTTCAATTAAGTGTTCGTTATATGAAAAAAACTTTTATATTTGAAAATAAATGTTTTCAAAGGCACACCTAAATGTTTATGTAAAGACTTAAAACATTATTAATTATTTCCAACTATAGCTGACTTAAGATTGACAAACATTGCCTAAATTTTCTTGAGCAACTTAATGTCCTTTTTCTTAATTCATGACATTGTTTAACGCTTAACGTTCTTTATAAATTCAGTTTATACAAAAACCACTTTCAAATCTCTTTGGGAAATACCAGTACGCATACACATACATAATAGATAGTTTCAATAGAAAGATTTTCATTGAAAGTGATTAAATATTTTAATACCTAAAGATTTGTTGGCATCAAAACAACTGCACTTACAAACATCTGTACGGCAGGCAACAAATTATAACAAGAAGAATTGCTAGAACAGAGAAATTGAGAACACAAAAAGTAGTGGTGAAAGTGGTTTTATGGCCACAATCGTATTTTAACATTTTATAAGTAATTTGAGAATTAATTCGACTTAAATTTGAAAATAAATGACAAAACTGAAGCAAATGATGACAACTATGAAAAGGATTGAAGTGAAAAAAAGACACAAATTATTTATCAGCCTTGCAACACAAATGTCTCTAATATGATACAATATTCCGTGTTGAAACTAAGAGGTTGGCTTGAAAGTTAAGCGGCGAATAAAAGCAAAAACAAAGAATAAAAAAATATTTCATTAATATTGCTTTCGTTCTTGGAACGACTCTTCTTGTAGTAATAAATACCAGGCCTATTAAAATGCTCCTGATTTTACCAAATAATTTGCTTGAGCTTGTCCTAAATAGCAAATTAAACTTTAAATCATAAGATTTCAATAAAACTTTGGCCACCCAAACTGTGCAATTTGTTGGCTTAGTAGTAAATATTATTTTATTACTTATCTATACTTAAAGTCGAATATTTCTAGAACCTACCTCGTTCTGCAAGCATTAAAGAAGGCAAAAAGGGAAAAGTATTTTTGTTTTTTACTTAACCAAACATCTGTTGTAATTGACAGACTTTGAGGTTTTGTTTCTACACCAATTCGACCGGAAGTATTATGAAATGCAATTAAAAAATATGTTTGTATGTGTACAATTTTCTTAAGCTCATTTAAATGATATTATTTACAATAGAAATCTAAATGTATTATTAAACAGATTTGATTAAATAAGTTTTCTAAATTTTAGATATGGCCACTTAAATTTAAGTCTTCAAATTGATTTCAATTAAAAACATCCTCTCAGTTTCCCATCAGCTTTATTCTACTCTATCTTGAAATTAAATAACACTATATAACACAAAAAATATCAAGGTTATAATGACTAATTCCGGCAGAGGACACAAAAATATATATTACGTGTATCGGCATTTTGAAAATTTACATCGGAGATTCTTTTTTGAGAGGGAGCTTTAACCGACCCCCCGGTTAAAATTATCCCTCTTTTGCATAGGAAGCCTTGTAAGCCTTATGTTTAAGGTATAAGATGTACTCAGCACTTTTATATGAAAAACCAAGAGAAATATTTTTTTGGATCATTTTAACCCTCTAACTCTTGCTTGTATGGGTCTTTTTGTCCCTTTTAAAAAAAAGGGGGAAAAACTCCTCTTCCGCGCTGGCTTAGCGAACTGCCATAAAATTCTACAATAAGTCTTTAAGGACACCTAAGCTCCAGGCTCAACATGAACACCACAAATAATCAAAACTTAAAATGTGTTAAATGGTTAATATCGTACTTATATGCAATTATTACTCGACATAGGAAATCTTTTAAGCTTTATGTTTAAGGTACATCTTATACCTTCAGAATTTTTCTGTAAAACACCACGAGAAATATTTTTTTGGAACATTTTAACCCTCTAACGTTTCGTTGTATTGGCCTGTTTGTAGCTTTTTTAAAAAAATGGACAAAAAACTCCCTTTCAGCGGTGATGCAGTTTTATGTTAAACATCGCGAGGAACATTTATGAAGGGAGTTTTTGTTCATTTTTCTGAGAAAGAGACAAAAAGACCCATACAACAAAGAGCTACAAGCTTAATATATTCCACAAAAATATTCTTCGTGGTGTTTTACATAAAAGTGCTAAACACATCTTATACCTTAAACGTAAGGCTTACAAGATTTCTTATATCTCTTCACTATAACTATGTGTAAAGGGAGGAAAATTGAGCTTCCCTAAAATGAGTCCCATATGTAAACATTGAAAATGCTTATACACGTATTAAGTTTTTGGTGCCCTCTACCACGTTCAGTCGTTAAAGCAGAGCTCGGCGAAGAGAACACTTATTAAATGATAAATAATTTGTTGGGTAAGTGTGCTGGTGTGAGGGCTGCCTGGTCATATTTGTCGCTGTGCCCAAATAAATTCGAAAAAATCCCCATAAATAATAATTATTAAAAATAAAATAAAATTTTTTGTTTTGTACTCGTATTTTACATGAATTATTATACCTATACAAGAATTGATAGACTTCAGTTTCATTTTACTGCTAGGCTCGAATGATTGACGGAAAATTGTATTTTAGTTAAGCTATCCGTAACAATGATTCTACTAATTCGTATTTCATATTATAGAAAATATTCTAAGTATGTAGGCCTTACTTGTTGGAATATTAAGCATATTGAGTAATGCTTCAAAAACTGTAGACCATTCACCAATATTCATATACGGCACTGTTCTGTAAACCGAATCCGAGTAAATTTCTCGTTTTCCAAAAATAAATAATGCCCCCATTGATGTATTTTAAATCGTATATAGTAAATTAATTTCAGATATGATATATTACGCTCTAAACAATATGAAACTGAAAAAATTAAAAAAAAAAATTTTTGCTTTTGTGGATTTAATTTCTCTAAATGGAGCGTTTTCAAATCGACTCGGTTTACAGAACATGCAGGATAAATTTTTTGGATTTTGTTTCCAAAATAGTTATCCCAATTAGTGAAAGGAAACTATTTCTTATGTGTAAAAATGTTCAGTGACTAGCAAAATTTTAGAATAAAAAGAAATTGACGAATTTTTAATAGAAAACTGTTTATACTTTGTTTAAACTCGGATCAAATATCAATACAGTCCATACTAAAGAATATGTTCTGATTTTTTAAAGATTTCATTGATGTATCCAAATTATCCATTTTATATATTTAATTTAAATAAAGAGTTTCAACATTTTAAAACATTCTTGTTTGCATCCTTCCCACAACTTTTCGTAGAAGGCCTTTTTGACTGCAAATAAGCATAAAGAATCAATTAATAATAGCTTGAAAACTAATTTAGCAATTGTTGTCACAAATTTATGGTGTTTTCCTGAAAAAAAAAGTTTGACCATCAAAATGAAAAAAGCTTTGTTGTTAGCTTTAATTCTATTCAACTGTTGACAAAAAATCCCCAAAAAATCTCCACGATAGTTTAAAATATCCCCAGAAAAATCCCCTCTCCCCAAACGAAATTTTTTGTCCACACAGTACTTGTAAAATCCCCTCGTTTTGGGACAAATCCACACTGCTGACAGCCCTGGCTAATGTTTATTTGCGTTGTTAATAGGCACAACGCACTTTTATTGTTTATTTTAATGGCTCGTGTTGTGTAAATGTAAATTGCCGACAAATAGCCGACTAGCTTCATGTTCCATGACAAAAATCACTTACTTCTGTGTTAAAGCCTTGTTATTTTGAAAAAAAAATTAGATTTCATTGTACAGAGTAATTATTTGTTTATTTATATAATTTATTTAATTTGACATTCATTTATTTCGGTTTTAACAAATCAACACATTGTATCAATGTCATAGTATTTTAGTTTGTTAGCAACTGTTTTAGAGCTGAGTCGTAAATGAGCAAAATTGTAAAACGTTGTTCATTTAAACGAAACAATTTACAACAATTTTCAAAGCAAATGAACAAAACATTTCCAAAAACAACAATATTGGAACTCTGTGGTTAGGGCCTGTCTATTATTTAGAATAATAAGTTAATGCTAAATTGCTATTATAATAGCTTTGTAGAATTGTAGCAATCATTTCGATTTAAGTCGCTTAAAACAAAAAGACATATCGCACCCTAAATACAAAAGGGTCACAACTCAAAATTTTCCAAGACTGACTTTTTCCATAAATTAATTCAGAGTACACATCTCTAACTACTGCAAAAATTTCTTTCACATCACTATCTTCTTTAACTGGAAAAATACACTTATGTCTATTTTTATGTTAAGTGTGTTGCTTCTGCACATACTCGTAAAGAGTTTTTTGTCTCTCCTGAAAATTTTAGTATTTTGAGTTGTGACCCTTTTGTATTTAGGGTGCGATATCTGTAAGTGGGAAGTAAACTGCACTAAGTCACATTTTAGAAATATTGCAGGAGAGCGCAAAAACATACTGAATATCACAAATGATTCTATTATTAACTATTTGAATTACTCCGAATATTTTACATAACTCTAATATTTTTTTTTTGTACAACAAAGATATCCTCAATAAAATTACGTCATATACCGTCATAAATGTACCGTTACTAAGAAAAAACGCCTTGGTGCTCTTTACCTCGGAAATGGGTTTGAGCAGAAATACGTCCCTTGAAACATACTGGAATCTGATTCCAACATTTTAAAAAAACCTACTTCGAAAAAATGTGACTTGGTGTAGTTTACCTGCCACTTGCAGATATTTAGATTTAATTATGTTTATGAAAACCTCATTCTAAAATATTTTATTTAATCAGCCATGTCACAGAACACCATTCCTATCGGAAGTGGTTTCAATTCCGTAAGGTGCTTCTTCAGAAAACGAAAAACGAAAATTTTCTTCGTAATCAAACCACTTTTAAACTCCAAAGTGGAATTGGAAAAAACTTTTCTACTGACTTCATTTGCAGTAAAAACTAAAAAACGTGCATACTTTTAGGAGCGTCAAATAAATATTTGGTCATGAGCTTTCCATGTTAATCAAAAGCTCAATGTGAGCTTTGCATCTAAAAACAAGAGTAAACAAACGCCTCAAGGTATGAAAATTTTATTATTGTAAAAACGAAATACAAAATAAACGGAATCTAAAGCACCAAAAATTTACTTTTTCAGAATGACAACTACGGAATCAAAACCAATCCGAACGGAATCTGTGACACGGCTGAATATGTATAAAAAGAATCTTCTAACATTTATTTGTCATTTATTCTGAATATAATCAAATATGTATTTAATTATATTTTATATTTGTCTCTTCTTCGTTACAGGTATGTGTCTTCCTTCTGAAATCAACTACAGTAGTAAGTTAATTTAGTTTATATTTAATTCTATTACTCAAATATTTTTTTTTAATTACAAGCTTCTAACGATTGATTTTGGTAGAGCACAGCAACAAATATATATAAATCTTAAACGTTAGGCTTAAAAGATTTCCTTTGTCGAGTAATAATTGTGAATAAGTACAAAATTAACCCTTAAACATATTTAAAGTTTTGAATGATTTCTAGTGTTCAAGTTGAGTGTGTAGCTTGTGTGTCTTTGAAGTAGAATAGATAGTAGAATTTTATGGCACATATTTTTGTAGAACATTTTAGTCCGCTATATCGCCGATGAAGCTGAGTTTCTTGCCGCTTTTTCAATAAAGGGACTAAAAGCCCCATATAACGAAAAGTTAGAGGGGTAGAATCTTCCACAAAAATATTCGTCGTGTTGTTTTACACAAAAGTGCTAAACATATTTTATACCTTTAAAAATATATTTCTTTGTTGTGGTTTAGCTAAGGTATATGCCTGCATTTCGTTGGGTGCTAATGGCAAGTCATCAGTTTTCAAACTCGTATGCTAATAGAAAAACTTTCAAACAAGAAATGAGAATTACATTTACAAAAGCATAATCGATCTAAAAAACTTATACAAACAACACAACATACAATTTTTATATCATAAAAATCTATTTATTTTACTTATAACAAGTAAATATATTTTTGAAACATAAATTCTTGAAGATATCTCGGATAAATTAATAAATTTGTTCACATTTTATACCTTAAACGCAAGGCTTAAAAGATTTTCGGATTCGAAATCACTATAACTGTGCAAAAGTGTGGGATATTTAATTCCAACTAAAAAGGAATACCAGATATAAACTTTCAAAACGCCGATACACGTACACACACAGAAAAAAATACCAATGTTAAATCAATGTGTAGCAGTGTTGATTGAAAATCATATTAAAATAATGAAAAATAATTAGTTCTTTAAATTTGTTGGTGTTTATTTGTTCAGAGTTAGAATGCATTCTTGTGTTAGTGGAAATAGCCAACAAACATCGAATTACCAGTGAAAATTCAAAATTACCATTCTTTCACATTAATTTAAACCAAAAATTATTTATCTAACCTTAAATTTCTTTGATTTAATAGTTTTCTTTGTTAAAACAACATTGTTATCAACTTTAATTTCATTTTAAATCAACATGACTACAAATTTTATTTCAAAAAAATTTTGTGTTAAATCATCAATTGAATTATGTTGAATTAAAATGATATTCATGTTATTTTTGATGGTATATATTAGAGTCCGACCGAATATTCGATTTCGGATTCGGCCAAAATTGTGGTTTCGACTGATATTCGGCTTAGGCCAAATTTTTGGCCGAATACCGAAACCGAATCTTTTTATTCTGTATAAATAAGGAAAATAATCGAAATAGTATTTTCCAAATTTAAAATATGTCACCACCATTAATCTGTTTTTTCGCCCATATCTTTTCAAACTGAATGAAGATTTGACTTAGTTTTATAAAGCGTAACCAAAAGATATAGCACCATTAATTGTTCAACTGTTTGTTGCCAAAATAAATAACATAAGTTAGGCAATGGCAAACCGATTTCGATACCAATGGAAAATATATTTTTGTGTTATAATAAATCAATTTTTCGCAATAGAGTTTACTTCTGCAATTTTGCACTGAAATTTATTATTTGTCTTTTAAAATAGATTTTTTTTAAAATAATATCAAAATATGAAGAAAACTCATTTTGAATATTCACGATAAATTTTATACTGCCGAAAATTTCTTATTGTGTTGTTCATCATCGATGAAACGCGCGGCGCAAACCAGAAAACTTCACTTTAATAGAGACGAAATCGTATAAATATAGCGTCAATCAAAAATATGTAAAGATTCCACTTGGTTATATTTTTTAGTTATTCTGACTCAACTTTTTGATTGGAGCTCTTGTAACGCCATCAATAGAGTGATAAAACACTTATTTACGCTAATTTAATTTACACTAATTTCATGCCAAGTTTTTATTAGTCATATGCTCATAAATGTTTAAGTTTTATTTTTGCCCGATGTAATAAAATATATTTAATTTGTGCTTTTATTTTGACTGACACTGTATGTATGTAGAAATACTCTTACGCCCCCTTTCACATTGTACGGTTTAAGTTAACGTATAACACATTTATCTCTAAATAAAAATATAATTTAGTTGAAAAATTAAATTAAAACCGAACTCAAGCCAAAATAATTAAATTTCTTTGGATATAAACCCACACAGTTCGACTAAACTCATAACTTAATTGTTAACGTATAATTTAACGGGAAGGTTTGTATGCCGAATTTGCCGTTAAAGACCACGTCAACTTATAATCACATTGTGAAAGGGGCCGTTAACAAAATAAATTACATTTTAATTCTTGTAAATTAAAAATGTCAATATTAGTTAATGCTAAAAAAGTTTCGGTAAGTTTTGGATGCGGCCGAATATTCGGTCTTTTGGCCGAATATTAGGTTCGATTCGGGTTCGGCCTCAAAGAACTGGTTTCGGTCGGACTCTAGTATTTATATTAATGTATATCTAAAGTATATTGGCGACTGTTGTGGTTAGCACGTGGACTGCCAAGCACATGGCCCGAGTTCAAATCTTGGCTGGGGCTAAATACACATCACGCCAGTAAAATAATTAATAAAATACCTACATTAAATTCCTTATTATTTATAATTCATTTCAACTAGAAATAATTTTGATTCAACATGTTTCTTTGTGTTGTATCAATATCCAATTCACGTTGTTTCAACTTGAAATAGCTTTGATTCAATATGATTTTTCGTATTATTTCAGTATCAACCTCATATTGATTTAAATTTACTAGAATATTAAATTAACATGCAAGATAGTTATTTCAAAAGGAAATGTTTTTTTAAAGGTTAGTGTAAAAAATGTTGATGAAGCATGAAACACGTATGAAGCAAAATCACTAACGAAAAATGTTAAACTAACCATGTTCTCGACGATTTTAATATGATATTTTTGTGTGTGTATATTTTTTGCTGGCATCTACGAGAATCAGGCGCTTGCACCATGTATTTTTTTTTGTGTTGTACAGTGTAATTACATCAGTGTTCATGTGGATTACATTATATGTCTTTCTTTTAAAATATGTATGCAAAAATGTGCGTTTACCACCAAAATATAAAAATATGTAACTATAAATTTGATTAATCGGATAAATAAAATAGTCCGCATGTAAATCCTAGTCGTGATATTTGCTTTTCTTTTTCTTTAACTAGAAATGCTTTCTGATTGTCTTTATCGAGTGTTAGCTTTTATCTATATAATTTTTTGCTTTTCTTTCTGCTGGTGTTAAATTTTTATTACCATCCTAAAACTCGAAGTCAAAAAAGAATAAAAATTTAGTAAAAGTAACGTTCAATACATTCTTGTTTGAATATCATACATATCATACACACCACAAATTGAATTAACAACAGTTGAGATAGCTAATCATCGATGAATTTTAACAAAAAGTCCTAAATTATACACAAAAATGTGAGGTAACCGCAATATAAAACATTTTTAGGAATATTGGTGCAGTTGTTGGTTTTAAGCTTTTCTTCAATGTCAACTGACTTTAGCAAAATTTTATATTGTGACACGCATTTCTATGCCATAAATGTACGTTATAGGTCTTAAGGTGGTAACCTAATGTAACCAAATTGTGCTTACAGTTTCTGATTTAGTATTTCCGTTTTCTTTATAAATAAATGTCTTCCAAGTTTCAAAGTATTCAATTTTCCAAAAATTCTTTTAAAATACTTTTCATTATTTAATGTTGACAATATTAGTACTCGTATCATATAAACAGAAAATTATAGTTGTGAAATGCTTGCCAAACATGTTTTCTTTTCCTGTTAATCTTTAGTTTAATTTTACCGAATAACTTTCTGAAAGTTATGCCGTTAAATTTTTTTAGTAAACTTTTATATTGATTTATGAATTCCTGTTGCCATGGTTTCGTTGGACTTTTTTTCTGTTTATCAATAATACAAACATTTTTAACTTGATTATACAAAAATTCTAAACTTTTTGCAAATATATATGTATTTAACTAAACCATCTTTGTATGATATTCTTTAATTAAAACCAAAAATAATTTAAATGAAATGTAAAAGTTGAACTTAAATTTAAGGTTTTTACTTTTAAACTTTTTTTTATTCTTATAATCTATAAAGTTAAAATTTTATTACAAATTGAATGCCTTGAAGACAGGATTTTTATTGTTATATCTTATGGCAAGGTATTTCTTAATATACAAATCGTATTTCAAGGAATATTATTTTCTGGTTTCTTTGTTAAAGACAAACGTCCTAACTTTATCCTTCTATAAAAATGTATTTATTTGGTATCTATTTTAATCGTTTCTCTTTTTTAAAATTACAACTATTGTGTGATTTTTCATGTGGAAACGTACAAAATCATTAGAAAAAGATCTTTTAATATTTTATAATCTTAAAATAATCACAAAACATAACATATTGTTATTATATGTAAAAATTTATGAGTATCTATTTGTATGTATTTAAACAAATGTACATTGAAAGAATTTCGCTTCATAAATCGAATGAAACGATTTAGCTAGAATTTTTTGTCGCAATTCCAACGAAATATTTCATATGTAAAATTTCATGAATATTATGAAAGCATTTCATTGGAATTTCCTCATTTGCTTTTATAGTTTCGTTAGAAAATTTCATTGGATTTATGACTACAGTTTTGCCAAAATGTTTTAATATATAGTTAAAAAGCTTGAAATATCCGAGAGAAAAATAATCTGTCACAAGACAAGTCTGTGTCTGCGTGACTGGCTCCCAAGGACTAGTAACCGGTTAGATTCCTGAAAATTTATATGAGAGGGATCTGTCTATTTAACATGGCGTTGTCATTAACATAATTAAGATCCTCAGTGATAGGATACACTATGCAACAAAGTAAAACTTTTGCCATGACCAGGGAAACCGGAAATATGCCCAAAAAATATGTATTATGCGCATTAAATATGCACTAAAAACTAAAAAATATGCTCGAAAATTTTAGAAAAATTTGCTCTTAAAACTATTATTTTGTTTATAATTTATACAACCACGAATTATATACATATAATATCCAAGAAAATAACATTTATGAACATTCAGCCATGTCACTGATTCCGTTCGGATTGGTTTTGATTCCGTAGTTGTCATTCCGAAAAAGTACATTTTTGGTGCTGTAGATTCCGTTTATTTTGTATTTAATTTTTACAATGATAAAGTTTTTATACCTTGAGGCGTTTGTTCACTCTTGTTTTTAGATGCAAATCTCAAATTAAGCTTTTTATTAACATGGAAAGCTCATGACCACATATTTATTTGACGTCCCTAAAAGTATGCACGTTTTTTAATATTTACTGCAAATGAAGTCTGTAGAAAAGTGTTTTTCAATTCCACTTTGACATTTAAAAGTGCTTTGATTACGAAGAAAATTTTTATTTTTCGTTTTCTGAAGAAGCAACTTCGGATTTGAAACCACTTCCGAACGGAATGGTATTCTGTGACATGGCTGATTATTTCCTTTTTGAAGTGGAACTAGATAGTGTCCACTTATTTCCACTTCAAAAAGGAAATAATGTCCATGGGTATATCGAATAGTGGCTTCGCAGAGTAAAGATTTTCTGCCTAGTCAAAAGTCTAAACTCTGCGAAATCACTATTCTATATACTCAGAGGAGAAAGCCCTTAAGTGCGTTTTTACACTATGTCTTTTTAGCCTGCCTTTTTTGACAATTTTCTTTTAAACGCCCTACGAAAAGTCACGCACATGTACATTACAGACTTTTTCTAAATGGCTTCTTTTGATGATTATACTCATGCTTAAAGCTGAGAGTACGAAAATGACAAAGAGAAATATCAAAAAACCCCTAAATTTCAATTCATGCCTTTTTGCTTACTCCGTTAACTTCGTATCACCTCTCTCTCTATCTCTCTCTCTCTATCTCTCTCTTTCTCTCTATCTCTCTATCTCTCTCTCTCTCTCTCTCTCGAACTAAAAAAGCCTGTCTTTAAAGCCAAACGAAAAAGGCACAGTGAAAATTGCGTGTAAGCCGCCCAAAGGCCGGCTATGTAAACAATCTTTACTACACTCTAAAACATTACTTCGAATTTACGATCATATATTGTCTAAATTTTTGTTGAAAATTTCTCCTTGTCTAAAATTACATCGATTTTGTTGTTATTTTATTAAAGAAAAAACTTTTTAAATTAAACATATTTAGTCCAAGTGGCAAAAATATAACATAAAATATATATAATACGGCTATGGCTGAATGGTAGATACGTCAGACTCTCAGTCAGGAGGTCGCGGCTCAAACCTGCACGCAGCCAATCGCTTTTTTTTTAGTAAAAACATTTTTTTCAAAAATAATGCGTGTGTAATTTTAGGTCGATAATAATCGGTAAAGTGTTGCCGACTATTGTCGACCTAATTTTCAACAAAAGTGCTTTAGAGTGTATGCAGTACCATTTACATGGACTTTATTTGCATTTTTATGGACATTACTTCCATTTTAAAAGTACATAATTGAAAATTTCTAAAGCTGTCAATAAACAGGGAATAAATCAATGGAATGGAGCGGCTTAAGTTGACGAATTTCGAAAAAAACGTAAAAAAATCAATTATTTTATGACTATTTCATTTGCTTGTAAATCCAAATTGTTTATTCGCCTAAGGTTCGTAACGTTATATTCAGAAAGAATAAGGTATGATTAATATTCCAAAGAGCAAGAGAAAAATTGACATCAACTTAATTTTTCAACGCACACAGCAGAACACAGCAAAACCATTAGTGCTATGAAAAAAATATTTGTAACTCAAAATACTTTGATCCGATCATTACAGTTTATATATTGGCTGAAAAAGAAAAGATATATCTATGCAAGAGTTCAAAATTTGTATAATTCAGAAGAACAGTTCACAAGACTTTTGGAAATAGCTAAAAAATGCTACAAAAAAAAGTTTTTCGCGAATATCTCAAAAAATAAATGAATGCCATATTCGTGCTCAGCAACCCGAAATTAGCGTAGAAAACATGTCTCTTTTGAGCTTAGGGCAAAAATTAGAAAATTTTTTAACCAGTGGAATTTAAAAAAAAAGTTGTATTAAAATAAAGATTTATATGTTGAGGGTTAAGCAGTGTCTATATGAATTTCATTGGTGATTTACCAAATCATCAGTAGACTTCAACCATACTTTTGAAAAGTTTCAAACCTCTTATCTCGTGAAAGTCTGCGCATAAGATAAGAGGTTTGAAACTTTTCAAAAGTATGGTTGAAGTCTACTGATGATATGCTAAAGCACCAATAAAATGCATATATACATTGCTTAACCCTCAACAAATAAATCTTTATTTAAAAAAAAATTTCTGTATGATCCCATAGATAATGATTAGAAAGTGGAAAATGAAAACAATACCAAGGTTTTGTTGGTATGTAATAATAAAAAATAACTTGGAATAACAGTAACCCCTTGTCTCCTTTTTTTGGAATTTATTTTAAACAAAAATTTATGGCTTTTAATTTTTGTTTACAAGGTTTTCCTTTCTTATAAACTTAAGGTTGTTTGATGTTGTTTTGGGTTTTTCAATATTATTATGTTAACAATATTTCTTGCCAAAAAAGATCCAATATTTTTCGGTAATTCGTATTTTCCATACCAAAAATCAAAGTTTGCTTAGCTTGTTCTCTTTTTCTCTTACGCTTGTTAGATTTATTACTTTAACCCTTAACCTTTGTCACTATATATTTTGTAGTTTTGTTTTGTGTTTTGTCTTAGAAATTTGTCTATCCAGTATACATGCATTCATACATACACACATATTTATGTAAGTATGTGTACTTAAATTAAATATATTTATTTTTACAACACAGCTGAAACAGAAATTATTTCGACAAAAATAACTTAATGTCCTTAAGGATTAAATTTACTCAAGGCTTTAAACGGATCTCGTTTTGCTTAGACTTTTAAATAAACCGAATCATACAGCATTTATGAGAAATAAAATAACTTTTAATGAAAAACAAAAAATGCATTCATCATTGTTTTAAATACAAAACTCGTAAAGGTGCATGTTGATAAATCTTTGTAGCAAAGGAATATAAAAGTTTTAAGAATTTTAAAACTATATCTTTCCCACTGTAAATATCAAATATTAAAATTTTTGTAATAGACATTTACTTACACACACATTTACATTTATGCAAATTTATAGTTGTCTCAATTTACATACATACATACATATGTATGTACGTATGTACATACATATATGTGTGTATGTATGAATGTTTGCCTTTTTTTAGACTCATCTAAAAATAAACATTCTAACAAACATGCATCATGTTTGTTTAATATTTCAAAACAACAATTTCTAAGTGAAATTTAATAAAGTTCTTTGTTTTCAAATCTACATAAATTTTCTTATTATTTTTGTATGCCAAAAAAAAAACTCTGACATATTTTCAATGTAAACGAAATGTTTTATGGTTAAAGACAGCATATTTTTATCCTGTACACTACATACGACTACACAAACCATGGCATGCAATTAGACACATGTATGAATGAGTCTTCACACCACAAGGGAAAACATCCAACCAAATCTTTGTTCTTTTTCATTTTTTACTTTTTTACAATTGAGCTCCTAAACGGATTCGCTTATGGTCTGTGTTAAAATTTGTTTGCAAAATGTTTTGTATTATTTCTTTTTTGTTATTAATTAAAAAATTATACCATATTATTGCTAGATATATCAAAAGATAAGAGAATGATATTTCACTTATGTCTGTACAGATATTTGCTTTTGAGAATAGAAAAAGGATAAAGTAGATGGATGAAAGAATAAATACGATTAAACAAATTGTCTGTAATTTAAGTGGATTAATATAGAGTAGAATTAATATAGTAAATGTTTAACTGTTTATTAAATCTACACTATAATAATGGAAAAGACATGGTTGTGACAACTATACTATGGTTTTAGCAAACACTGGGTAGTTGCATCAAAACAAAAATTTCTTCTGTATTGTTTAAACATAAATCTTTCGCCGCAAAATGGTTCTAAGGAGTGGTCCTGGAGCAAAGGACCAACAAGATACATAAAATACAAGTTTCGTCGTTTTAAAAGTTTACATCTGTGATTTATTTAATTTAATTGCTTTGCAGTAGGAAAATAGGAAAATACTCCATACTCTATAACCATTGCTCCATACTTGGCCAGCACTAGTTTATATGCTAGCATTTCATTGGTGCTTATGCTAACTCATCAGTAGACCTTCAACTACAACCACAAATTGTTTAATCTTGTGTGCTTATATAAAAACTCTTAAAGAATAAATGAGAATTACAGAAATATAATAAACTCATATTCGACACGAATCTATTTATTTTTAACATAACTATTGAATGTGGACGCTCATGTAAAATCAGCATGTCGAAATTTTTATTGGAAATAATTAGTGTCCGACCGAACGTTCGGGTTCGGTGTCGGAGTTCGGCAAAAAGCTATAATCAGTTGATGTTCGGTGATCGGTAAAATTTTCACCGAAATATGTACACATTTTTTTATATATCTATATATTATCAAATATACACAAAATACACAGTCTTAGAAAATATCGAAAAAGGCAACGTAGTAATATGAATTTGTACACTTTGCTTGTATGTATGAAATAAAAAAGTCATATCGGTATGTGATGGAAATCGTTCGATTTGAAATCGGCGCTTATTTTAAAAAGAAGTTCTACTGAAAGATGATTTATTTACCCCTCTTATTGTTTTCAAGGCTTAGAATATTTTATTCGAGTATTTTTATATTTTTTATTTTTTTGATACAAAACAATAAAAAGCGTAAATAAGTCACCTTTCATTAGAATTTGCTGTTGAAATCGGCGCCGATTTAAATCAACCGATTTCCACCACAAATCAGATAGGTAAAAAAAGTTGAGTACAATTTTTCTCTTCAATAAAAAAGTTCGGTTTCCCTTTCGGTTCGGGTTCGGCTTCGGTTCTAAAAATTCTACCGAAGTTCGGGTTCGGTTTAAAAAAATGCGCTCGGTCGGACGCTAGAAATCATATTAAATTTACGAAAAATAATTTGTTGTTTAAGTGTGTTTGTTCTTATTTACTTTGTTCATTGCTACAATTCACTGTTGTGCTCAGTTGTGTGACTTGCTGTTGTTTGGTTTTCTTTACTCTTATATAGCCGACAAACACCGCATTGCCAGCGAAAATTTCCTGCTGCTGATTTAAAATTACCATTTGCTAGTTTCACATTAATTTTAAACGGAAAATTATTAATCTAACCTTAAAACTCTTTGATTTAATATTTTTCACTGTTAAAAAAAATCTTGTTATAAACGTTACATTTCATTTTAAATCAACGTGACTATAACTTTAATATCAAATAAATTTTATGATAACTATTCGTTAAATCATGTTGAATCAAAATGAAATTCGTATTAGTGTATATCTAAAGTAAAGTTTGAACCTGTTGTGGCTCCAATGGTTTGCGCGTTGACTACCAACCAAGTGGCCCGAGCTTAAATCCTGGGTTGGGGAGCCCACACAAGCTCAAATTTTTCTGATGCCTCTGCTAGTACATATCATTTAAATAAACTAATTAATAAAATAGGTACAATAAAGTCGTGTTGTTTCAACGTGATATAACTTTAATTCAATATGATTTTTCGTGTTTCAATATCAAATTTACGTTGTTTCAACTTGAAATGACTTTAATTCAACAAGGTTCTACTTATGTTAGTATAATCTTAATATTGATGTAATTGTACTGGAATATATAATCAACATGAAATATAGTTATTGTAAAAAGAAAAATGTTCTTTGAAGGTTATTGAAACGCCCATGATGCAAAAACACTAACGAAAAATGTCAAATAAATTTAATAAATTTTGTAAACTACATTGTAAAACAAAATCAATTTTTTTTTTAAATTACAAGGTTCTAACGACTGATTGTGGTAGAGAGCACAATTCATTTTAGGGACAGTTAAAGTTTCTCCATTTTTGCACATACTTGCCGACATGTCCAACGTAAAAAAAATCTGAGACTTTACCCGACAATCAACCGAGTTGTATAAAATTCCCTCAGACTTTTGGCAGAATAGTCGGCAATTTCTGCAAATTTTCTGAAATATTAGACAAGTCTGCACATTATCTGAAGGCCCTGGTAGCTAGTGCTTTCACTTCCTTATATTGATCTTATATTTAGCTATAAGTTTAATATTAAATAAACAAATAAATAAAATAGGTCTCATTTAAAGTTTGTGAATAAATTATGAGCAAATGAACTGCCATAAGCAGAATAATGCATGGAGAATTTTATACTCCATTTCTGAAAAATTCCCAATTTTTTTTCCTACTTTTCTTCTTTAATACAATAGGATGTTCAGACATGTCAGAAATTCCTGTAGGATTTCCCTAGAAAATTCGTCAGAATTCGTACAGAATTCTCTTACACATTTCGGCATATAGTTTTTAGCATTTCCTCAGACAAAGTGTTCCTGTGATTTTCGGTATGTTTTCTGACCGACTTTGGACACGAGCTTGGCATCTTATGCAGACCGATTTCGGATCAAAATCGGTAAAAAAAATTTTGCTAGGATTAAATTAAAAATACGAGTGAACTAAAGGCTACGCTCAAAATACTCGTAATCCTATATTATTTGAAGATCAGCCAATGATTTCGCGTCTTGCAAAAGCTAGATTTATAATTGTTCAATTCACAAGCTCGTATTAACGTCGTATGTATTGTGTAATCGTCTAATTATACAATTTGTATTTTTGGTGTTAGTAATTTTCATATAAAAGTGCGTTATAATTATACGATTGAATTTCATATGTTCTTCAAATAGTTGTATTTAGGCCAGGTCTGGGAATATTCCATTTGTTCGATTAATTTGTAAAAATCTTTAATATATGTGATAAGTAACACCATAAAATACGTTCTTCTTAATAATAAATATATAATTGATTCATTTCAATCTAATTTTCAAACTATTTTAATCAAAATTGCTTGTCGCGAAAAAAAGTGATTCTGTTTGGCGTCAAATTAAAACTCCCATGCCTGGTTTCATTTCAGGGTATCAAATCAAGGTGAATTAATACCAGGTGACCTCAAGAGATCAGGTGACTACGAATTGTTTACCATATTTGAACTGCCAACTGTGTTAATGTATCGGCTTTTTTGATAGTCCAAATATAAATTCTGCACGGCGAATATATATTTGGAATGTCACACTGTTGATAGTTCAAATATAGAAACATTTTCTTAGTCACCTGATCTCTCGAGGCCACCTGGCATTAATTCGCCTTGCCTTGGTATTAATTAAATTGACATTTAAGATACGAAAAAATAACGATACAACAAATTTGTCTGTTCACAAGCACATAAACGAGTGTCGTCTTTTTTTAAACGATAAGACATACGACTGAGCTTGTGAATTGAACAAATGTATTCTAGAGGTTTGCACAAATACATTCGTATACTTGAAATACACTTCGCCAGTTCATTATTGATTTGGCGCATATCCCAAAAAGTCGAAATGCATACAAATGGCAAAGAAGGATTACATGAAGTTTTCTCAAAATACGAGTATAGTATATGAATACTTTTCAAAACTTATTTGATACAGACCTCTAGTGTATTTATGAATACCATGTAATATTAAAATAAAAATACTACTAGTCAAATAAAAAAATCGAATATTGTTTCCGCAAAAAGGACATCTTATACCTTAAACAAAAGATTTCATATGCCGGATATCAATTGTGAATAAGTACGAAATTAACTCTTTTTGAACACATTTTAAATTTTGAATGATTTCAGGTGTTCAAGTTAAGTTTGGAGCTTGGGTTTCTTTGAAGGCTTACAGTAGAATCATATTGCAAATATTTTTGTAGAACATCTCAATCTGCTATATCGCCGATGAAGGGGACTTTTTTGCCCCTTTGTTTAAGAAATAGATAAAAAGATTTAGACATCGACGAGCTAGAGGGTTAAAATATTCTACAAAAATATTTCTCGTGGTGTTTTACATAAAAATTTTTCAATTTTTTTTTTTGGCTGAAGAGATTTCATATGCCTAGTCACTATAACTATGTGCAGAAGAGAGAAAGAGAGAGGTTTAACTCCGCCTAAAATGAGTCCCAACTGTAAACTTTCAAAACGTCGATGTATATATTTTTTGGTGCCTTCTGCCAGATTCAGTAGTTAGAACTATGTATTTTTTTTTTTGCTATCAAAGAAACATTTACATATAAATAAAACTGTTTATTCATATTATTATCACTGTTCTATTTTTTTTTTTGTCAAAATAAACAAACTCCAGCTGACTCACCAAATGCACAGTTACATTTTAGCAAATTTACGAGTTTTACTTGTCTCTTAGAAGGGTTGTGCAAATGAATTTTCAACAACTTTTTTTATATAACTTTCGAGCACTTTAATTGTTTTCGTAAAAAGCTTTAATATAAGAGTTGTTACTTTGGAGTATACAAAACAAGGCATGGTCTTTACTTAGCATTGAAATATATTGCTAGAGATTTTCTTGTAGCAATTATTAATTTTAAGGTATACATTTCTTTATGGCTTCTAAAACTATTAAGTTGTAGCAATTGTTCTTTTATGAAGTTTTCCAGCAAAAAAAACTGTTAATGCTTGTTTTAATTAAATTTAATTGAAACATTTTAAATTCATATCTTTTTTTCCATTACATTACAAACAAAACAGACTCTCTTTTGCATGTTTATTTTTGTGTGCACTCAAAAGAACTTTTAACGTTAAATGAATTAAAATTTCATACAAACTTTGTTCAGATGTTAAAATAAAAACAGCAGCAAAAGCCTTTCAAGGAAAATAATCAGTAAAACTGCTGGGAAAATAAAAAAAATATGCTTAATTAAAATATAAATTATGTTACCTCCCAGTGTTTCTTCCATTATCGGTTATTTACATATTTAAAATGTTTATTGTTTGTGATTTGCATTTTTTTTTATTACACAGAAGAAATAACAACAAGAATAAAACATTGTTTAAATATACAGAAAAAAAATTGTATAAAGATGGTATTAAAATTCAATTTTTCTTATAAGCTGAAGCTGCTGTTGCTTTAGCTGTTGTTAAAACCGGTGATAATCACAATGTTAATGATGTTGGATAATTACGATGATGTTGATGATGATGATGATGATGGTCATGATGTGTTTTAAGAATTCAATTGCATTTGTTTCTCTTTTATAATGTTACTTTTTTCAGTGATATTCATGATATCACAATTAATGTGAATTAATTTTTATTGTGTGTTTTCGTTTTAATCTTTCAGCTTTTCAGTGGAGAATTTTCAACATTTTGCTTTTATTGAAATGGAAAATGTTGCTTTACGAAGTAAACAAGAATGAAATAATTGGACAATTTTGACAAATAAATACAATTTTAAAACATGTGATAGTTGTTAAGGAATAAAGTTAAAGCTAATTACACTGTACAGCACAAAGAAAATTACATGGCTCTAACGAATCATTCTGGCAGAGGGCACCAAAAAAATATTAACATATGTCGGCGTCTTGAAAATTTTGTCAGCCTTACATTTGAGTTAAAGGGTGTGTATGTTTGGGTTTTTTTTAATGTAAAACAACACCGGAAAATTTTTGTAGAAAATCTTAACCCTCTAGCTCTTCGTTGTATGGGTCTGTATTCTTAAAAGAGAGGAAAAAAATCCTATAGCGGTCTTAAATCTTCTACAAAAATATTCGCCATACAATTCTACTATAAGTCTTCAAAAACACCCAAGCTCCAGACTCAACTTAAACGGTAGAAATTGTTTAAAATTTACAATGTGTGTAAGGGTTAATTTCGTAGTTATTCACAATTGAACCACCAGTTGGAAGAAGGGAATAAATCCAAAAATATGGAAAAGAGATAAATGAAAAAAACTTCATAACTTTTTATTTTCTTCACATAGCCTTTTATAACATTTGGATGAAATGGAGATATTGTTAATTATGATTGCATAATAATAGGCCAGATTTCCAAATATTAATATTTACTGATATATACAGAAATAAACTTCTTGGATTTATTAGGATTATTAGTACACGGCATTGGAAATCTTATAAGCTTTACGTTTAAGGTATAAGATGTGTTCACATTTTTTATGTAAAGAACATTAACACCTTCCCTTCAGCGGCTATATAGCATTCTGAAATGTTCTACAAAAATGTTTTCAATAAAGTTCTATTTCAGGTCTTCAAAGACACCTATGCTCCAGACTTAACTGGAACGCCAGAAATCGTTTAAAACTCAAGATGGGCTAATTTCGCACTTATTCACAATTAGTACTCGGCATAAAAAATCTTGTCAGCTTGAAGTTTAAGGTATAAAATGTGCTCAACAGCTTTATGTAAATTTTTTGAGAAACATTTTTGATAACATTTCAGCCACAATGCCACAAATGAAATCGGAGCCCATAAAAACATATGAAACGATACCCATTACGTTTTTTAATGTCACTCCCACCCCCCCACCATAACTCAGCCCCTATTCACCCGATGGGCAATATAGTGCTGATTTTGACACGTCTAAAGTCAAAAACTACAACGTTATATTATTAATGGAAAAGATACAATTACCCACGCTCATTTCTCCTCTGGGCAGTTCGCCGCTGTCCTGATCGAAAAAATTATACCAAAAATTAAATGAGAGCACCAAACAACATATAAAACGATACTCAATACGTTTTTGTGTTTAATTTTACGTAAGTAAAATAATTAATAACATTGCTACATTAAGTTCTCGTTGTTCCAACTAGAAATGAGTTTGCATCAACATGATTTTTGGTGTTGTTTCAATATAAAATTCACGTTGTTTCAACTTGAAACAACTTTGATTCAACATGATTCTTCGTGTTGTTTCCACATTTTTCTTTGTATTATATCAGTATCAACCTCATTTTTATTTAACTGTAATGGAATGTTAAATCAATATGAAATAGAGTTATTTCAAAACGGAAAAATGTTCTATGAAGGTTATTGTAAAATCATGTTGAATTAACATGAAATACTTATGAAGCAAAGTCACTACCGAAAAATGTTAATTTAACCTTGTTTTCGACAATTTTAATTTCAACATTTTCTGTGTGTATAACTATATGCAAAAGGGTGGAAATTTAACTCCCAATAAACTGAAGTCCACATGCAGATTTTAAAAATCCCGATACACATGTATGTATATAGTTTTGGTGCCCCCTACCAGGGGCTGGATTCCGCAACGATGAATTTTTTAACAGTGAAGACTTAAAATCAAAAAATTCATCGCACTTTTTCCAGTGAAAACATTTAGGCTCTTGTGTTCACTATAACTGTCAAAATAATATATTCTCACCGGTGCGGGTGGACAATGAAGAATGGAACAGTATGTTTATTAGGGGCTCTTCACATATTACGTAACGCTATTTTCGGAGTTTGTATTAGCCCCACCACTGATTTATTTGCTTAAAGTGTGTTTTGAATCGATGTTCTTGTAGGAGAGGCATAATACAGTGAGTGGTGTTTTTTCAACATCATACAACACATATACACTAGAGCGACTCAACTTGTATGGAAGAGAAAAAAGTGATTTTGTTACCCCTCTCAAAATAAAGCTTGATATGTTTTATGATGATTCCAAAAATATTTTGGTTCTAGCGCTGACCATCCGTGAGCTGGACCATTTTTAAAAAAGGAATTTTTTTTTGTACTTTTTGCGTTTTATATGAATAATTAGAAAAAAATAAATAAGTTAACGTTATTTTAAAACAGATTCAATTGGAAAAGCAGAACATTATTTCCAAATACGTAGAACTTGTATGAAAACCCGAAAGGAAAATATGAATTTCGTTAAATATTTCAATTAGTAGGTCGCAAGTGCTGCTTCAAAAACTGTTTTCGATGATACCAAATTTTATTTATGTCGTCTTGGAGCATAGTACAAAAAAATTCGAAAAACTGAAAAAATACCTTTTTTAACCCTCTGCGACTGACGTGACTTCATTATCATAGTTCCACTGACGTGGTAGTACACTAGACACTATTTCGACTGCTTATAATTTCCAAGTTCCGTTTATAAACCCACCTAAAATATTTTTGATTTTAGTTTAATGTAGTAGTTTGTTATTTATTGTAATTTTTTGTTGAAAACAAAACGACAAATCTTATTAAGAACTAAATTATTGGCATGACATAAATTAGCCATAAGAAACTTACATTCATACAAAAACAAAAAAAACTTTATATATATTATATTTTTGGTAAAAAGTTTAGCATTAATTATAGCTTATACCTAAGCTAATCAATATAGAGAAAAAAGAGATAATATCAATGGTTTACTAAAAAGTTATAACGTATTTTGTCAAGTCTAACTCAATACTGACGTGGTAGACTTATAGACACTTGTATGCTCACATCAACGCGTGCGCTCGTTTCAATTGCTTTCTTCTCACTAACGTATACACGAGTACGTAATAAGAAGGTACTGAAAACACCAGAATAGATATTTGTATAATTATGGCGTAAAACAATGTTTTCTACGACTGACGTCGTGTCTGCTAGACTACGACGTCAGTTGCAGATGGTTAAAAATGGTCCATCTCACGGATGGTCAACGCTAGAACCAAAATATGTTGGGAATCGTCAGAAAACATATCAAGCTTTGTTTTCAGAGGGGCAACAAAATCACTTTTTTTTTGAGTCGCTCTAATATACACTGTCACAGTCTATCTCTTTATATTAATAAACTAAAACTTGAAAATTTTAATCAAACAATAGAGCTTTTATACTGAATTTAATATGTCATCAGTTAAATTCTCAAATAATCAAGGCCGCCAGCAATTTTAATATGTTTAATGGCATGGGTGTTTAAATAAAGCATGAATGAGTATATGCAAGCATGCAATACAATCAAATGTAGTTTCACATGAAGTATGTCTTGCAAATCAATAAAAAGCTTTTAAAATTATTAAAATACACATTCAGCACTGCATATTAAGGGCAAAAAAAGGAAACTAAAAAAACTGAATCTGCATTTAACGTTTAATAATTGTTTATAAAAATTTTGCTTTCAGACATAAAGATTTAAAGCATTATAAAACACAATTATTCGTTTAATTTTGAGTTAAATTCATTTTAACACACTAAAAGTTTTAGAGTATTAATAGCGCATAATTATAAAAAATAGAATGAGAAAGATGTGCAAAATAACTAAATGCTAAACTCTTAAATACTCTAATAAATTTTGCATTAGTCTAATTAGTGTATTAGTTAAGCACCATAATTTGTGATTATAAAACCTCAATAAAAATGGCAACCAAAAACTTTTCACAATAAACAAAAGTGCATTTAAAACATAAAATGTAGCACTGAAATCCTATTGCTGTGATATTTATTTGTCCGCTTTCTATCCTGCTATTTAATAAGCACCATGTCGCATTTTAAATTTTAATGGCAATTCATGTCTGTTTGTGTTCAATTAAAATGATATTAAGAGAATAAGACCGTTTTAAAGTTGCAGGAAAACATAAGCATCCCATTTATAAAATACATAAAATGAAACAAAAGAAAGAACATGAAAAAACTTATTTTCATTAGAGAAATTTGTTTATTAATATGTATCATTAAATCAGTGGCAGGCAAATAGATGAGAAATAAATTGTTGCTTTAGAGTTCGAAGTGTGTTGGTGTTGAAAACTATAATGTTACTGAATAAGATTTATTTATTTTATTAGACTCAGTTGAATGGATTGCTGTTGTGGTTTATTTTGATACTCGTTTGGTGTATATGAAATTAGCCGAAAACCTTCATGTTGTTATTAAAAATTGCCGAACACTGCATTAAACACATATAAATTCTATATAAAAGTTTTGTTGAGAGTTGAGCGGGAGTGTATACGTCACCCAGTAAAAAAAGAACTTCCATGGAAGTCAATAAGAGCCTAAACTTGTGATCCGAAAGTGGTGCAAATCCGGATAACATCTAATAGTTTTTACATAGGCTTGTCATTACAAGAAGTTCTCTTTTTCGATGCCCATTCATTATATCGGAAGTCATGTTTATGATATTAAGAAAATTTTATTTTTTTGTATGTTCTTATTACCTAGTTTGTAATTACTGCTATAGACCTACTTGTTATAAATAAAAATATGACAATTCATAACATTTATTTCATTTGCTTAAAAAAATCAAAAAATATCCCAAGTATTTGCGAAAATTTGGAATGAGCCTCAATTTTGTATAAGTATTTGTTTATTAATATAACTTTTTAATTAATTAGCTAGATGTTGGTAATAATCACTTCCTGAGAAGTCAAAAGTGCACACTTTTTGTTACTTTGGAAGTAGAGAAACAGTTACAAAAATTACTTCCAATTTTTTTGCACTGTGATCATAAATTTTTAGATCGATGCCGTATGAGTAATATTCATTATAATAAACTGAAATATCACGTATACGCTAAAACTTACAAAATATATTTTAAGAAATTTTAAAATGCGGAAATTTGTTTTCGTTTTCAATATAATTTCTCACACATTTCGTTTCATATGAAAACTTGGGATTATATCAAGTCTCATACTCAAAATCGTTGGGTATTTATAAGAAACCACCCTAAAAAAATTTCAAGTCTATCAGTTAAGATTAAGTAAGTTGTTTTGCATAGTCACCAAAGTTTGAGCAGATGCTCTTTTTCTGCTTTTATGCCTCATAACATAAGAAATATAGTACACTCAAAATATTCTGTACTTAAAATTAGCAGAAATTTAAATATAAAATGAATTAAAACTCAATTAAAAACCGGTCTACTTATTTTTTATTTAAGTTTAACAAAAAGTTTATTCAACTTTAAATGTTAAAAAGCTAACAGACTTAAGACCATAAAAAATTAATGATTCCTTATTTGTTTGGATCAATTTAACTGCCAAAAGAACTAATACCAGCTTCCGTAAGAATAAAAGAAGTTTCCTTATTTCGGTTATTTTTACTGTTAAATAATCAACCCCAAGTTCCGTAATAATTGATTTTTACTTTATTTTTAACTGTTAGAGGCTTTTTACTTCTTATCTATCTTTAATTATTCTCTTATTAAATTTATATTTTTACTCACTGTTTGTTATGTTAACTTCTAATGGGCATCGAACAAAGTTCGTTCAGGTTTGAAATCCAACGTACCAACCACTCAGCTAAAGCATAGTATGTAAATTGGCTGTACGAAGAGAACATAAACTTACTCAATTTTATGCATTTAACATTACAAATTAAAAAACCCACGCATGGTCTTGGCTGAAATTGAACATGTGACGTCTCGTTTAATAGTATAAAGGGCATAATACACAATCAATCAGCTTGATGTCAGATTCGTGTACGTGTGCTTGACGAAAAATCAAAACCAAGTAGATTTTCCATCAATCGTCGTCGGTGTCACTAATACTAACGAAATTTCACACATACTATTACCACGCTTGTCAAGCATGTTGACTGTGTATATTGCCCTTAACGTACTAACCACTACACCACTGATTTTAAATGTGTATTTATCTATTTTCAATTGCACTTTCAGCTAATTTTACGCACAGAATATTTTGAGTATTTGTGTGTGCGTGTTGTTTCTATGTATGTATTTTTTTGTACTTATATCATAAAAAACGGACAATATTAAAAGCAACCGAAAATCCTTATTAACGTGTACTTAGTTTTTATTGAATGTTAGAATCAGTTAATAAGATTGCTTAGAGTTTTAAATGCTTACTCTTTTAAAAACTATTGCACGGAATACTTCTTGAACAAAATACATTCCGTTACTGTCATAATATTGTGAGTGTATTTACAAAAAAAAAATCTTATAAAAAGTTGTTGTCTGTGAAGTTTCTCACAGCTTTTGTCGAGTGATATTCTTTCTACTTCTGCCCATTGGTTTCAGAGATATCGTAAAAGTTTAAGACTAAAAACTAAAAATTTCATAAAATACTAAAAAAAATTTTTTTTTTTCAAAAAAAAAAAATAAATAAAAAATAGAAATACACCATGACCTCATCTTTTGTCTAGTATCAGGAAGCCTAATATATTCGAAAGGAAATAAACCCAATTTTGTTGCATTTGGCTTACAACTTTTGATTTTATTCACAACTTAGTGAGTGAACTTTTTACAATTTTTTACGAAATTTTTAATTTTTAGTCTTAAAGTTTTTTGCGATTTTGATCTTGAAGATGAAGCTTTTTTGATTTTATATGTTCGCAATTTTTGTTCTTTATAATAAGAGCTACAACTTTGCCTCAGAAAGTAAATGAAAATTCCGAACGGTTTGCAAGATATGAGCCTGAGAAAATTACCAGTTTTTTGCAAAAATGACATCGAGGCCCCAAATCTTAGGGGGCCTATAAAAAAAGTGCATGAATTGGGGCAAAACTGGGAGACACGGGTATTTTTTTTTTGTCTTTTATCACATAGTGGTGTCCGTATATGGTTATATTTCCATGACTTAAAAAATTACACACAGTGTAACCAATACTGTAGCCCTGAGTACACTAAGCAAATATAAATTTTTCGGAAATTTAGGAAAGAGGACAATTAAATGATAAATTATTGATTTTATTTGATATTTTATGAAAGATTATGTACACAGGAAAAAAATACTTATGTCCAAGGAATTGTTTGCATAAATGCTATGAATCTAACATGAAATTTTTGCCCCAACTTTTTTCATTCAATTTAGGAATTTTTACCTAAATGAATTTATATTTCTTAATAAAAATATTTAAAAAAATTCAAGTATTGAACTTGTATACCCTGTTGTTGTACTAGGCACAACTCTTTCCCTTCTGCCAAACAGACTATTTGAAATGAACTGTATTTGTAACTTATATAAGTAAAAAAACAATTTTCAGAATTTCTTGACAAAAAATAAAATAAAAGGAAAAGAATTTCAATTCATATTGCGTATGAAATAGTTCCTGATTTTTTTATAAATTAATAAAATATATGAATTATAAATTATGAACTTTTTTTATAATATTTATGTTCAAACTTTTTTCTGTGTATACACAAATATTACACACCTTTAAAGTTGTTTTTATATTTCTAGAACAAAAATGCTACATGTCATTCATTAAAAGCATTAATTCAACGTTTTAAAAAATAATATTTTAGCTTCTAAGCAATTCTAACAAGTTCACCTCTACTATAAACATATAAATAAAAAAACAATAATAATTTTCTAGAAAAGAAAACATCATAAAAAAAGTGTCAAGCTTCATTTGCTGTCTTAAAAAAACAATAAATTATAAATGTAAAGTAAAATAGTTAAGAACCTTTTTACTCCCATTTTCTTAAATATAATGGAGTGAGCAGCGTTGACACTTCCTGTACTATAGTAAAAAAACTGTACTATTTAAAAATGTTTGTACTATTTTTGTACCATGAGGTATTTTTACTATTATTGTACTATTTAACTAGTTGCTGAAAAATAAAAGAATTATATAAATCAGACAGCAATTTTTTCTGAACGTTTCATAAACTTTTATTTGAAAAGATACCTTTTTAAAACCTACTTTGTTAATTTACATTTGCCAGTACTGCTGCTAGCAACTTTCCATTTCTCTGGATTGAGAACATTTTGCCCACTTTAAAGGAGCTATTAGAGATTCGGAAATCTTAAAAAACGTAAATATGCATAGAACTAAGGCGACAGCGATCATGAGTTATGTATTAGAGCCGTGTTTTCTTCAAATTTAACAAATAAAACAAAGGTCATAATAACAACACGACGATCGAAGCGACAAATTTCTCATTACTTTTAATAAAATTTTGCCATTTCCTTTTATTTTTCTTTACTCAACTGAAATGTCAATTTGTATGGATTTGTATGTTGCGCCATAGTTATTTTATAATTTACATGAAAAATTAAAAGTGTAAGAAAACATCGCATTTCTTGTTATTTATTTTGATGACAGCTATTCTAAATTACAAGAAGCATTTTTCTATTTGGAAGAATGTCAAGCTTCAACCGCAATGGAATATTTCCACGCTATTAAAGCAAACTATTATGGAAAAAGCAGTCTCATTTAAAAATCTTGTTGGTTTTGCAGCTGACACACCAAATGGGATATTAGATAATTGTAAATCTGTTTGTACTAATTTAAAAGACCAAAAATCTTTTGTTGTGTTGGCAAAGTGATCTTGTCACTTCCCAGCAAACAATTTTTGCCGATTTCGGTCCGAATTCGTTCAGACAGTCTGCAAAAGATGCCGAATTCGTATCCGATGTCGGTCAGAAAACGTACCGAAAATCATATGAGTGGTTGACAAGAAACCGGATCTCTTTATTCGAGGAAATTCTAAAAACTATACCGAAAGGTCTAATAGAATTCTGTACGAATTGCGACGAATTTCCTATGGAAACTCTAAAGGAATTTTCGACATGTCTTATAAATGTCGGAAAAATGTCTGACAAAACATCAGAAAATTTTCCGATTTATCTGATACGTTTTGCGTCCTGGCGTATTACTATCAGAGAAAAGTCGGAGCTAAAATTAGAAATTTATCAGAAATGTCGTTTAAAATTCTCCATGCATTGTTGTGCTGCAGTTCATCAGAAAACATTTACCCATATTTTATAAGTTTAAAGACACAAATACTTGTGCGTATAAACTCAAGATATATATGGGAATTGTAACGAAAACTAAAATCAGACAATGTGCAGAAGTGACTGCTAAAAGTTGTAAGACGTAGATCAGAAAATGTGCAGACTACTCTGTTAAATGCCTTAAAGGAAAATAAATTGCCTTCGGATAATGTGCAGATTATTCTGATATTAATCGGATAATACTTCAGACAATGTGCAGAAACATCGTACCAGCAAACTGCCTACTGCTCCGCCAAATGTCTGAGGGAATTTTGGACAACTCGACTGATTGTCTGGTAAAGTCTCAAAGTTTTTCTGATGTTAGACATGTCGGCCAAAATTGTTTCCTGGGTTAGAACATCTGGTAGCTTCCAAATATACTCCAGCTTATTTAGAAAATTTATTCTCAACAAATTGGATCTTGCTTTCATTGTAACTGCTTACGACAATGCAAGCTACAAGAATTCTTACAATATTTTCAGTTTAATAAAATTTTATCAGGGGCCGAATTACCGCATACGTGATCGAGTCAACTTTTTCGAAATTTTTCTTTTTGGGATTACGGCATGCGATAATCGAGTAACTGCTGCTTAAATGGCACTCGTTAGTACTAGAGCGATCGAAAACCATTCCCCTTATTCCGTAACTATCTGTCAACGTCACGTCAAGACAATACCAAATAATTGGCACTTGTCTAATCGCTTTCGACAAAAATTTTTTACTATTAATAGCCTCTTCCCATTTTCTACGCCTTAGAGAATAGTAAGTGGCTGTCAGTAATAGTAAATTGTTGTCGATGACGAGTAGAAATGTGCCAATTTTTTGGTATTGTCCTGGCGTGACATCGACAAATAGTTACGGAATAAGGAGTAATTTTTGGTTTTATTATGTTTGTTTTACAAAAAAGCATGGAACATTGCCAATAAACCTTTTACAGTTTTCAAATCGACTTGGTTGTTGTACTAACTTAAAGAAAAACAAAATTTTTTTTATGTATTACAAACTCTTAGTCAATTCAACAACCGGTGTAAAACAAACTTGGTACACTTTTTAAAAATGTCGCTACATTAGCTATCGAATGCGGTAATCCATTTATTCGATACGTGACGAAATTTTATTCGATATGAAATACTACTCGATAACGAATGCGGTAACAACAACAGCTACATATTTTTGTCGCAAACAATAATGAGTAGTGATGTCAATATGATTTTTTTATTTTGGAATTTTTATATACATTGAAATTGATTATGGAGCTAGTTCCTTTTATCGAAAAAAATTTTTGGAACGTAAGTTCCTTATGGCGCGTCATGCACATCAATGCTTTGAATAACAAAAACTAATGCTTGGGGGGTAAAACAAAAATTTTTTGAAAATGAAAAATTACTGGCGAGAATACTGGTTAGAAATATACTGGCATAAAATGTTGTTGCATACTTTTAGGATTTTTTAGATTTTCATTTGTGACTTGGATAAGTGGCTGGTGGCAGTGATAGCTGAAGCTGTTTCTGCTAACTAATATTTATCTATATACATATATAAAAGTGAATATCTGTTTGTTTGTATGTACGTATGTTTGTTTGTATGTTTGAAAGCAATGTACTCCTAAGCCAGTGAACCGATCTTGCTGAAATTTTCACAGTATATTACTGATGATCTGGAAAGAACAATAGTCTATATAATTTAAAAATATTATACTTGAGGATATTTATGGAACTAATGCAGCTAAAGACTTAAAAATTTGTGTGAGTAACTCTTTTTATAATGTTTTTAAAGAGATATTATTAAGGAGTGGACAAGTGGGTGGCACCTCCCATATATAGCAAATATATATTTTGATATATCATGGGAACTAATGCGGTAAATCACCTAAAATTTTATAGGAGTTACTCCATTGATTTAATGCTTTGTGTTAGAGAAAATAGTCCGACAAAAATTAGTGGGCGTGACAGCACCCACATTCTTGCCTCTCAGTAACTATCCAATCGATTTTGATTAAATTCAAAACATAGATAGATCTGAGTCTAAATGAAGATATTGGCTATACATTTTTGCAAAAATAGGACCAGGAGGGGAGGTAGAGGGAAATTTCGTCCTCTTTGAAACTATCTATCCAATTTAGCTGAAATTCAAAACATAGATAGATCTGAGTCTAAGAGAAGGTATTGGCTATACATTTTTGCAAAAATAGGTTCATGAGGGGAGGTAGGGGGATATTTCGTCTTCTTTGAAACTATCTATCCGATTTTTATGAAATTCAAAACATAGATAGAATTGAATCTAGAAAATCACTTAGGCTATACATTTTTTTTAAATAGGAGCACGAGGAGTGGTAGGAGGCAATTTCTGCCTCTTCGAAACTATCTAACTGATTTTGATGAAATTCAAAACATAGATAGATCGGAGTCTAAAAGAAGAAATAAGCTATAATTGTTCTAAATAGGACCACGAGGGTAGGTAGGAGGAAATATCATCCTCTTTGACATCAATATTATTGAACCTACCACGCTCCCTCTTTTTTAAAACAGACATATATACTTCCTTGAATTGTACAAATAAAATTATATTTTTCTGAAAAGAAAGAAACTCTTTTACTTGCTACGGTTGAAAGAGAATTTATCATCTCGACATTAATAATTCCCATCGTGCGGAGATATTGAAAATACAATTTCTAAAGTAAGTGAAACGTAAGAAACTACGTTCCTACCCGGTGTCCCTTGACACCGTGCATTCTTTTTTTTTTTTTTTTTGTACTATTTCATTTGGTTTTGTACTATTTTTTATTAACTTGTGTTCTATTTTTAGTTTCGCTGGTGTCAACACTCCGAGTGAGTAAAACAAAATCATGCTTTATTAAACCTTAAATGACCAAAAGAAATGATCGATTTTGCTAGAAATGCATTTTAACACACACAAACTCTCACAGCTACTTATGCACATACATATATTAGTAGCGTATATAGAATGGAGTACAGCTCATATGTCACCCATTCATGCAAGTCCTTACATTTTTTTCAATTCCGCTCTAAATACCATACGAAATAGCTCTTTTATATAAATATATGTGTATTTGAAAGAATAGTGGTGTGAGTAAGTTTGCAAGTTTTCTAATACTTCTTTGTGACACATATTTTTTATTATTATTTTTACTTTTGGTTGTTGTTCTAGTTAGTATTACTGCCATTGTTGGTGTTTTTTTTTAAGAATTGGAATTTTTTCTCTTCGAATATAATGTGAAATGAATTGAAATTTATTGAATGCCATATTTCGTGAGAAACTATTACCAACCATAGCATTTATTTAACTGCATACTCGTACATTTGCCTCACTCTTTCCCTTTCTCCCTATTTTTCTTTCTAAATGCATTTACTAATACATTGACGTATACTTATGAATGTAATTTAGTGTGTATATATGTACATTAGAGTGGTCGTAAAAATTCAAATTTGGATTTCTTCAAGTCTCATACCCCAAATCGACGGATATTTAAAAAAAAAATTTTCCTAAAAAATGTCACGTCAATCAGTTAAGATTAGTTTGAGCAAATGTTCCTTTTCTGTATTTTATGTCTCATAACTTAATAAATATAGTTTTTACAAAAAAATTTTCTTCAAAAAAGTTCTTGTCTGTAAAGTTTCCAACAGCTTTTTAAACAAAAAACAAGCATGTTTAAAACAAAAAACAGCAGTATCGAAAAAAGCCCATAAAATTTCAAAATGATTGCACTAATTTACAAAATTTCTAGAGTTTGGTAGTTCATGAACGAACTAGTTCAATTGAACTACTCACACACAAGTGAACGAAGTGAGTTGTTCATATCATTATGCTATTTTCAGCTTCCTAGTTCATATTTCTTTTACGCCCATATATCTTTTTCGTACACGTTTCTAATTAGTTCATATTTCTTTTTCGCTCATTCTCACAATAATCAGATTACATTTTGTAATGAAGGCGCATCCATATTAGTAAACTCGGTAGTACAACGAGTACGAAATCTACAAAAACCACAAGTACTTTATTTTTGTAAAATCATTGCACAAAGCAAGTAAGAAATTTTGATATTCAATCATGATATTAGCACAAACAAAAAGTTATCAACTGCGCTGTCAACTTTACTTGTAACGGATATATTTTTCCAGTGCAGGTACTTATACTGAGCAACTGAACTATTGAACTAACTGAACTAAAAGAGCGTCCTAGTTCAGAAATGTGAGCAGAGCTGAAAAGAGCGCTTATTCAAAAGAGCTGAAAAGCACAACTCTAAAAATTTCGGTAAACCTTTTCGTTCACTACAACTGAAAGCCGTTTCTTTAGTTACACAGAGAAAACTAAATTTCATTTTCTGTAAAGGAATTCAATGCAATAGTAAATATTTTGTCTAGGAGCGGACCTAAAAACAAATTTTTAAATATAGACAAAAATATCTCAACAATTTCACTGAAAACAAATCGTGTTTTTTCAGTTAACAAATTGTTTAAATCTATAAAACAATTTGTGTAAAAATATTTAGAAATTGTAAACAAAACAATTTACTAAATCAAACAAAAAGATTTACTGGATTTTCTGAAAAATATCAAACAATATCATTGTATGAATTTATAAAAGAATTAGTCTAAAAATACTAACAAATATTAAACAAAATATTTACTGGATTTTTTGTAATATATCAAACAAAATTTGTGTCTGGGTCATATTCATCCATTAAGCATTTATGAAATTTCACTTTGTTTAATGTGTCCAAGTCTGACTGTTTATCTAAAGACTTAAAAAAATGAATGAGAATTAATGCAACGACATTAACGAATTGATTCACTCAAAAATCTTCAGTAAGCAAACTTTTACAAACGCATTCCTTTTGCTATCATTGTTGATGTTGTTGTTGTTATTTGTGTGTATGCCGTCATCGGGGTTGATTTTTTAAGACACATTTTTTCTTGTTGTTTTTGGTATTTGCGTTCCAAATAAGAGTCAAACAAATTATGTAAAGAACATTTACTGAAAATGAAATTTATTCTTAGACAAACTTTTGTTTGAAAATTTTTTGTAATAATTTTTCTGTGTATTTGGGCGAGTAGTTATTTTGCTTCGTATATGTTTCATATTCAACAATATATTACAATAGCCTGCATTTTTCCTTTTGAAATAACTATATATCATGTTGATGTAATATTCCAGTACAATTAAATCCAAATGAAATTGATACTGAAATAATACGAAGAATCATGTTGACTCAAAGGGGGAAGGGGATATTCCCCCCGCCCCCCAAAAACGAATAAATTTCTAAAAGAAGTTTTGTAAAATAGTATGTCTTGCAACACAAAAAACATAAATATGTATGTAATAAATAAATGAAATCGAATGAATTTGAAGTAAATAATAAGGATTTTCTTTTTCAACATTAAAAAATATATTATTTGTGATTATAAAAATAGTAAGACAAATTACTAATTTGTTTATCAAACCTAATTTGAAATTAGGTTTTCTATACAAAAGTTAATATAATATTATTTTCATAAGCTTATTCTACAATTGCAAGAATAAGCTTATAGTAAGCATGCACTTATAATATTTTCAAGAGGGTTCCGTTTTGATTTTTCTACAATTGTTACGATAGCTTTTTTAAATTTATTTTCAATACTTTTTCAAGCTTAAGTCTTATGTTAGTAAGCTTATTATAATATTTTTCTCAAGCCATTTGGTATGTTGAGATATTTATTAAGTTATGACACATAAAAGCATAAAAATACCATTCGCTCAAACTTTGGTAGGCGTACAATACGCCTTATTATCAACTTATTGACCTGAAATTTTGATTAAGAATAGTTTTTGGTATGAGACTTAAAAAATGCAAATTTTAAGTTTTTACGACCACCTTAGTGTACATATTTTAAATTGCATGTTTAATACAATTTAGCTGTCATTGTTTTTGCAGCTATTGTTGTCGCTGCTGTTGCTGTATTTTATACCACTGCTAATGTCAGACAAATATGTCCATATAATAACGAAAAAAAAACAACAAAAATTAAATGAATGGAAATACAAACAAAAACCAAAATATATTTTTTATTATTGCATTTATCTACTGCATTTATGAATGTTTTTTATTTCTTCATTTGTTTCCTATTTTTCTTCTTTTTCTTTATTTCAGTTCCATTAAACTGCAAAATATTTCCTTTCAATTCATTTGCTGACTGGTATTAGATTGAATATGTATTTAAATATCAATGTTTAGTTGTATTCGTAGTAAAATCACACTTGTACAACTTTAAAAAGAGGAAATGTTGCATGTAGAAAGTTTCGTACGTGTTTGCAAATCATTTGGTAAACACAAAAAGGAATTGTAATTTTTATATGGGACATTTTAAATATCCAAAAATAATAGTATTAGTCTGTTTAATGTTGTCTTTAAGAAATATATTTAGAGGTTTTTAATAATATTTCTAACACGGTATTGGATAAAAATTCTTAAAACCTTTACTGTAGACAATGTACTTACTTTGTAATACGAAAGAAATGTTTTTTTTGTTTGCCTACAAAGTAAAGGGTGTTTTTTATTGAGGTATAGAACTTTAAGTTGGCATCACTTTTTTAACTGGCGGCCATTTTGTCAGCTGTCAAGTGATTAATATTTATAAGTTGGCATCACTTTTTTAACTGGCGGCCATTTTGTCAGCTGTCAAGTGATTAATATTTAGTTTGGTTTGCCATTTCATCATGAACAGGTTGACAAAAGAACAACGCTTGCAAATCGTGCAAATTTATTTCGAAAATAATGGTTCAGTTCGCGAAGTTTACCGCAAGCTCCGTCCATTTTATGGTCGACATAATCGTCCATCAGAGCAATTAATTCGGTTAACCATGGATCGTTTTCGCACTACGTTTACCGCATTTGGAGTGAAGAGAATCCACATGAGACCCTTGAGACGCCATTACATCCACAAAAACTGACTGTTTGGTGTGCTCTATGGGCTGGTGGAGTCATTGGGCCATACTTCTTCCGAAATAATGCTGGAGAGTCAGTTACCGTTAATGGAGACCGGTATAGAGCCATGATAACCGACTATTTTGTTCCCGAATTGGATGGCATGTATGTGGATGAGTTGTGGTTCCAACAAGACGGCGCTACATGCCACACAGCGCACGTCACAATCGATTTATTGAAGGAAACATTCGATGAGCGCATAATTTCGCGGAATGGACCTGTCAATTGGCCACCAAGATCGTGTGATTTGACACCATTGGATTATTTTCTTTGGGGATATGTGAAGTCGCTCGTCTACGCCAACAAACCAGAAACGTTAGGGGACTTGGAAGCCAACATTCGTGGCGTTATTGCCAACATACGGCCCCATATGCTCGAAAAAGTGGTTGAAAATTGGACCTGTAGAATTGGCTTTATTCGAGCCAGCCGCGGCGGCCACATGCCCGAAATCATGTTTAAACATTAATGGCATAAAATTATCCTTCCAATAAAGCCAAATTGATGGACATTAAAACAATTTTCTTGTGTTTTATTTCAATTCGAAGTTCTATACCTCTAAAAAAAAAACACCCGTTATTATCTCAAGCTACACTTGACAAATAGTTGCCAAAAAAAAAGTTTTGATATCAAATTCAATTTAAAATAACTTTGTCTATACGTGATTCTTCGGATTATTTCAATATCAACTTCATTTTGATTTTAACTGTACTGGAATATTAAATCAATATGAAATATAGTTATTTCAAAAGATAAAAATGTCCTTTGAAAGTTATTGTAAAATCATGTTGAATTAACCTGAAACACCTATGAAGCAAAATCGCTACTGAAAAATATAGACTTAACCTCGTTTTCAACGATTTAATATGAAAATTTTCTGTGTGTACCTCATAGGATATATTACAAGCCTTACGTTTATGCTTATAGTATTCTCTATGACGATTCACAATAACAATGTTCAAAAAAGGGCGAACTTAAGCGTCCCCGAAAATGAATCAAGGATGTAAACTTTCGATAAACTTATATATTTTGTTGTGGCAAATTTATGTTCTAGTATTCCTTTATTAATAAAAAATAATTTGAATTTATCAAAAAAAATATATATAAAAAAAATTAATAAATAAATAAAAAATAAAAAATTAAGTGCAGAATTTAAGCCTTAATAATAACGTTGAATTTAAAATATTATATTGTGCATGCATAGAAAAATTTCCATGTAAGATCGTCGAAAACTAGGTTAATTTAACATTTTTCGGTAGTGATTTTGCTTCATAGGTGTTTCATGTTAAATCAACATGATTTACAATAATCCTGAAAGAAAATTTTTCCTTTTGAATTAACTATATTTCATGTTGATTTAATATTCCAATACAGTTAAATCAAAATGAAGTTGATACTGAAATAATACGAAAAATCATATTGAATCAAAGTAATTTCGGGTTGAAACAACGTGAATTTGATATTGGAACAACACGAAGAATCATGTTGAATCAAAGTTATTTCAAGTTGAAACGACGTGAATTTGATATTGGAACAACACGAAGAATCTTGTTGAATTAAAGTTATATCAAGCTGAAACAACATGAATTTAATGTAGCTATTTTATTAATTATATTACTTACGTGATAGTCATCAGAAAACTTTTCGTTGTAGCTGACTGCCCCAGCCAAGATTTCAACTCGTGCCGCGCTAACCACTGCAGCCACAACAGCTTCAAACTTTTCTTTACTTATACACTAAATAAATACAATCGTATGTAAAATGCATTTAATTTTAATTCAACATGATTTAAATGATTATTTAACATAAAACTTATTTGAAATTAAAGTTATAGTCATGTCGATTGAAAATGAAACTTAACGTTTATAACAAAATTGTTTTAGCGGTGATTTAAGGTTAGATTAATAATTTTCCGTTTAAAATTAATATGAAACAATGGTAATTTTAAGCCAGCAGCAGTAAATTTTTGCTGGTAATTCGTTTTTTGACGTCTTCATAGACGACACATGTAAGAATAAACAACAACAAGTCACACAACTAAGCAGAACAGTGAATTGTTGCAATGAACAAAGCAAATAAACACTAACACACTCAAACGACAAATTATTTCTTGTAAATTTAATATGATTTCCAATCACAATTGCGGCATGTAGATTTTACATTCCTTTTTTTCTGTGTGCACCTTGATACAGTTTCATTCTATCTTTTCGCTCTTCTTTTATAGTGAATTAAAAACCACTTTCTGATATTTAGCAATTAATCTTATTCTTTCATTAATTTCTTGCTTTAAATTTTTAAGATTTCAAAGAGCAGATTTTTTGTGCCATCTGAACCCAGTTGATTAATTTGAAAAAAATTTTAGAAAATATTAACAAAATGTTTGCCATACTTTTTTTATTTATTCAAGTTATTTGTTTACTTTTACAAAAGTTGAACAAAATATTCGAACACATTTAACTTTATTGTTTTATGGCGCCTAAAACAATATGTGCACATGATTAATATATAATTATTCCCAATCTATCTCACATAAATAAGCACAAGCAAAAATAAATATGTACCCGTATTTAATACACAATATAATTTAAATATATTTTACTGCAAAATAATTACGATATTCATGTGAGTATCTTCTTCTTAACACATTCAATTCAAATTTATTATGCACATTTTAATCTATAAATAATTTTAGTTTAGTAGCAATGCCTTTCATTTCGTTATAAAAATACAAAAGACACAAAACCAGCAAACAAGCAAACATCCTGCAAGATACAAAAACTGATAGGCAGATAGATAAACAAACAAACCATCTGTGATTTATATGTTGGTGCACTGGAATATCAAACCAGTTGAAAAAAAACTCCTGACGCCTTTAAGGAAAATCTTGAACAGAAAAGAAAACAATAGCAAAAGGGAAAATAAACGAATAAGAGCGCTACTATCACACATACACAAATACTAGCTTATATATAGTAGGATACAGCGGAAAATAGAAGGAGTACGGATGCCTTCTAGAAGGCCTCTGTACTTCTTCTTTTGTATAAACAAGGCCAGCTCGCTCCAGTCCATACTCATATCTTTTTTACACACGTTGTCATTGCGGGGCAGGCCTTCCGTTTGCTAGTTCTGGAAGGCCTGATAAAAGACCTTTTAAAAAGGTAATTTTATTTTTTTATGAAAAGAAGTAACACAATTAGGTAATTAATGCCTACCAGTTAATTAATTATTGTTTTACCTTCTTTGGGATAGCGATAGCGTAGAGAGAACAGGTGGTGAAATGGGAGAGAGATAGAAAGCTTAATTAATTTAGAACTCTGCTATTGCGCGTTTTTTTTTTGTAGAGTAGTGTTGCAAGCCCCTCTGATGTCACGTAGAGACATTGAGTTGTTTAAGCTGTGTAGCCATTTTATTAGTTCTTTTACTTCGCCGACGTCAAAGTAATCAGTGCTATGCCTTCATCACTTTAACAGTTCAACAAAAACCAACACAATAACACACCAATACAGATGAGAAAAATGCATGATGTTGTTGGCTTGCCTGAAACTAATCTTGAACTCAATACCTCAGGGTTTGTAGTCAAACGCGCTAACTACTCAGCCAACAGCACCCTCAACTTTTGAAGGGATTCCAAGGAAGGTCTATCAAAAAGCAAATGGTTGTACATATTCTTAATCTCGTTAATTTTATAGTGGCTTCTTTATTTTTGATTAATGTGATTTTTTATTTTGAATTATTTCCTTTCAGCTAAAGTAATTTTTATCCGAATGTATTTATTAAGAAGCAATTGGATGTGAATAGTTTCGGTATAAGTATAAGTTAATCGGCTCCATCATGCACGGCATAATACCAGCATGTATGATGTCTCCTGTTCGCAAGTCTCAACTTTATATACAAATAACTTGCGAAAAAATAATATGAGAATGTTTGTTATTATAAAGTGCATTTTTAATGAATAAAACCAACGTTGTCAACTGTTTTTAGTGCTTTTCGTATAGCAGCAACATAGTCTACGGACAATTCTAAATAATTTTTGCTAAGAAACCATAGTTCGGAAATGAGTTCCTTTATATACATAGAAAAAAGTAAAAATGGTTTCAATTACTAAAATTGTTAAAACAAACATAAAATTGTTTAATTTTGCACCTATCACTAAAATGATGATACCAATTATCGGTATTGCAAAAATTGCAAAAGAGGATTTTTTTTCTAATTAATGGTAATTGTAGATTTGATTATATAAATAATTAATAAAATATCGAAAATTAAACAATTGCTTAATTAAATTAATCAAAAATTTAATTGATTAAATATTAATATATTAATTAAATTAATTATCTTAGATAATTAAAAATAATGTAACATTTATGACACAAGATACACTCCCAAGTTTGCTTTTAGAGTAATAACTTCTATGCAAACAAAAATATTTGCCATCGCCGGTGAATGTTATAAGCGAACTTCACTGTGTTATTTTTCATCAGTATGTACCTGTTAGCGTTACTTTAATTGGCAGCAACTATTCAATCAAGTAAGTGATTGAATCAATAAAGTAATTGATTGAACTAATTAATATATTAATAAAATATTAATTAAAAATCAATTAATAATTAATAGTATTTTTTTGTTTCTTAATTAAGAAATTAATTGAATCAATTAACAACATAAGTAAATTTCTGGGCTATACCAAACAATAGCTTTAATTGAAAAAAGGCCGATGATAATTTGTTTCTGTGTACAGTTGAAAACAAATGAAACCAACCAGACAGTTTATATTTCTCATCCAATTTTTATAAAATTTGGTACAAATGATGCCTCTGCATCATCTCGGCTCAATATACTCTCTGGTTCGCGAAATATAGCGACTTGAAAATTGAAAAATGCAACAGAAATGTATTAAGCCGACATTACAAAATTATTTCTACTACTTACCCCAAATGTTCCACTGTGGTATCATTTTAAAGCGCCAACAATTGACTTTAAAATGACATATGTCAAGGGTCATCTAGGGTAAATTTTAGTATAGCATTTTTGTCCAATTTTCTCATTTTAAAGTCGCTACTATGCGCGAACCAGAAGGTATATTTAGTCAAGATTTTTCACTAATATTAGTTATACCAGAGGAATCACTTATACCAAATTTTATAAAAATCAGAAAGGTCAAAAGGTTAAATTTTAGAGACAAAAGGCCAGTAAAATTTTACCTTTGAAGATTGAGAAATAAAATCATTACATATGCTATTTTAAAGAGCATTTTATGCCCTTTAATATAACACCACAATGGAACATCTAAGGTTAGCTGTTTCAAATGTATACATGATTTTTAAAATCGGTTTAATAAATATTTGTTGAACTTTCCATTCTCTAATCGGTATATTTCGAGAACCAGAAAATAGATCGTGCTAAGACTTTTCCGTAATAGGACTTATGTCAGAGGCATCATTTGTACTAAATTTTATAAAAATCTGAAGTCCAAGGAGAACTGGGTTGTTGGTATTACTTGTTTTAGCCCATATAAAACATTTATGTCGATTTGCGCGGGCTTGGAATTAATTTCCGACCTATGGTTCATTGACGAAAATTTCTTAGAATTGTCCGTATATTATGTTTCTGCAATACGATTTTTTGCAATATAAATCGACCCGCTCTAATGCCCAACCTTAATCTTGATAGCCGTAAGAGGATTAACTCCCGCGCCATGTGATGAGGATGTAAGAGGAGAATATACCACTACGTATATAGAATTTCATTAAAATCGGACAGAGTAAAAATCCAGATCTTTAAAATTACTCAATATAAGAATTTTTAAATATAATGAAAATAAATAAATGTCAGTGCTTTTTCTCAAATATTATGCTTTATTTTCCTTGTTTAAGTGCCTTTTGAAATTAAAAAGTTGACAACGCTGAACAAAACGAATTTCTTTTGTTTTGGCAAAGAAAAAGAAACAATGTTACTCCTTCTCTTCCCCCTTCTCATAGAAGCGAATGTGGAATGTCTATCTTATTTTTTATACGGAAGAGCTGAAGCCTTCTGTAAGGCATTCTTTAGCAGTTAGATAAGAATGGTAATTGAATAAAAAAAACTGTCTAAGCAGACTGTCTAAGCAGGCCTTTAATAAGGCCTGAAGTAAGAAGGTCTTCTGAGTTTTCCCGCTGGGGGTAGATACACAAGTATGAATGTGTTGGCATGTCTGTATATTTGGTGCTATAGGTAAACAGTGTTTGGTTAAAGGTAAAATGCTACAATTTAAGGTGTAAGCCAGTGATGGCCATACATACATTATACTATTCTTTGTTTGCGTATTTGCTTCGCTGCTAAATAGATAGGTTGTGTGTCTCACATACACTGTACGTGTGTTGATGATAAAAAACAGCATATACTCGCGAGTATAGGAAATTTAGAGAATGACCACCACTGGTGTACACGGATAATACAGTTTGATGTGATGTGACCTAACATATTCGCATTTACATACACATCTAGTTAGTTGCTGTTATTTACATAAATATTCTTTCTTAGTAGATAAAGTCAGCTACAATATCTTGCTTATACATAATACTCACCCATCCACACATGCAATGATTCATGTGTGTACAAACAAATTCATATGATACGATAATGAACGTAAATAGGCAAGATTTAGGATGCTGTCATTGGAATCTGAACGAAGATGACAAAATGATTTTTATAGATACTCATAGTCTGTCATGATGGAATGATGGTTTATTTTACAGTTTTAGCAAATTTTGTTTAAATAGACTGATGTTACCACTATAAATTGGCCGCAACAAAAAAACACTTTCTAATCAACGCAAGCATTTTGTTTCTAAGGCCAGCTCATTCGGCCGTTGATAACATCCCTAAGTTTACTCTTAATCAGTTTATGTCTATAATTATGATCAGATGTGCTAGGATGCATATAATTGTTTCGAAATTAATTAGAGAAATGTATATACATATATTCAATAATAAAAGCATTCACGTAAGTTTCCAGCTACAAACATGCCTTAAAGTACGGTCACACTTGGCAAATATTTGCCGAAAAAAAACGTCACCAACAGACAAGGTAAAATTGTATTTCCTTTAATTCAAATAATTTTTTAAGTATGGGTTCGCTCGCATTTATTAAAAATAATATAAAAATAGCTTTTTGCAGCATAATTAACTTTAGTTTGTGATATAAAAGCCAAGTTAAATCACACTAATCCTGGGCAAAAGCATTGGTTAGGTTTTTTTTTGGCAAATATTTGCCAAGTGTAACCGCACCTTTAGGAAACTTATTCTCAAACACTTGTATATTAAAGCATTAAATAAATGCAGACAATAAAATATACATCATGTGGTTTTCGATACCGCAACTTATACTGCAAGAAAGTACTACAGTTTATCTAGTAGATTCCAGACCGCAAGTTTAATATTGCAAGTTGTAGTAAATATATTTAATCGTAAAATATTAATTTTGATAACCACACAGACAGACGCCAACGAAAGAAACATATTTTGTAAAAAGGCTTTTAGTAGGATATTTTTCTATAGCCAAAGGGTTTTTAGGAAAAATTTAAATTTATTTATATTTTCAAAGAGGAATTATTAAAAGGGTGGAGTTCATTTCTTTATTCAAATTATATCTAGTATATAGTTTCTACTTAAAATTAGTGCTATTGAGTTATTTCACCTCAAATCAAACAATGGGTGGACCTCACCATCTTCGATTTGGACAAAACTTTGTGTGGAACGTTTCTAGAATATTATAATAATAAATATAAAATTTTGGATTGCTATCTGTTTCTGTTATGAAGATATAAAAATTAAAAATATATATCTATAAAAAGTGGAGCTTTCCAAAAAAAATTTTTAATATCTCCAAAAGTGCTTGAGTTGCAGACCTCAGCAGCATACCGTTTGAAAGGTTATAAGACTCTATCTTAAAAAAAACTTCAATTATTAAATTTTCGAAAAAATTTATGTTTTTCTTCACGTTTATGTCTACCAAGACTACTTAGCCCTAAAGTGGTAAAATTATTTTATCTAAAGTTATAGACAAAAATGTAGAAAAAGTTGAAAAAATTCTTACAATTTGCAATTGAATCTTAACACAAAAGTGGTTTTTAAGCTAGTTAAGGATCGCTGAACCCGAAACTGAAATTCGTTTATTTTTCCTACGAACCTTGAAAAAATCATATCTCGGAAACGGTTCGTAGGAAAAATAAGTCAGCTTCAGTTTCAGTCTCAGTGATCCATAATTAGCTTTAAAACTATTCTTATTTTAAGCTTCATTTTTATTGTAAACAACTTAATTCAGGATTTTGTTAATTTTTCTGTTAATGTTAATAAAAATAGATAAGAAAATTCACTATATCATATTTTTTAATCAATTTGAGACACTTTTAAATGATTATGCAAGAAACATTTTGCTCTCCCTCTTCGTATGTTTAATATTTATTTCAGATTTTCTTTTATTCCCTTTCTCATTATTAATAAAAACCGTTATGTCTGAAAGGAATATATATATTTTTTTGCTTTTTATTGAATTTAAAAAAAATATTTAGCTAGAGTATTGCTGCTGTCTATAATAGAACGGATAGCAAATAATTTAATGTCTTATTATTTGCTTATGAGTTTATCCTTTTATATAATTTATATTAATTAAATAAATAAAAAGTTTTATTTCTTCGCTTTTTTTAATTTTCGTACTAGGTCACACCAGTCGGTCACACCCGTCGGTCACACCCGTCACATGTTAAAATAGTTTTTATAAGAAAAATAATTTTTTGTCAAACAGTAAATACATAAACAATTAAAAACACTTTGAACAGATATCTATACCAAAATTATTGTGTACCTCATAGTCAAAATTTTACAGAATTTATACTGAAAGTCATAAAACTGAGATTTATAAGGTCACACCCGTCGCAGCTTTCTGACGAACATTCAAAGCAGAAATCGTGTTGTATCAGTGTTTATCCGCTATTCAACTTTAAGCTTAATGTCCTTGCGAGACGCAACGTTTTTTTTTAAGTAAAAAATTTTATATTCTTGATTTATAAAAAAATGAGCGTAAAATAGTCACACCCGCCTAAGTGGAATAACTCATATAATAATAATCTATCGAAATATGTAAAAATTCGATTTAAAAAAATTAGTTAGATCGTTTCATAGCCATTATTAAGCTAATTTTTCAAAGCTAATATCAATTATATTTTACCTGCTCAATAAAAAACAAAATAAGCACAATAAAGTATATTTTTCTTGTTGCTTTCTATAAAAATTTTTATTTGATTTTTTTCTTTATATTATGAACAGATAGTGTAAAATAAACATATTGTCCTAAAGCATTGAGTGCACAAACTTTTCCATACAAATGAAACAATCTACAAAAATGGAAACAAAAATCTAGAAAATCTAAATTCTTTAAAACTAAAACAAAAAAAAATAACTAAAAACTTTTATAAGTGTTTCCAACACTTACGATATTGAACAAAGTTTCGCATAAAATGGAGTAAAATGCAGTTGAGTTGAATAAAGTTGAGTACAGGACAAAGTGGAGTAACAAATTCCAAATGGCAACATAAACACCATCTTCTGTGTCGTCTTTTTTTTTTGCCACTCGTGCAACTTTTTTCCATTCTTTTTAGCACAAAATGTTTAAAAACGATTTTCGTACACAGAAATATCAAAAAGAAGGGAATGAATGAAAAGCAAAGTAAAAAGAAGTTTGCTTTTTTTTGTATTTTCTAATGCCTTAAGCATTTTGGTAACTTTTGTTTAATTAAAGTAGAATAAGGAGTCAGATAAAAGTTTGTTCTTTTTTTTTTGTTTTAATTTTTGGTAAAGTTTTTCTTTTTGGGTGATCCTCTTTTACTTGTTTATTACATATTCTTGTGTAATCATGGCAAAGAATGAGGTAAATTAAACACACTTTGTTGCTTAAAGACAAAGCTGCATTTTAGAATATTAAAGGAGAAATTAATATAAACGCTAGAATTCGCTGTGTAATTTGTTTTTTGAATATTTTCACTCTTTGTCTTGTTCGTAATTCTTTTCAACTATTTTTTCTCACAATTGGAAATATTTATTAGAATATTCTTTTAATAGAACAAATATATACATAACAGAGGGCAAAACTCGCAATTTTTCCAGACTCCTGTCCATAGTTTTGGTGTTTTCTAGCAGCTCTAGCTTTAAAGATATAATCTATTTGAAAAAAAATACTGTAAATTTTCCTTCATATAAGGACACACGTGGTTCCAATTGGAAAAAGGGCTAAAAATCTGTATCTTTAAAACTTGCGATCCGACTACAAAACAAAGTATGTAAAAATCATAGAAAAGTGCGGGAGCTTTAAGAGTGTTGAAATTTGGACCGCCCTGTTGAAATACACATTTAGCTAAAGGGTTAAAATAAAAGTATTAAATAAAAATAAAGTATTAAAATAAAATTTTTCTGATTGAAAACAATTTTGTATGTGATATAAAATCGGATCTTTCACTTAATAGCTCATAACTTTCTTATTTTTTTGTCAGATCTCTTCGATTTTAAGCTTCTTTATTCATCATGAAATTTTTTTTTATGCGTGTCCTTAAAGGAAGTTATTAAATTTTTTTTCTGTATAATAAAGCAATTTAAAATAAAAGTCATAAAACTGGACGTGGTAGAAGGCTAAAAGATATATCGAAAACATTTTTTTAAAAAGTTTTGTGTATAATTTAGCTAGATGCAACATTCTTGGGGTATTCGAAATCGATGGGATGTCTTTTTTCACCTTCATACACCGACGTTCCATTCTACTGATTACTAATGCTGTGGTTTTCTTTAAAAACGACGTTTATACATACAAAATACATGCTGCTACGTCGTTATCAAAGAAAACCACGTAATTGTCAGTACACAAGTGCGTATACTTCATATATGTATGAGCAAATAACAATTAATTATAAGCCCGTCAGTTTCAAATTGAAGTTTTTATTTATATACATACATATTTACTACAAGAAATATTTTTATTTAAAAAAATTACAATGTCGTGTGCTTTACTCTTTACTGAAACCTTAATTTTAAAACACACAGAGGACTTAGTTTGTATATTAAATGTATATTAAATTTAAAATATCCTGCTTCAAGGCAAATGTTTGCTATAGTACTATAACTGTAAACATATACAAACTTAAGAGTTATAATTTTATATACAAATTCTAAGTATACACAAATTTAATGCTAAATACTTTAAAAACAAATCCATAACAAAAACATTTGTTTGACTAATCTAGTTGTGAAATAATTTATAAAATGCATAAAAAAATGCTTGACAAAAATATGAAATAAAAATAAAGTAAAAATTGGAAACCTTTTTTTTTAATTCTATTTACTTTGCTTGTTTGTATGCAGACATATGCATGTATGTATGTATGTATTAGGGATGAGCAAAAATATCGATATATCCATATTTTGTTAAAAATATATCGATATATATCGTCTATATTTTTAATTTCGATTTATCGATATATCGATATTTTTTCCAAATATATCGACAGTATCTAATTCGATATTTTTTTAGCTTTGGTTTTGTTTCTCGTGCAATTTCTAAAAACAAAATCTTTTGTTTTATTTAAAATATATTGTCTATTCGAAAAATTATCATTCTTTGAGTGTAATTTTGTTGATGTATGTTCCATGAAATATTGGTGGCAATTAACTCTTTCCAGCTTAATTATTTATAAGATAGGTCCTTTTTTGTTTTATTTAAAAACAAAATTGGATGCTACGTATGAACTATCATTGTTGAAAAAATATCGATATTTCGGTATATCGATGGCGATCGATATATACAAATATATCGATATCGATATATATCGATATATTTTTTCACTTGCCCATCCCTACACAGAAAAAACTAAATTTCATTTTCTGTAAAGGAATGCAATGTAAATAGTAAATATTTTTTCTATGAACGGACGTACAAACGAATTTATAAATATAGACAAATATGCCTCAACAATTTCACTGAAAAAAAGTGTTTTTTTTTTCAGTGAACAACTTGTTTAAATCCGTAAAACAATTTGTCTAAAAATATTTACAAATTGTAGACAAAACAATTTACTAAATCAAACAAAAATATTTACTGGCTTTTCTGAAAAATATCAAACAATATTTCTGTCTGAATTTAATAAACAATTAGTCTAAATATGCTAACAATTATTAAGCAAAATAATTTACTTAATCAAACAAAAATACAAACGAAATTTTTGTCTGTGTCATTCATCATCATCATCATCCATTAAGCATTTATGAGATTTCACTTTGTTAAATGTCTTCAAGTCTGAATGTTTATTTAAATACTCAAAAAAAATTAATGAGAATTAACGCAACGATATTAACTAAACGATTCACTTAAAAATCTTTTGTAAACAAACTCGGTACAATGGCATTCCTCTTGCTATGATTGTTGTTGTTGTCGGGGAGGTTTTTTACGACACAGTTTTTATTGTTGTTTTTAGTGTTTGCGTTCTAAATAAGAGTCAAAGAAACAATTCATAGATTATGAACAGAACATTTACTAAAAATTAAATTTATTTTTAGACAAACTTTTTTTTTTAATTTTTTGGTGATAATATTTCCTGTGCTGTATGTATGTATATCTATAGTATGTCTCCAAGAGAATACTAGTGAACTGAACTTACTCGTACTTCTATTTGTCGGCTGAAACTCTTAAGCGGCAAATCCACTTGCAATAGAATTGTGCGATTTTTCATATTGTACAATAATATCGTTAATGTGTATGCCATACTCGAAGGTGGCACAATATATTGGCAAAAATCAAAAGGCTTTTGATTTTTATTGTACAATAATGAAAATTGTGTAATGTGGTGGTAACATTGTTTAGTCTTATGTTTACTTTTTCACTGTCAGCAAAATTGAACAATATTTTCTTTGAAAATATTCTGCCATTTATTGGATAGTACAGGTCAAAAGGACAATATTCAGGTATGTGATGGAATTCGATTCCGAAAACGAAGCAATTTCGAAAGGTGTTTTTTAATAATATTTCTTTATTAAAAACAATTTTATAACAAATATTATAAAAATATTTCTTTATTACAAAAGAGTTGTATCACAAAAACTATAAAATTTTTATGAAAAGTGCGTTAAAAGGGACTTTCAAAAGTGCTTCGTTTTCAAAATCGATTTCCATCACATATCTGAATATGTATAATAACATATGCCATAATATTGTATAATGGATGGGCCGCTTTAAAATTTAGAAACATAAACTTTCAAATATTGTATCTTTTGCAGAGATTAAAAACAAGAATACAATCTTTATCGAGTCATGTGTAAGTGTCAAATATTTTTAGATTTACAAAAAAAAACTTATTTACTTTACTTTAGCACAAACATTAATATATGTGTAAATGCATAAGTACAATGTCTGAACAGATAAAATACTCAAGTAGCAAAAATTTAACTCTTAACACTCTAACCCCCTTATTCATAAATGATTAGTAAAGTTAATGCATTAAAACCGGTTTTCCCCTACAAAATTCGGACATTAAACCAACATGAACTTTAATAAATTTTTATGAATTAATAAACAGCTAAAAATAAAAATACTAAAATGACACTTGCAATATATTGCTCAAAGACTTGAATTAATACAAAAATATAAGAACATATGCTATAATATATATTATAATATACATATAATATATATTATATGTACACATGAAACATATAAAGAAATATATGTATTAATTTATATGTATCAAGTACATAGACTGACTTGTAAATCCAGCAAATATTAAATCTCTTTCCTGTGCGCGTGTATTTTTGCCTTTAAGCAACAGATAGAGAAGACCAAAAACCATATGAATTTAAAAATAAAATAAAATAAAATAATAATAATAAATAATAAAATGAAAAGTCTAAGCGATATCAAAGCATTTTGATCATATGCTTTAAGGTATGTCAGATTCACTTACTTTAGCAAATATTATTAGAAAGAAGCTGCATTTCGTTGTTCTGTTTAATTATGCGATAAAATATATAATTTTTTGTAAAAATTTTTATTTCTATACTAGTTTGCTAATAAAAAAAATACATTTCAATATGATTCTTCTTGTTGTTTCAATATGAAACTCACGTTGTTTCAACCTGAAATAACTATGATTCAACATGATTCTTCATATTGTTCCAATATCAAATTCACGTTGTTTCAATTTGATATAAATTTGATTCAACATGATTCTTTGTATTATTGCAGTATCAACTTTATTTTAACTCTTCTGATATATTAAATCAACATGAAATATATTTATTTAAAAAGGAAAAATGTTCTTTCAAGGTTATTTATTGTAAATCATGTTGAATTAACATGAAACTCGTATGAGGCAAAATCGCTACCGAAAAATGTTAAATTAACCTGGTTTTCGATTAAATTAACGATTTTACATTGAAATTTGTGTGTGTGTGTGTGTGTGTGTGTGTGAATAAACAGCATGAATTTTTCGCTGTTATTTAAAGTTTATTTGCAAACATGGGTATTCAGTGTTAAGTGCGTATCTATGTGTATCTAGGTGTCTCTCTGCGGTATTGATGTGGTTTTTTTTTTTAGTTTTATCTGGATCATACAAATTGCCTTGCCTAAATATTAGAGATAGTATTTTTTAGTTGTGTCTAGTCCCACACATATTAGAAAGTTCGTTCACCACTGGATTAATAATTATGAATGTATGTTTTTTGTTACTTCTGCAGTATTTTCTGTTTGTTGTTATTATTGGCATTGTTAGTTTTGTAACTAAGATACGAGCAGTAAATGTACGACTAACAGTGAAAAAGTTTGATTACATCAGACATGGAACATTGAAAGTGTTCCAAAGTCATACTAAAATATGTAGTGTTTCAGGCGCGGATCCACCTTAAACTTTTGGGAGGGGAACTTTTAAATGAAACGTGCCATTTTGTAAAATTTCGTTTAGGAACTCCATAGAAATGATATATATTTTATTTGCTTTGGATGGGGAAATATTCCTTTTCCCCTCCTCCCCTGGATCCGCGCCAGAGTATTTTCAATAAAGTAGCAAAAAAGTTATAATATTTATTAAAAACGCTGAGAATTTTTTATAGCTTAAAACATATTGTTTTAATAGGAGATTAAGGAATATTTTTTAATCCTTTACGAATTAGTAAGACAATTAAGTAAACATGCAAGTCCTAGAAAATATTGCTACAACTGTTTTTGCTAAAAAGTTTATAAAATATCGAAAAGATAGCAATTTTGATCATTCTCAATTTACCATTCCTGCAATTATACTCGTATACGAGTATGTATTGCTTTAACAGGCTTTGCAAAATATGCATGATTGTGAATCTGTTCAACATAATGTTGGTTTTGTACGTTTGGGGTCGTGCTATATACAAATGAGATTTTTTGCATTCCTTTCTTATCCTCTGCACTCCTGATGGTTTGATCGTCTTCTTCATCTTGTTGCTCCAAACTCACAGCACAGTCATAATAATAATCATCAACAGTTAACTCACTCACTATCTAAAAGCATGAAATGACGGAAGCGGAAATTTGATGTAGCAGCTAGAAGTAAAAGATTGCTATTTGGATGGGGAAAAAATACGTTTAATGCAAGATTTTCAACATAAAAAAAAGGGCAAAATGTGTCAACTTCCAAAGCGGCTTATAGCCAGACAAACAAACACACACACGTACACACAATAATTTTACACTGTTTTCTTGTATGAAATTATAAAAGCACTTATATTTTGCAATGAATATATGAATGTTGATTGTTATACTTTTACATTTTTATATGTGCATTTAAATTATGCATTTAAAATAATTTTGTAATAATGTTAATGATGATGATTTAAATGAAAATTAGCTTTTAGTTTTGTAAACCACACAAAAGAGATAATATTTAATTTATGTTAATAATATAATAAAGTCATCATATACCACTTGCACTCATCTTGTTGTGGTTTAAGCCATTAGTTTAATATATAAGAGAAGAAATAACTAATATTTCTACTATTACACCCAGTGACCCTCTTAGAGAATCATAAATAACAAATTTTCCACGTATACTTTGAGTTGTTATCCAACTTTTGTTTTTTTATTGTAACTTATAGCTCTAGTAACTAGTTTTTAATGGGCTATTAAATTACTAGCCCCTCAACTCTCTTGGCATATACAGCATATACTCTTATAAATGTAAGTAAATGATTTATGATTGTCATATTTAGCTGCCGTTTTTATTATAGAGTTGAACTGTTCATACCTTTTAGTACAAACACACTTAAATACTAGTATCAACTGACTGACACACTCACGAAGTCACCCACCTGCAAATACAGTAAGTAACGATCCCAGGATAAACCACGAAATGGCAACAGAAATATATGAAAACCAGAACTAGAGTAAAGAGAATTAATAGCATGCCGGTGTTTACAGTGTGTGAAATAAGTCGATTGACATTGTGCGTGGTCAGGTAGCATAAATTTCACTGTTACAGGTACAATTTTATCATGCTTTTGGCACGTTTAAGATTGTCATTTATTCAAAACTTTTGTTTTATTAACCCAAGCAAATTAATTAATTAAAGTCGTAAACAAGATTTATTTTGTTTTGATTCAAAACAAGTTGATATATTTTTTTCATTAGTATTTAATACTATTCCTCCAATAGTTTTAGATAAAAATTATTAAAACCTTTAATTTATGAGTCAAGTCGAAATATATGGATGGGCTTATATCCAAAGAAATTTTAATTATTTTCATTCATTCACACACACTAGTACTTGTAATTATCGATGATAATTCATACTAGAGAAATAATAAAAAAAAGCTTAACACAAGACAAAAAAAAGCTGAATATCAATAACTATCAAATGAAATACAGCTCTAAAAGTAGATGATATTCAGCTCTTGACTGCAAACACCCGACTTTGGTCGAGTGGTATAAACGGTTAAGAACTCTGATGATATTAGCGGGAGCTATCGAAACGTCAGCTCAACCCTCCGCGCAGTCAAAAAATTTTCTTTGTCTATATGCTTCACATTTATCCCTAAATAAAAATATAATTTAATTGAAAAATTAAATTAAAACCGAACTCAAGCCAAAATAATTAAAGTTTCTTTGAATTATTAAAACCTTCATTGTACACAGAAAAACTTATCACCAAAAAATTTTCAAACAAAAGTTTGTCTAAAAATAAATTAAATTTTCAGTAAATGTTCTTTACTGAATCAATGAATTTTTTGTTCAACTTTTATTTAAGACGCCAAAACCAAAAACAACAAGAAAAACTGTGTGGTAGAAAACTACCCCGATGACGACATACACACAAATAACAACACCAGCAATGATATCAAAAGAAATGCGATTGTACCAAGTTTACTTACTGAAAATTTTTGAGTGATTCAATTCGTTAATATTGTTGCGTTAATTCTCACTAATTTTTTTGGAGTATTTGGGTAAACATTCAGGCTTGAACACATTTAACAAAGTGAAATTTTATAATTTCTTTAGGGATGATGACGATGATGACCCAGATAAAAATTTTGTTTGATGTATTACAAAAAATCCAGCAAATATTATTGTTTCATTAAGTAAACTATTTTGTTTAATATTTGTTACTATTTTTAGACTAATTGTTTTATAAATTCAGACAAAAATATTTTTTTCGTTAATTTTTTTTTTTTGGCGATTTATCGTTTTTTTGCAATTGTTGTGGTTTTTTTGCGATTTTTTTTTAGTTTTAGTGTTTTTTTTTTTTTGTTTTGTCGTTTTTTTGTTTTTAACGTTTTTTCGCTTTTTAAAGATATTTTTATTTTAGCGATTTATTTTAGTTTTTGGCGCTTTTTTTTTGTTTTGGGGATTTTCTATGTTTTTTAGTTTTAGCGATTTTTTTTTTTTGGTTTTGACACTTGTTTTGTCGACTTTTTCGGTTTTCGGCGATTTGTTTAGCTTTTGCGCTTTTTTGCTCTTTGCGCTTTTTTCGTGTTGGTGATTTATATCCTATTTTGGCGATTATTTTTTTTTCGTTTTTTGATGATATTTTTAGTTTTAGCCATTTTTTATGTTTTAATGCTTTTTTTCGTGTTGACGACTTTTTTCGATTTTGGTTTTTTTTTTGTTTTTTAGCGATCTTTTTAGTTGTGGCGTTTATTTGCGCTTTAGCGATTTTTTTAATTTTGGTGCTTATTTCCTTTAAGCGTTTTTTTTACATTTTGACGATTTTTCGTATAGACTTTTTTAATTTGTGAATTTTTTGCGTTTTTTAGAATTTCAAGAGTTTTCCTCTTACGGTTTCCAAGATACAGCAAATTGTCTAAATTACAAAGTCAAAATTCCATTAGCTGATAGAACACCCTTTAATTTTTATTGTATTAAATATCAGTGTTAATTGGTGTAGTATATTCTACAGACTACACCAATCATCACTAACTTTGAAAATTTTAATTGTCCATAATTATGTGTCTGTATATTACATTACTATTTCAACATGTCTCGTTGCTCGCTTTACAACACCGTTTATTTTTTGACTCTCATATATTGTTGTTGTAGCGGAAAAATTTTTAAATATTCTGTGAAAATTTCAGCTTCGTAGCTCTTAAGGTTCCCGATAAAACAGCATTTGACAGACAGACGGACAGAAAGACATGCAGACAGACGGAACCACGTCTCCCGTAACTCCGTAACAAAGCAATAAAACTAAAAATTACATATATTTATGTATATTTCAAGAAGATGTAGAATGCATCGCGACGTCATCAAAAGATTGTTCAATTTTCAACTGGACGAGAGTGCTAGATTAATATAAATATGTTGCAAGTTTTTTTTTAGTCTATGCACTCTATTTCCAAAATTCATTAAGGTTAAAGGAAATATATTTTTATTTGGCTTAAAAGTCAAGCAAACTTGAAATTTTTCTCTTGAACTATAAAGGAAATACAGTAAGTTTGTAATAGTTTGTGGAAAACAAAGGTAAATAAATAAATAGTTATAAAAACTGCGAAAAGAAATAAATATTTTCCAAATACTTTTTCCACACACTGTACCCATTATGTACCCCTTTTTTTCTTAGCAGTTAAATATGTTCAACCAACCTTTCATACATATACGGTCGAACCGCAGAGTAAAAGTCAAAATATTTGCAAAAATGTCATACATTGTTAATGTTAGTGTGTGTGTGTGTGTGTGTGTGTGTGTGTGTGTGTGTTTTGAAAGAATTCAGTATTAATGAATAAACTGTAATAAGAAACAAAATCAAAATAAGCATGAAAAGCATGTTGTCGACAAAATCTAAGAGCTTCTTAATGACACAATATTCCAAAACTGTATGTGACATTTTTGTTATTTACTTCTTCCAAATGAGTACTCAGGCTGAAATTACCTGGTTCCAAGTTCTTGCAAACAGTACATTTTTTTCTTTTTGCTCTGGTTGTTAAATGTTCGAGTGGTTGGCAAAGTAAAATGATGATTATGATAATGTTCTTCATTATTTACGAGTATTATATTTTATTAGACTTTTAAGCAGCATTTGCTTAAGATTTACTCGTAACACACATAAAGTTATACAAGCACATCCGCCCCGCCCCATCCACCTACAAGCTGTTTTAATATTTTTATGCAGATAAACTGTGCCACCATTTAGTATTTTGCTTTACGTTTAAGTCGAATGCAAAAATGTGTATTATTTTTAATTAATGATACCTTTTTTTTTTTGCTTTAATTTTTAATCTAAATGAGAAATTTATGTTTTGAACTTTTAAGTGTTTGAACATTGTTTAAAAGCATTAATTATATTTAATAGAATCTCAAGAGTTTTGCGCAGCTGTTGTGAATTTTATTGTTAATTATGTAAATGTATATGAAAGCTTTAGTTAATTCCGATAATTGTTGGCGAATTAAAATTTAGATTTTTTTGTCGTCTCGTAAATATTTGAATTGAAGAAGATGAATTAATAACCATTTTTACGGAGACTGGTGGTTTTTCGCTTAAAAGTGTATTAACTCTCTTACTCTCTTACTTACTCACTTTAGCGAAAAATGTATTAAGATCATTTTTATAGACTTCGTTCTAACAGAAAATTTGAAAAGTACATGTCTAGGGACTTCTTCATTAAAAATTAAACAAAAATCTGTTGATATTTGGAGCCGATATCTTCAAAATACTGGAACAATAATTTCAAAAGTCGAGAATTTTAGATTTTCAAATGAGTATAACTCACTAATTTTAAGAGATACATAAGTGTACAATCAAACGTGTGTCTTTTAGATCTTATCAATGGCTATATTATAGCAAAACAATTTTGAAAACGATTGAGAAACAAAGAAATGGCAAGACTTAAAAAATTTGACATGGCCGAAGTACCAATAATTTCAAAAGTTGAGAATTTTAGATTTTCAAATAAGTATAACTCACTAATTTTAGGAGATACATAAGTCTACAACCAAACGTGTGTCTTTTAGATCTATCTTATCAATGGATATATTATAGCAAAACAATTTTGAAAACGATTGAGAAACAAAGAAATGGCAAGCGCTAAAAAATTTTACATGGCCGAAGTATCATACTTTAGGACTTCATAGCTCCGGTCCTGAGCATTCTAGAGAGTTGGTATTTTACACGTAAATACTTCTCTGCTATGTCCATGTTTCCATGTTGTCCAATTTTATTCCAATAGGACTATCCGCTTAGAGATGCCTGATTTATTTTCCAAATAATTTGATTCTTCCCCGCTGTTCGCTAAAAATTGGAAGTTATTTAACTTTGAATGCAAAAAAAGAGGAAAAAACATGGAACTTACAAAATAAATTGCACAATAAAATAAAGAAACTTTCAGGAGTATTTGAAAAAAATAATAATTTTTATTCGATTAAAAATTATTCGATTGAAAATATATGACTAAAAAATATAATGAAAATTATTTTAGTAAAATTTATTTGAGTAGAAATTGTTCGCATAAAATTATTCCAAGAAATTTTTTTCGAATAAAATTATTCGAATTAAGATTATTCGAAAAAAATATTATTTGAATAAGAAGTATTCGTATAAAACCATGCGAACAAAAGTTAGCCAAATAGTGTTATGAAAATAAAAATTATTTAATATATGCGCAATCGAATGAAAATTATTCGATTAAAAATTCTAAAAAGAAATTGTTTTGTATGAAAACTTAGAATGCAAAAAAAAACAGAGGCCACAATAAAATAAACTAACAACTTTCAGGAGTATTTCAAGTAAAAAAATAAAATATTTTATTTGTGAATCCAAATTGATTAGGGCCTGATTAATATTCCAAGGAACAAGAGAAAAATTAACATTAACTTGATTTTTCAACAGAGTAGCGCCACTTTCGGAAGCCAACTACACTTCCATCGTCAGTGAATAAAAGTTATTGGATTAAAATTATTTTACTAAAAAATATGGAAAACTATTTTAATAAAACGCATTTGAGTAGAAATTGTTCGAACAAAATTAGTCGAAGAAAACTTTTTCGAATAAAAGTATTCGAATGAAGATTATTCGAAAAAAATTATTTGAATAAGAAATATTCTTATAAAGCCATGCGACCAAAATTATATATATAACATATTCACGATTGAATAAAAATTATTCGATTGAAAACTATATGAATAAATTGTTTCGTATGAAAACTAGTCAAATGATATTATTCGTTTAAAAATGGAAAATTAACGAAAATGATTTCAATAAATCTAATCTAATAGTATATTTTGACACTCGAACAATTGTCAAATCGCATGTGAGTTGCAAAACGCCAAACTTGTTTCTGCATGTTTTTAAACACACGCCTTTTGCTTGCGATTTGCCATATTATATAGTTGAGCCGTATTTTGGAATCACCTGTGCACAAGAACACAATGGCACACAAAATTAACACACCAAAGAAAATTTATTTAAATTTCATATTTTTAATAAAAACTGTAAGAAATTGTTATCAGTTTTGACTCAAATAAAAAGAAAACATGTTTAATTTAATCTATTTATCATTTAATTTTATTGTTTCTTTGTTTAGTGTAAGTACATCAGTTCACTTCAGTATACTCATGCAATTTGAACTCGCCCAGCGTCTTGCAATTGCGATCCACAGAATATCTCGCTTGCCAGTTCAAGTTAAAATCGCAGATGTTATGCGAGATGCGAGTGACAGAACGTGCCCGATTACTCGAAGTTTAGATATTGGAAAAAAAGTTATTAGAGTTCAAATTATTTGAAACAACTATTTGCATAAAATTTATTTGGCATATTCATAATTGAAACAAAAATAATTACTTTGAATCGAATAATAATTATTCGAATAACATGTTCCAATAAAAGCTATTCGAATAAAATGATTCGTATAGAAAATTTATGAAAACTATTTCAACAAAGCTATTAGAATAAAATTATTCGAGGCAAAATTTTTGGAATAAAATTTTCGAATAAAATTATTCGAATAAAATTTTTCGAATAAAATTATTTGAAAAAAAAATATTCGTATGAAACTAATATGAGAGTTATAAGTAATAATATCATTTTAGATATGAAAATTATTTAATCGTTTTACATTTTCTTCTTTTTTTGGACGCAAGTTTTCTTTATGCGTATTTTAAGTTTTTTTTCTCCTATTATTTATTTTCATTTATTTATAACTTTTCTTTGTTTTCGCTTGAAAAAACATCTTTTAATAAATTGTTTCTAAATTTACTGACAATAGATTGAATGACATTTAAAATTATTAATGAGTTTCTTATTTTAAATTGTATCGTCCTTTTTAAATGATCTTTGCTAAACTTATTTTTATCTCAATGATAAATTCTTTATTTCTTAACCTTATTTTCAAAAACTTTAGCAATAAAGACATAAAAAAGGAACTTTATACGATAGAAAAATTATACATACAAAACTAGGTAAATATTTACATGGCGAAGGGGAAGGTTTGTCTAAAAATTCAAACGAAACTCCAGAAGCTGTGCCAAAGGAAAACAATGAAAGATTAAAAATAAAAAAAAACGGAGGAGTCATAAAGAAAATTGTACCGAAAGTATGAAATAAAAAAAGACAGTAGCAGCAGCAAAACATACAATAGAAAAACAAATCCAGAAATGAAAACCTTACATTCATAATTAATTAAAAGATGTTGGCAGATATAAATGATATATGTATGTATCTTTGTACTCGCACAATGCAAAAAAAATTAAAGAAAATTATAGGAAAAAAATGATTTTGAAACGGGTAAAAAGGATTTCTTAACAAAAAAGAAACATCATCTTTCTTTAAAAACTTGAGAAGTGTAAATTAAAACAAATTTCAACACTTTATAAAAATCCGCAATGAAAGCAAAGATGAAGGGAAAATTATAAAAATGTTAAAAATGAAACCAACGAAGGATAATTGCAAAAGAAATAGAAACTTTATTAAGATGTATTTTTAATTTGAATTTTTATTTGCTGTCACTATTACTGTTTTTACTATGACACAGAATAAATACAAAATAATTTCATAAAGTTATTAATGCTTGTGCAAAAGAAATAATTTACTTTTTTTCTTATTTAAGCAATAAAGTTAAAGACCTGATTGCTGAAAGTGGGGAGAACATCAAATGAGAATATTTGTTTCATGCAGATAAACTATTTATTATACATACTGCCATTAGCGCAATATAGCATTATCACCATAACAATAAAGGACGACTTTACCTGAATTTCATTTGTTAAGGATATGTAATTTTTAAAAATGTTTAAATTTAATCTAATAGTAAATTGCTGCCAACGCTTAACTTTTTCATTCTTAACAATTTGTCTTTGCCTAAACTAAAGTGGAGTTCTTTAAATCTATTTAAAAAATAAATAAATAAATTACACAAGTGTTTGTGGCTTGGAAACCTGTGAGATTCGCGTTTTTCAAACCACAGCTAGTGTAAAAGAAAAGAAAGAAAATCCAAATTAAAAATTTTGCCACATTAAAAAGCAAATAAAAGCATTATTCTGACACAATCTTTTAAACCGGCAGGCAACACTTGTCATACTGAAAATTCCCGTACTTAAGTGTAATGCCACTCCTGCTTCAAATTAGCTGTGAGAGAGAACGTGTATGTGTGTAAGACTCTGCCCAGGAAACATTTTGTACCGACATGTCTAACGTCGAAAAAAAATCTGAGACTTTACCAGACAATCAACCGTGTTGTCTAAAATTCCCTCAGACATTTGGCAGAGTAGTCGGCTGTTTTCTGGCACGACGTTTCTGCACATTTTCTGAAATATTATCCGATTAATATCATACTAGTCTGTACATTATCCGAAGACAATTTAATTTCCTTTATGACATTTAACATAATAGTCTGCTCATATTCCGATCTACGTCTTACAACTTTTAGCAGTCACTTCTGCACATTGTTTGATTTTAGTTTTCGTAATAATTCTCATTTATCTCTTTAGATTATATTCACAAATATTTGAGTTTTTAAGCTTATGTTTTCTGATGATCTACCATAAGCAGAAGACCAATACATTTAAAATTTTAAATGACATTTCTGATAAATTTTCAATTTTAGCTCCGACTTTTCTCCGGCATTAATATGACAGGATGTAAAAAGTATCAGATAAATCGGAAAATTTTCTGAGAAGTTTTGTCCGACATATTTCCGATATTGTTCAGACATCTCGCAAAATTCCTATAGAATTTCTTTAGAAAATGTGTCAGAATTCGTATAGAATTCTCTTAGACATTTCGACATAGTTTTTAGAATTTCCTCAGAAAAAGAGGTCCGGTTTCTTGTCAAGCACTCATATTATTTTCGGTACGTTTTCTGACCAACATCGGATACAAATTCGGCATCTTGTGCAGACTTTCGGACCGAAATCGGAAAAAAATTGTTTGCTAGGTATTTTTATGTATGAGTGTGTGCAACGATTGCAAACCATACACATGTTTACTGAGCCACATGTTTACATTAAGATGGTATCAGATTGTAGATGTTTTTGTTCTTCGGCAAATTTCATTACATATATTTGCTTCATTCATATAAATTATAATTCTTGCAACAAAAAAAAACAGACTACAAAATAGGCGTGCCACTGTCCATAATTTTTGTCATCATGATGTACTTTCACGAGAACTAATTGTGACGAAGTTTCATACGAATCGTTTAAGCAGAAGTAGTTTAAATGAACATTTACTTTTCATGGGCGTGGCACTGCCCACTTTTCTGACCATTCTGTTGTATTGTAACAATAACTAAATTTGTATGCAAAGTTTCATACGAATCTATTTAGCAGAAGTTGTTGACAAAGAATATTTACTTTGCATGGTCGTGGCATTGCCCACTTTTTTAATCATGATGTAGTATTCAAACAGAAGCTTAATGTGCAAAGTTGCATAGGAATCGGTTGAGTAGAAGTAGATGAAAAGACATGTGTATTTACTTCGTATGGGCGTGACCCCACACACTTTTTAACGGGACCAATCCGGAAGTGCATCCTTTTAGATAAAGAAAAAAAAATCCGAAATCGGTATATAAATGGCGGAGTTATGGGAGAACATCTTTAAAAAAAATACACGACGAATTGATAACCTTTCTCCTTTTTTTGAAGTTGTATCTTGTATCAAGTGAAATATTGTATTGAATACAATAGTGTAAACTTGTTGTTGATAATTTGCATATAAAAGTTAGTGTATTCAATACACTTTTATTTCATATGTTTTGAAAAAGCCATCTTTATTACGATACTCAGAGAGCATTTGTATGTACTCTCTGAGAGTATTAGTGTGTAGCTTGTTCTTCTTTTATCCATCAATACAAGCTACAAACCGATACAATATACAATGGGTGTTCACAAACAAATAAACCAAATGTGTATTTGATACAAGATCGGCGATACAAGTTGTTGTAAATTAAGCAAATATTTATCCATCGATTTTCATGGAAAAAATCTTATTTTATTTAAATGTAATGATACAGTGCATTATGTGTCCAAAAGCCAAACAACAGTACGGAAGAAGCAATACTTTTCAAAGAAAAGCAGAATTTTGTAAACATATAATGCTCTCCAGCTGCTGTGAATATTTTTTAACGTCCTAATATTTGTAGATAATTAAATGAAATTTATTGGCAGTTGTTTAAGCATTGTCTATATGCATTTCGTTGGTGCTTTACCAAATCATCATTAGACTTCAAACAAAATTTTGAACAATTACAAACCCTTTATCTTATGTACAGACTTTCAAAAACCAATTGAGAATTTACATATCTTCCATTTCCGCTATAATAAAAAATGCTGAGAACCACCTCTAAACGAACCAGTATTACTAAAATGTTATATATTGTAGGATAAACCAATATCTGATAATATTTCGCTGTAGCATGAGATACGAAACGAAAAAATTTTAATTTTGGTGTTTATACAAAAACTCCAAAAAAAAGGAGAAACTAAATGAAAATTTCTTTAAACATAAAAGCTTTAAAACTTTAACAAAACACAATAAATAAACCAGGGTTTTATTTTTCTAACTTTCCTTTATATTTTTATTGTTAATGCGTAAAATTTATTCAAAGGATGCTGTTCACATACAATGTTGTTTATTATGTGCTGGTTTGTATGAATGTGAATAATGGAAACGTGCAGTACACTTTTATACAGAGATCTTTCTTTTTCTAATCGATTTTAAAATGAAATTTTAAATCCTTTGTGTGCTCACATATACTCATGCAGGTGTGTGGCCCATATATGTATGTGTACAATATATATTTGAATGTGCGAACTGCTTAGCTTAGAAAATTTTTTTCTGGGCAACAAACCCAGCAGGAACAAAATTTTAGTTTGCCTAAAAAAATCTTACGATTAAATTATATTAATTTTAGAAAGAAATTCTAAAGCCTGTAATAATTGAACTGACATTCAAAAAAATAAATAAACCGCCAGCATTTGAAAATATCGATGATAGTTCATGCTGGTAATGACAGAAATCATAAAGCTGAAAAGGTTGAACGTGATTAGAAACATATAGCCAATTCACAGCCTGCTGTACGTGTTGTAGATCGTATAAATGTTGTTGGTAATAAATTGGTTTACTGTTGTTACCTATTCTATATGCCGGCATATAGATTAGCTAACTCACAGCAAATCAATTTAACTTTTGAAATGTTATTATTTCGTCTTTTTAGTTCAATATTTGAATTAATGTAAATTCAAATTATTTTATTAAGAGTGGAGTGTTAAAATATTCAAATCAGATTAGCAGAACGGATCAGTGCTACTGATTTCGATTATTAATCAGATAGGGAAATTTCGCAATAAAAATAAATGCAAAAAGTTACATATAAAAAGTCTTGTATTCTATTTCGCAATAAAAATTTGTTAAATAGCTGTTTCCTTATAAAAAGCATCCACCTTCAAAAGTGGTAAAAGTGAACAAGAAGGCTGATGAGACGGTGTCGATATCAGTACTACTGATCCGTTCTGCTAATCTGATTTGAATATTCCAATACTCCACTCTTAATAAAATAATTTGAATTTACATTAATTCAAATATTGAACTAAATAGCCGAAATAATGAAATTTCAGACTTATACCTCCTAATCAGTTCAAAATAAAATTACGTAAAAATATTTAGCTTGAGAATATCTCGAATAAATACATTTTGGTAATTTCCAAATAAACATTTGCTTAGAAACATGTTTATGAGGAGATTACCACGAACATTTTTTACGATCTACAACACTTACAACAGTCTCTGAAGTGAGCAATAGTGAAGTTTTGAACCTTTGTTTCCGATAATAGTTGAGAAATGGTACGAGATAGCGACTCATCTAGTAGGATTTACGCTCATTGGTTGTTGCTGTCTTCGCTGACAGTGTCGTCTAGGTGGAAAAGAACTCTGATGAGAAGACTGTGGTGATCTCGAACATCTGATGTCAGTTCAACCTTCCGTACAACCAAAATTTTTCTTTGAATATTCAATTATTACATGCTTTAGAATTTTTTAATTAAATAACTTTGGATTGGCCTTAATTTTCATCCGCCATCTCAAAATTTTCTTATTAAACTCAATATGTGTGGAATATTTGATATCGATTACATTTTGCATTTAGATTGTATTGAAATGTCGCTGGATTTTAATTTTTTTCCTACTTGGTTTTTAAACCTATTTATGTATATCTCACCAATGCATACAAAAACATAATTTATATACACATACATATGTACGCATCCACATACCCTAAGAAGGACACATCTGTTTTGTACTTAAACACTTTATTTAAGCATTTGCTCTTTGTTATACCATCTTCCAGCCCAAGCAGACAGCCATCTTTTGGGGATTTACACAATTTTGGAATGAGCAAAAAAAAAGGAAAGGAAGTAGAAAATTTTTTCTCATGTTTATTTTTTAACGTACTATTTTTACAAGTGATGGTTATAAATTCTTGTAGAAAATTAATAGAATTTGTATTGTAAAGTACATTTCTTTGTATGCTAAGAAAGTTTCATTGATTTACTTCACAACATGCTGAGAATATTTTATTTGGAGTTTTACATTAAACGATGAATTAAATTCTAAGTTTAAAGTTGACATTAATTTCTATACATACGAGTACATATGTACTTTTGAAGTACATAGAAATTTAAAATACTCATTTATATCTATTAAGAGAGTTGCAAATATATTACTAAGGTAAAGAATAAACTTGTTTAATACGTACATACATGTGTATATAGTGATAAGGTTTTTATCACAGTGATAAGTTTTTTACCACAGTGATAATTTTTTTTACCACAGTGATAATTTTTCTATCACAGTGATAAGTTTTTTATCGCAGTGATATTTTTTTGTTACGGTGATAATTTTTTTATCACAATGATGAGTTTCTTATCACAGTGATGATTTTTCTATCACAGTGATAATTTTTTTATCACAGTGATATTTTTTTATCACAGTGATAATTTTTTTTTATCACACTGATAACTTTTTTTTAAGACAGTGATAATTTTTTATCACAATGACAATTTCTTTGTCACAGTGATAATTTTTTTATCACAGTGATAATTTTTTTTATCATAGTGATAATATTTTTACCACAGAGATAATATTTTATCACATCGATTTTTTTTTATGATAGTGATAATTTTTTACCCCAGTGATAACTGTCTTATCACAGTGAAAATTTTTATATAACAGTGATAATTGTGTTAGTGATAATATTTCTATCACAGTGATAATTTTTTATTACAGTGATAATATTTTTTATTACATTTCTTGCAGTAATAATGTTTTTATCACAGTAATAATTTTTTTCATCACAGTGATAATTTTTTAACACAGTGATCATTTTTTTATCACATTTCTCGCGGTGATAATTTTTATCACAGTGATATGATAGCTTTTTTATGAAATCCATAAACAAAATACACTAAATTGCATACAAAAGATACGATATTTTGCATTTGCACTTTCGAAAGACCATTTGCATCAAACACTGAAATCCGCTATTGATTCTTTTAAAAGGCCCTTTGCAACTAAGAATATAGAAGCTTAAACTTTCTAGAGGCATAGGATTTCCATTGTATACCAAGAAGTAAAGGACTGAATCTAATACTCTAAAAGTGCAACATTTATCCTATATAACTTTTTAATCGCTCTTTTGATCACTTCCGCCCGCTGACAACCACGTGTTAAAATCATGGATGAATGATCAGAAATAAAACTAATTGATTTAAGTTCATCTGTGATTTTACTAATGATTTGTATGTTCGCGTTTTGTCCGTCTTAAAAATAGTTTTTAATTACGAATTTTTCTTAAAATTTCAATAAAAATATTGTTCTTTTTTTAGTAATTTACTTTGAATATTTTTGACTCATATCTTTAGAAATGTTTGTTTTTGCTGATATAAAAATCAATGAATTCCCGAAATTAATATTTTTGGTAAATATTTTATTACCTTGTTCAATTCCTGGGAATTCCCGGAAATTTATTGATATTTGTTCGGCTCACCATATTAATAAAAGGAATAGGACTCATATTCTATTTCCTCATAAAATTTGGTTAAATAATACTAGTATCCACGATCAAACGTGGTAAAAGCGAACAAAGGACGCTGATACTGACAGCGTAACGGCTGTCGAAATTAGTAGTACTAATCCGTTCTGCTAGTCTGATTAGATATTCTAATATTCCACTCTTAGAAATAATTTGAGTTGATATTAATTCAATTATTGTGAACTTAAGCCAAAATAATAATAACTTCCGACTTATACACATTTTCAGTTCAAATAATAATTACGTACAAATTGGGATATTTTTATTTTCAAAATAAATATAAAAGATAAGTGCTTAAGAACCTTATACGAGCTACAAGGATAGAAAAAAATTTTAAATCGGGCGAGAAGCAAAAATTGACAACCGTTTAAAAATTTTACTTGCCCGAACTGCCCTATTTTGGGACTTTAAAGCTCTGCTTCTGAGCAATATTGTGATACTCATCTTCTCAGGCTTAAAAGCTATGTCCATGTGAAATTTAATCTTCATCGGACTATACGCTGATTTATTTTTAAAATATTTTGATTCTTCCCCATGTCCTTGTTTCTCAATTGTTTAAGAAATAATTCTAATTATAGCTTTATTGCAGTGCACCAATGAAAATCGTTACATTGCACCGATATTGCGATCTTATCTTTTGCTGCTTTTTAACACACTCGTAAGGTTTTGGTTGGATATTAATAATCCCGATGCATTTAATTAACGAGTATTATTTTTGGGAATATGGTCTCTAGTGTATCAGTTATGAAATATATTCCATCCATATTTCTTTACACTTTCATCTGATCAAAATTACTTGTCACGCATCTGAAACCCAGTTAAAAGTGTAAAAAAAGCATGAAAAAAAATTTTTTTTTGTATAAATGCTTCTTCAATGTTGTAAAATTATCAAAACAAAAGAAACTTTAAGCCAAAAAATAAAAATAAAAAAATAACAATAAAATAAAAAAATATATTCTAAAGTTTGTTATAAAATGGTGCATTTTTAGTTCCTACTGCTACTTTTTCATACTCTGGAGATCCGAAAAAATAGCAATAGCAACAACAAAAAAACCCTTAATGAAAATCTAACCCTGAACTTTTTGAAGTGTTGCAGGCAACATGTGTTGATGTTGTTAAACAATTTTAGCTCTTGAAAATCTTGAATGAACAACAGCAGCATCAACATCAGTAATAGTTAGGTAACAGTGTGGCAGCAGTAAGTATTTGTTGCTTCAAGTATAATGTTGTAATTTTATTGTTGTTTTTATTTTCATATACATTTATTTTTCGTCTTCTTAACTTTCTGAATTGTTGTCAAGATGTGTTACAAAAAATGCGCAAAAAGTTAATTAAATACACTGACAAGGAAAAAGCAAGAAAACTGTATAAAAAAATAAACAAAATATTAAACTTTTTGTTGGTTATTTATTATATAGAGTTTTTCTAACTCTTTGTAAATTTTTGTCGGAATCTTCAGTAAAATAAACAGATGTAAAAATAACTAATACTTCAACCTTTACAAATAAATATGGAATGTTACTCGTACATTCAAAACTATTTTTTGTTTGCTTTTGTTCCAAATAGTCTAATATCGTTGCATTTACACTAGAGCGAAATCTAGCAAGTAGATTTCAATTGAAATCTTTTTTTTTTTAATCTATACCGTTTACACCAATCTTTTTTGAAATTTTTAAAAATTTCGTTTCCAAAACAAAAACAGATTATTGAACTTTTTTCTTTTGAAATACCAAACTCTATATGTTATATACTCTACACTCTAAAGCATTACTTGAAATTTAGTATCATATATTTTCTAAGCTTGTGTTGAAAAATTCTGGTTGTCTAAAATTGCATCGAGTTTGTAGTTATTTGGAACAAAAAAACATAAGTATTTATTTTTGAGCAAAGTATGTCTAAATAAGATTAAAATTTTGAATATTAAGCAATCTGTCTAAAAACAGCAGAAAAATCTTTAAACAATAGAAGCGCGACATATTTTTCTTCGGTCATTAACTTTTAATTTCTGGTATTTAAAAGTTTTTAAATATAAATTTTGTAAGTAGTGGCAAGTAAATATTGTTAAAATCATATGATTGGCTGATAAGAAAGCAGACAATGTTGTGTGAGGAAATTCTAAAAACTTTTCCGAAATGTGTAAGAGAATTCTAAACGAACCCGGGGAAGTTTCCTAGGAAAATATTCAAAGAATCTGCGACGTGTCTGAACAATGTCGCAAAAAATGTCTTAACAAAACATCATACAATTTTCCAATTCATCTTTTTTTTAGAGAAGTAACACAATCAGGCAATTAATGCCTAGCAGTTAATTAATTAATACGTTACCTTCTTTGGGAAATGGATAGTGCAGAGAAAATAGGTGGTGAAGTGGGAGAGAGATAGAAAGCTTAAGTCATTTACAACCCTGCTATTGCGAGTTTTTTGTAGAGCAGTGTTGCCAGCTCCTCTGGTGCCAAGTAGAGGCATTGAAGAACATAGCAGTCTAAAACACTTTTGTTGAAAATTAGGTCGATATTAGTAGGCAACACTTTACTCATTATTATCGATCTAAAATTATACACGCATTCTTTTTGTTGATTTTTGAACAAAATATGTTTACTTAACCCTTATGTGCGCACCTAGGTACCCGGGTACCTTTGGTGTGTTCAACCAAAATTTTTTAATTGAAATTAATGATCTGCATATCTGAAACTTTTTGAGAACTTCTAACTTTCAAAAAAGTTTGTATTTTTGCAGCCGTATAGTTAAAAAAAATTTTGTAATTTACGTTAGAGACCAATTTACTATTAACACCCTTAAATACGCACCAAGGTACCCGGGCACCTGTACGTGTTTTATATGGGAATGAGGCCATTGTAAGTATTTATATTTGTTGTTAGTTATTAGTAGCTCTGCATAAATAAATAAAAGTCTATATAAACGTGGTAGACGTAGAAATTTCTAATCAAATTAAGCATCATTTATGTGCACGATAAAAAACACCTTCTATTGCGCCGCAAGGTACCCGGGTACCTATATAAAAGTTACGTTGAAAAGAAGTACTTTAACACTAAATATCAAGTTGAAACCTAGTAAAATATATATGAGATTGGCTACAGATATATATTGTCAATCCCATATTTATTTTATAAGTACATATTTAGTGCGAAAATATTTGTTTTCTACGTAACTTTTATATAGGTACCCGGGTACCTTGCAGCGCATTATAAGGTGTTTTTTTGCCGCGCACATAAGGGTTAAACAAATAAAAAATTAGCGCCGAAGCGGTTGGCTGCCTGCAGCATCGAACCGCGACCTCTTGGCTGAGAGTCTGGCGTATCTACCTATCAGCCGTAGGCGTATTATACTTTTCTGCCATTTTATCCACTTGAACTAAATATGTATGTTTAATTTGTGAAGTCAAATTAGATAAATCATATTTTTTATTGCAAATACCTACAAAATCGATGCAATTTTAGACAACGAGAAATTTTCAACACAAATTTAGACAATATATGATCCTAAATTTTAAGTAATGTTTCAGAGTGAAGCTTTGTAGCCATTTTATTACTTCTTTTACTTCGCCGACGGTTCTGCTACAATACTGAGGGTGCTTTGAATTTCATTAGGATATGTCAGTATTAATCGCTGGCGGTACTGCCAAGGTGATCAGTGTTATGCCTTCATCACTTTAACAGTCCAAGAACAACCAACACAATAACACACCAATGCACATGAGAAAAATTAATGATGTTGTTGCCTTGCCTGAAACTAGTCTTGAATTCAAGACCTCAGGGTTTGTAGTCAAACGCGCTAGCCACTCAACCAATAGCACCATCTGATACTTTTTATGTCTTATCGTTCTAATTTTGGAGAAAAGTTTAAGCTAAAATTTGATCAGAAATATTATATAAAATGCGCACATAGAATCAAAATATGGTACACACAGAGAAATTTCAACCACAAATCGTCGCAAACGAGTTTAATTTAACATTATTTAGCAGTGATTTTGCTTCACAGGTGTTTCGTGTTAATTCAAAATGATTTACAATTATCTTGAAAGAACATTTTTTCTTTTGAAATAACTATATTTCATGTTGATTTAATTTTCCAGTATACTTACGTCAGAATGAAGTTGATACTGATATAATACAAAGAACTATGTTGAATCAACGTTATTTCGACTTGAAACAACGTGAATTTGATATTAGAAGAACACGAAGAATTGTATTGAATGAAAGTTATTTCAAGTTGAAACAACATGCATCTGATATTGAAATAGCACGAAGATCCATGTTGAATTAAAGTTTCAACAAGTTGACTTTAATGTGGCTATTTTATTAATTATTTCATTTACGTGATGTGTATTAGCATAGGCATCTTTGTGTTGTACACTCTAAAACATTACTTCAAATTTAGGATCATATGTTGTATAAAATTGTTTTGAAAATTTCTTCTTGCCTTAAATTACATCGATTTTGTAGTTATTTTATTAAAGAAAAAACCTTTCAAATTAAACATATTTAGTCCAAGTGGAAAAAATTTAACATAAAGTATAATACGGCTATGGCTGAATGGTAGATACGTCAGACTATCGGTCAGGAGGTCGTGGTTCAAACCTGCACGTAGCCAATCACTTTTTTTTGTAAAAACATTTTGTTCAAATATAATGCGTGTGTAATTTTAGGTCGATAATAATCGGTAAAGTGTTGCCGAATATTATCGACCTAATTTTCAGAGTGTAGTTGGCTGACCCAAAAATCAGAGAATGAACTGAAGTGATTGTAAATAGTCGTAAGACGTAGATCAGATAATGTGCCGAGTATTCTATTAAATCTGTTAACAGAAATTACATAAGTTGCTTTCAGATAATATGTAGACCAGTCTGATATTTATCATATAAATTTTTAAAAAATGTGCCGAAACGTCGGACCAGAAAACTGCCGACTATTCAGTCAAATGTCTGAGAGAATTTTAACAACTCGGTTGATTGTCTGGCAAAGACTCAGATTTTTTCTGATGTCAGACATGTGAAAAAAAATGCTCACCGGGATATTACTTATGCAAACAAACAGCCAAACACAATTTACACTCATTTTATATTGAATAAAGAAAGAAAAAAGGTAAATACGCTCTACTTTGCTGCAAACAAACATATACATACGCTATACAATAAATCCCTTCTCCCTTTACAAATAGTAAATTACAAAAGAAAAGGGACCCAATTTACAATTTGAGAACAACATCCAGAGCAAGGTGGGCCAACGTTAATACACATACTGATATAAAAATAGCCCAGAGCTTCACGAATTATTCTTTTCTTAAGATTTTCGTAAAAAAACAACAATCAACTTCAAAAGAAAACTTATTTCAAATCTCTGAAAGAAAACATAACTGTACACTGAAAACAAAATTAATGTTTAATGTTCTCCAATTAACTGTTAGCTCAGTTAAAATATGTATTATGTTTGTTTAAGCTACAAAAGTCTGTAAAACTTTTGCCCTTCACTGCAATTGAGTGAATGAGCGAGATAAGTTTAAAAAGCTTTCTCAATGAAAGAAAGGCTTAGGTTCGTGGTTGATTTAAATCATTTTTAATTTCATTCCATTGAGAACCTTTACAAATGTAAGTCGAATCAATAAACCCCACGCATTAATTGAAATTTTAAATTGGTGTTTTTTTCTCGAAATTTCTACCTGCCCAAAATAGTCGAAGAGTAACCCCCGCTAAAACAATATTTAATTAATATTTAAATTAAATCGACGTTTATTTTGATTGGTAATTTGGTTTTTAAAACAATGATATTAATATATTTTGAATTAACATAAATACGAGGGCGGATCAATAAGTCCATGACTTTTCGAACTTTCCTCGTAGTTATATGAAATGCAACACTGTTCCCATCAAGTACCACCTGTCAAATTTTGAGCAAGTGTCGTCATTTACTTCGCGTTTAACAGCTGTTCAAAACATACAACCTCGTGTATTTTTCTAAAAATGGAAAAAAGTGAATTTCGAGTTTATTTTTTACGAAAAAAAAACCGTCAATCAAACCAAGAAAAAGCTCGATAGATACTATGGGGACTCCGCACCATCCATTTCAATGGCAAAAAAGTGGTTTACTGACTTTCGTTGTGGTCGCACAAGTACAAATGACGCTGAACGTTCTGGACGGCCAATTGAGGTCAGTCGAAAAAATCCACGATATGGTGTTGGCCGATCGAAGAGTAAAAGTGCGTGAGATTGTTGATGCCATAGGCATTTCATATGGCAGTTTGGTTTCGATTTTAAGTGATCAGCTGGGCTTAAGAAAGTTGTCTGCCAGATGGGTGCCGCGTTTGCTCTCAATTGACCATAAACGTAAAACGTCTGCAGTCTCAATGGCAAAACTCTATGAATTGGGCTACGAATTGGTACCTCATTCGCCATATTCCCCGGACTTAGCCCCTAGTGACTACTTCCTATTTCCAAACCTAAAGAAATGGCTCGGTGCAAAGAGATTTAGCTCCAACGATGAAATTATTGACCAAACAAATGCCTATTTTAAGGACCTCGAAAAATCTTATTTTTTTGGAAGGGATACAAAAACTGGAGAAACGTTGGACTAAGTGTATTGAGTTAAAAGGAGATTATGTTGGAAAATAAATTTTTGTTTTGCAAAAAAAAAACTGTGTTTCATTCAAAAAGTCACGTACCTTTAATTTTTGCGTAATTTTTATTTTATAAGTCTGAATTTTATTATTTCGGCTTTTTAATTCATTATTTGAATTAATGTAAATTCAAATTATTATTAAGAGTAGAATGTTCGAATACTCAATCAAATTATCAGAACGTATCAGAACTACTGATTTCGACAGCGTTCTTGTTCACTTTTACCACTTATGAAGGTGGAGGCTTTTTGTAAGGAAACATCAGTTGTTTAAAAAATTTTTGTCACGAAATAGAATACAAGAGTTTTTCTGTAAATTGTTACATTCATTTAAGTTCAACGTTGATTTTTGTTAGCACGAAGTTTCCTCTATCTGAAGAAAAAATTGTTTCCTCTTGCGAAAAAATAATTACACAAATACTACAAATAAAAATGATCTCTTAGCCCAACCACCCACATATCTCTTCCCAATGTTCAACTTATTGGAAAAAAAAGCATTTAAAAACATATATAATAATTTATGCATGTACTTAAAGTTATTTAATTTAAACAATCATCCGGAATTCATAAATAAACACTTTTGAAATTTCAAATTACTTAATTTGCATACCAGTATCAATATTTATGTTCACTCAAACATTTATTGAATAACACAATTATGTATGTACGAGTACTTCTCTACTCGTTCACATTTTAACAATTGTTAAAACCGCAAATTCTATTTCAAATGAAAAAGGACTAAAATAAAATAAACACTATAAAAATTTAAATGCAATTTACATTGATGGCTTAATACGAGCTGAAGTGTGGTATTATGTCGACTTTTTTTTGTTGTTGTTCCTCCTAAACGAATACAATATTAATGTAGTATCAAAAAAGGCTTTTCCGTTGTCACTTCATAAATAAATGCATTTTTTTAGCCATAAAATATTTTATCCAGAGAAAAGTGTTTATTTTATTGTTATATTAACTTGAAAAAATAAATATATAAATATTTAAGCAGGACTTTGTATACGTATTATAAAAGTTTACATGAATAAACAGAATTAATTTCCAAATTTAGAGTTAATACTTTTAATCTTGTTTGCTTTTTAATATTAGTTGAAGTGCAACTACCCAGTAAAAAATGTTCATGATTTTTGAAGCACTAAAGAAATAAAGCGCTTTATAATTCGCTTTAAAATATGAGCTTGTTCAGAAGCTGATTTATTAGCGTCACAACGTCACAATGCAAGTTTTGAAGTGTGAAAAGTATTTGCTTTTTAATTATACAAAAGCTTCGTACACAAGCTATATGAAAAAGCTGATTTTATAGTGCTGATCCAAAGCAGGTTTATAAGCGAGAATGAAGAGTAAGTTTATTTGAGTTTCTTGGTGCCGTTTTGCAACACTGTTTTTCGTCGAGTGATTATTACGTTGGACTTCAAACCTGAAGGTTCTTAGTTCGATACTAGTTGAAGTTAAAATAACAAACATTGAGTAAAAATATGAAATTAATAAAAATAAATAAAGAAACGAAATAAGAAAAATTCAAAATGGCGTTAACGACGCCAATCCACATCGAAGCATTTTTTTTCATATACTTTCAGTTCTAGTGCTGAAAATGTTGATGATTTTCAGCGCTTCAAAAGCGCTCTTGTGAGCAAAAATGTAGTACTCCAATCCGGGAACTCGCCATACAAAAATCAGCAGCGATATCAGCAGGTCTGTCAGCGCTACTTTTATTCCATAATAGTAGAAACCTGCTTTATTGGAAGCAACTTTTTTACTGGGTAGTTAGTTTGTTTCAAAAAAAAGATATGTACGTATTTTCAAACAAAATTTTTATTGAAAATGAAGAAGTGCAAGTTTATTGTATTTAAGAGATTTTTGAATTTAATTAATATTAATTTGCTCTTTTAGTATAATAGTAACGGCCTTGTTCACAATAAATTACTTAGGGCCATTATTACAACTAGGCAATAGCTAAAGGCAGGATTTTGTCGGACGAATAAAAGGTTTACCTTTATTAAAACTACTTTAAATGAAAGTGAGCGCTAAGTTAAAGTCAGGTGCATCCTACCTGGTAGGTTAAAGTAAAATTGTAATAATGTTAAACTATTTATCCGTCCGACAAAAGCCTGCTTTTAGCTGTTGTCAAGTTGTAATAATGGCCCTTATACTTACAAATTAGTACTTTCTCTTTCCGTTTTGAACACAACTGAAATTTTGTTTGATCACTTTGCTAAAAAACAGTGCCCTCAGTTTGTTTTCTATTACTACGAGACTTTTTCCACTAGGTTCTTAAAACTTAAAAAAAAAACTTAAAAAAAAAATTTGAAAAAACTGAAAAATTTTAAAAAACCGAAAAATTCTGAAAAATACTGAAAAAAACTAAAAAAAAACTAAAAAAACGGAAAAAAATTAAAAAACTGAAAAAAAGAACTAAAAAAACCGAAAGAAACTGAAAAAAATTAAAAAAAAAACTGAAAAAAATTACAAAAATTCCTACACTGAAAAAATTCCATGCAACATATGCACAAAAACGCTCGTACATATTACGAAATATTTCGTAATTTCGCACCACGAAATTCTGTCGTAAAATATACGAAATGTACGAAAATAATCAAAAAATAAAAGTAAAAAAAAGTATGGCTCAACCGGGGCACGAACTCGCAATCTTCATGTTTCAAGTCATGTACTCTACCCACTGAGCCACTTTCTACTTATTTTATAAGAGCTAAAAATTTGTTTTATTTACTTACTTCTGAAAAATACGTCAATTTATAAAAAATTTAATTTATTTTTTTAATTCAAATATATTTTTTAACAAGGAAAAATGTTTACGAAAGGTATTCGTTACTTTCGTGAATTCAAAAAAATATTGCCTAAATGTTTTTTCGTAACATATACAAAAGTTTCGTATATTCTACGACAAAAGTCACTACGAAAGTTGTTTTTTTCGTAATATGTTGCATGGATTATTTTCAGTGTATAAATTTCCTATAGGTCATCAAAGACATCCAAGCTCCAGACTAAACTTGAACGATAGAAATCATTCAAAACTCAAAATTTGCTTAACGGTTAATTGCGTACTTATTCACAACTAAATGTGCTTCGCGCGCTTAAAGTTCGCTTTATGACTATAAGGTGTCTGTAAAATATAATAGTATAACGTTCCTTACATTATGTGTAAAGTTTCCGTTATGCAAAATAAACAGTGCTACTAACGTTTAAAAAAAACAAAAACAACTTTCTAATTTTCAACAACATTTATATTAGTAAAATATGGTATATTTTCGTTTTTTTCTATTTTAAAAATACCCTAAGTTTTAATCAGGACTCTAAAGTACCTCCATACCAATTTTCATGAAAATCCATTCGGTGGTTTTTGCGTGAAGTGTGTTCGGACTAGGGTTTCGTTCCCGGCAAGCGTCGGGAAAAAATTCCCGGGAAATAGAGCAATTTTTCACTTCCCGACTCCCGAGAATTTTCGTCGGGAATCCCGGGAAGTAAAATATACTGGAATATGCGACCATTTTCTACAGAGCTCACTTTTTTATCTATTTTACTCTCAAATAATGTTTTAAAAAATTTGTTGAAGTTCTTCATTTTAAATTTATGTTTTTGAATTATGTAACTACCCTAGAAGGAACAGAAGCTGTCACAACAACTAGCAACCTATTTAAGTTCTGGAATTTTAAATGAGAGGAACCTGTGACTTTCACATGTCGTTGTGAAGAGCTCTATATCTAAGCTTAAGGTACATGTCCTACTGTGGTTTCTTTCATACTAGTCAAATTACTGTACTTTAAACAAATATTTTTGATGTGGAAAAAATCTGCTTATACAGTTAGGATATTTTGCTAATCTTTTTTTTCTAGTTCAGTGGTTTTTTCATCGCTCACAACTCGAGATCACATAAAACGACTCCCATTTTCACCAGTCAAAGGACAAGTACATTGAAAGCAGTTGGTACAAAATTTCCCGCTACGTAGTTATATTATGCTGTTCAATCAACTTTGCTTTACAGGTATTAAGGCCCTATTTGTTTAAATCACGTCACCAAAGTGAAATTTGTATGGAAAACAAAAACAAAATTTGTTTTATTTTTCATAAAAATTTTAAAATATTTGAAAGGTAAAGAAAGCAACGCTTTAATTTCTATACGTTTGTTTGGTGAAGAATTCGTGTAAAAAACAAACACAGATTTGTAAATTTCTTTTCAAATTTATTGTTGTTTTAATATAAACTTCACTTCTGTGATATGATTTACACAATTAGGGCCTAAATTTCTTTTATTTTCTTTCAATAAAAAATATAATAACATTTTAAAACAGCATTGTTTGATATATGTCGGGAATCACCGGGTTCCCGGGAATGCAGCAACATGTTTCCCAATTCCCAAGAATAGAAAATTTTCGGGAATTTGGAAACCCTAGTTCGGACAGACAGACAGACAGACAAAAATTCCAAAATTTGCTTTCTTGTTCTATACATCGATTACTGTTTACGTTGCCGTAAAAATTTTCAAAAAATATATCATGTACAGACACGCCCCTTTTACAGTTTATATATGTATATAGATTAGCAGTTGGCATAAGATATCTTGTAAGGCTTACGTTTGAGTTGCAAGATGAGTTCAGTATTTTAATGTAAAATACAACGAGAAAACTTTTTATAGAACACTTTTGTCCCCTAATCGCTGACGAAGGGAATTTTTTGTCCCTTGTCCACGAAGAGTTAGAGAGTTAAAAAGTGTTGAACACATCTTATACCTTAAACTCAAGGCTTACAAGATTTATTATTATTAAACACATTTTAATTTTTGAACGAATCCTGGTGTAAAAAATTGAGCTTTTGTGTATCGAAAACGAAGCCATTTTAAAAGGTGTTTTTTTAATAATACATCGTTCGAAAAAAGAACTTTACCTCAAATATTATACAGATGTTTCTTTATTAAAAAGAATTTTATCGCAAAAATTATAAAAATTGGATGCAAAGTGCATTAAAAATGCCCTTTGAAAGTGGCTCGTTTTCAAAATCGATTTCTATCACATACCGGATAGTAATTTTATGACAAGTATTTATATAGAACTTTTCCGCCAGCTATATCTGGGCTTCAGAGGAGTTTTTCGCCTCTGCTTTAAGAAATGTACATAAAGTCACATACAACGAAGAGTTGGACAATTAAAATGTTCCACAAGAATATTCCTCGTGGTGTTTTACACAAAAATGCTGAGCATATCTTCTACCTTAAATGTAAGGCTTACAACATTTCCTATGCCGTAAAATGAAATGAAATTTAACTCCTCTAAAATAAATTCCAGATGTAAAGTTTAAAAACGCTGATACGGGTGTATATTTTATGGTGCCCTCTACCAAAATCATATTTGATTTGGTTGTACAGCGTTAACATATCGCACCTGTTCATCAAAAGTAACACAACTCAAAAAATTCTATTTTCCACTTTTTTGAAGGAAACAGTGTATGATTACCATATCTAACCACTGTAAAAATTTTCGTATTGTATTATTTTATTGAAATATTATTGAGTTTCCTTTACAACGGTATATTTGTTTATAACAATAATTCCATTCCATATTGGCGCAATTAGTTTTTTGCCTCTACTGAAAACTTGTAAATTTTGTTTTGGATCTACTGAAAACTCTTGCTAATAAGATAAGGTCCCTTTTCATCAGGATCATCACATATATCTATTTAGCCGATTCATATAAAACTTTGTTGTAAACACATTGAGGTCCTCTGATAATGCAATATGAATGAATATAATAAAATGTGAATATTATATTTCAACTACTTCTATTTAACCGATTCGTATGAAATTTTACACACACATTAAGTTCCTTTAAAGTTGTTGTGAAACAGACCAGAGTATTTGGTGGGAATATAACCCACAGTATCCGCGATGATAGGCTAGCAGCACACTTCCCACTTAAATGAACTGCTTTAATGCATACATGAATTCTCAAAGTGTTTAATAATGCTAGAGGAATAAGAAAGTGTATGCTACAATTTGAATATATAAATTTTTATTTAGTTTCTACCTTTATCAAATGTAACAATTTTCTTCAACATAGCTGCTGTTAAAGTTTTGTTTATTTTTTTTTAACCACTGCCTCCCTCAGCTGTAAACATTTCATTTCAATTTTGCCTAAAGGCGAGTACCGGAAACGGAAATTGATAAATTGCGTTAGATGAAGAGAATAAATTTACAATAACAGCAACAACGCACAATTTGAATGATTATATTATATTTTCTTTTTATTTGTGATTTTTTCTTTTAGTGTTTCCTCCCTCCGCACTGTAGCATTTACAATTTAATAGAAAAAAATATAAAAAATCAGTCACCCTCATTTAAAAATGAAACGAAATTTTTTCCTTCTTTCATTTATTTTACAGGTTGTATTTATTTCAGGAAATATACATTTATTATGAATATTCGTTCAAAGTTAGTTGTAAACGATTTATAGAAGTACGAGTATATGTTTGTCTAATTTTTTTTCGCAGACTTTGTTGCTTGCCCTTGGGTTATATTTTCAATTGTTTTATGTGTAAAAATTTAAACAAACTACTTAACCCGGTTTGTTATGGTTGATAAAGTAATAATTATTTGTTAAACTAACTTTGATTTTCATTAAATATTAATTTCATATATGTTGGGTGTGTGACAGAAAGCGCTCAAAGTTTGCTCAAAGCAAACATTCACTTTAGCACTACATATTGTAAAAGAGTGAATCAAGAACTTTGCTTACAAACCCGCTTGCAATAGGCAAACTATTTTTAACACAAAAGGTTTGCAATTTGAAATTCGAAAATCTGAAAAATTAAAATCTTCTATGTATATATTAATAAAAGAGTAACGTTATTAAGTGACTGACTGACTGACTGACTCACTGACTGATTCATCATCGCCCAGCCGAACCCACTAAAGCTAGAAAGTTGAAATTTCGTATGTGGGCTCCGCTCAGGATGTATAGATCCACTAAGACGGGGTTTTGGGAAATTCAAACGCTAAGGGGGTAAATTCGGTAACCTTATATCTCCGGATCTAACTAAGATAGACATAAAATTCCAAAAACAGCATAATAAGATCAAAAACTAAGCGGACGGGTGTTTGATACTTTTTTGAAATTTTTACATTTAGGGGTCGAAAAAGGGTAAAAATATAATTTTGGTACTTTTTTTGTTAACCATTTATCTCCTGAAGTAATGAAGATAGAAATTAAATTTAAAATGCATTCTTCTATCCTTACGAAGCCGTCAAACATGTTTTGGTACTTTTTTGTAATTCGAATATATAAAGGGTGAAATTGGTTGTTCTTTTTGGTACTTTTTTCCATACAACTATTTTTTATGCAAATTGATGTACATAGTGAATGAATATGTGTGTATATTTTCACGAAGAAAGGATTTTTGAAAATGTTAATTCTAAGGGGATTCAAAGGGGTAAGAACGGGTAAAATCGGTAACCTTATATCTCCGAATCTAAGTAAGGTAGACATAAAATTCTAAAAGCATCATAATAAGATAGAAAAATGAGCGGATAGGTGTCTGAAACTTTTTTAAAATCTGTACATTTAGGGGCCGAAAAAGTGTGAAAATATAATTTTGGTACTTTTTTTGTTAACAGTTTATCTCCTAAAGTAATAAAGTTAGAAACTAAACTTGAGATTCATTCTTCTCTTCTTAAAAAGCCCTCAAAAACAGTTTTGTATTTTTTTGAATTTGAATATATAATGGGTAAAATTGGTGGCCCTTTTTGGTACTTTTTTCCATACAACTATTTTTTATGCACATTGATACACATACTGAATGCATATGTTTGTATATATTCTCTAAGAACGAATTTTTGAAAACTTAAATTCTAACGGGATTAAAAGGGGTAAAAACGGGTAAACTCGGTGTTCTTATATCTCCGAATCTAAGTAAGGTAGACATAAAATTCCAAAATCGTCATAGTAAGATGGAAAAATGAGTGGATAGGTGTTTTGTACTTTTTTTGAAATTTGTACATTTAGGGACCGAAACAGGGTAAAAATATAATTTTGCTAATTTTTTTGTTAACCGTTTATATTTTAAAGTAAAGGTACTTTTTCGAAAACCTACTTTTTTGAAATGTATTTTTAAGAAATTGTACTCTTTGAAAAATGTTTTTTGGAAAGGGTACTTTTTCAAAATGGTACTCTTTTGAAAATGGTTACTTTTTGAAAAGTTACTTTTTGGAAAAGGTTCTTTTTGGGGCTCTGTACACCAAAAATGTAAATTAATCTTATTGTTTTCGATACGCTGCCCGTCAGTCCGTCTGTCTTTCTGTATGTCACAGGCTGTGTTCTTGAGAGCCGTAAGAACTAGGGCTAAAGATTAAAGGGTGTTCCAAAGCGAGCAACGAAACATGTTGAAATACTAATGTAATATACAGACACTTTTCTATAGACTCTCGAAATTTTCAAAGTTTGTATTAATTGGTGTAGTCTGTATTTAACACAACAAAAATTAAAGGGTATTCTGAAAGTTAATGTAAATTTCACTATGTACCTTAAACAGTTTGCTGCGTCTTGGAAAATTTCAAACTCTTGAAATTTTAAAATACTCTAAAACTAAAAAATTCCAGAATTAAAAAAGTCAAAACGAAAAATCGCCAAAATGAAAAAATCGCTGAAACGCAAACATTCGCCAAAACTAAAAAGATCGCAAAAAAAAACTAACCAATTTTATGGTTACTTTTAAATTAGTTAATTAATTTTTTTATATCTGCACAACAATGGGGTAGCGAAGCGCGCCGGGTATAGCTAGTGTACTATAAACGACCTGAAAGACTTTGCAATACCAGCTGTTTTCCTGTAAGCAAAAACTTTAAGCACAACAATTAGTTAGTTGCGTGGTAAGAAACCGTTAATATTTGTAAATGTAAATTGTAATTTCATGTAACTATTATTTAGTCATTTATTGCTTGAAATGTTGTCAGTATCTTTTTGACATTTAACATTTGTCTGAAATATGGTTTAAGCAAAAAACAATTACCACAGTATATTATTTTAATAAACTTTCTCATTTAATTCATGCTAAATAATTTATGTACTTTCTGCTTGTATTTGTTAATTTAAAAGTTTATTTGTTTTAATTTCAATTGAATTTTTATAAAAATATTTAATTGAAATTAAATTTCTTGATTTTTCACAAACAAATTTTGATAGTATGTCAGTTTTCCTTTGATAAATTTTTGATTTGATCAAAAGTTATTAATTAAATTTTCATAACCTCAAAGAAGTTATGGCCTGTACAGCGTTGCCATTTTAGCATTCTGACTGCTATATTTAGCATTTCTCTTAATTTTAAAGCAATAGAATTTAGTAAATGCTAATTGATTATTAGGCTAAGATTCATAACATCATATTCAGAAAGAATCTAAGATGACTAATATTCAAAGGAATAAGGAACAATTAAACAAACCAAAGGTAATACTAGAAAGATCTGTGGTAAAAAGTTAAATTAACATCAACTTAAGTTATTGAATTCTCGTACGTAATTTTCAAAAAAATTTTGTATATATAAATAAGCCATATACGCAGCGACAGTTTGTACAACTTGGTTTGTAATCAGGTTGTGTGTTTTGCCCACAAACAATACAATTTTGCGTACAATCTCCTTTACAAGTTAATTTGCAAACAACTCCTTTTGAGTAAAGATGCCTACCTATACTACCCTATTTCTTATTTTTCTTAATGATCTTCTCTGTCAAACTCCCAATCCTATCTACTCTTTTGCAGATGACAGCAGTATATGACATTCATATTCATTCAGTAATAGATCAAGCCTGTTGGAGATTAGGGCTATGAGGCAAAACATGAACGATACACTTAATAGCGATCTTGTAACAATCTCTGAATGGGGTCGCGCAAATGGGGTCGATTTTAATGCTCGCAAGACCTAGTGTTGTATGCTTACGCACAGACGCATGACCGATCGTGCTGCACCATCTGTAAATATGGGCGGTGAAGGTATTAAGGAATCAGTAACTCTTGATGTTCTTGACATGCAAATTCAGTGTGATGTTCGATGGACGGATCACATTTTTCAGGTTTCAAAAGAAGCATTCAAGTGCCTCGGTTTCTTAAGACGGTGTAAGATATACTTCACCCCATCTGATCTCCTTAATATTTATACTGCCTATATCCAGCCGAAAACGGAATACAAATCTCATGTATGGGGCGGTGCTTCAAAGCCTATTTTGATGTTACTCGACCGCTTATAGGAGAGGACGAATAAGCTCATCGCTAACAGTAGAGTAGCCATCTTTTGACTCTCTGGGGCACCGACGCAATGTGGGGTGTGTTTCGCAGTTTTATCGTTACTACAATGAAGTTCGTTCTGATGAAATCAGGGAACTTGTTCCTGAAACTCACTCATTTTTGCGAACTACACGTTCTTCGTTCTTTATCCGAACAGATCGTATGTGGAATAAACTCTTTCGTCTCACTTTCAATGTTGGAAAGCTTAAATCAAATGTCCATGAACACTACTCCCTCTTTCGTCCTTCGCATAATCAATTTTCCTAATTCCGGTACAATGCAGGAGTATGGGCCATCCCCTGAGTGCTGGTCTTATTAAAAAAAATTAATAATAATAATAATAATAATAATAAACCTCGCACACAATCTTTTTTGGTATGTAGTCAGTGCGAAAGTATACACAAAATAGAATATGGTTGTGCGAAATACCCAATCCCATTGCGACCGCATTGTACAACTTGCCAAAAAATCACAATTTTTTATCTTTCGTACAACCAAAGCACAACTTAATACAGCGAGTCCACAAACACATCGATATCACGTACAACCTACTGATGTTGTAACAACGGTTGGAACTTGTATGGCTTCCATAAGAATTGAAATCACATTCAACAGAGCCACCACACAAGAAGTGATAAGCAAAATACACGTGAGCACAGATGATGCAAGTGTAGCTGCTTCAGAAAGCAGTGCTGCTATGTTCCGCTGTGTACGTTTGAAATTTAAATTGATGTTAATTCGTCCCTTGTTCCTTGGAATAGTAATCATGCTGGATTCTTTCTGAATCTAACGTTATGGGCCTTAGCCTAATAGTCAGTTTGAATTCACAAGCAAATACGTTAGAAATATTCATATCAATTATGCTAAATGCTATTTTGGCATAATTCTGTTGTAGACAAATTTTCATTTCAATATTTTCAAGTGTAAGTAATAATTTGCTACGCTCTGATTTTCGACGATTTTACTATGAAAATTTTCTGTGTGCATAGTTATAAAAAGTTTTTATTTATAATTATTTTTGTTGTCTGTGTAGCACGTTTTAGCATTTTGCTTTGACCCATTTAACATTCTTCCAGATAACTTGTCTGGCAACACTGGGCCTGTACATGCAGGTACATACATACATATACGCACACATATAGCCATATATATACAGATAAAAGAATTTTATTTAATATCAAACTTTATGCAAATTGTCAGCATCATTATCCTGTATTCATCCTCATCAATTGAAATATTGTCAGAGTATGAAAAATCATTTACTTTCTTGTGATTTTTATTATTGTTTTGCTTTTAGTTTTTAATTATTTATTATTATATTATTCAATTGTCAAATTTATGCATTTCATGACATTGGCACTGCTGTTGATGTGCGAAAAAAAGTTTGTGGGTTTTTTGAATAATATATGAGTGCGTAGCTGTTTGATTATTTTTTAACTGCAAATCTATCTACATTTGCCGGAACTTCGTCATAACTCAGAAAAAACAAGTTCTAGAGAAAACGCGTTTAACCTTCTTATAATCACGTCAAGATATGAGACACGAATACTCGATGTTGGTCTATCAGACCGATGTTTGTAGAGCTAAAAAAGTTTTAATAAAAATCCATTTAGTTTTAGAAATGCATAAATAAACACTAGTTTTAAAGAAAAATCTTTTTTGTATATGACTAATAGTCTTTCACGGTAGTCCTTGTAAAATATGGTTAAATTCCGAAGACATAAAAAAGCATCAAACAAATATATTTCTATTAAAACTAAACAAACCAAAACACAACAATTCCAAAAAAATAACACAGGAAATTAAAAAATATATAAACTAAATCTAAAAATAACACAAAATTAAAATATATGCTCAAAATTTAACGTACGAAAAGCTGTTACGGCAATACTCACGTCGGTGTCGCAGACCAATTATTGCTATCTACGCACACCCGTCTTGTTGGCACAAACTTTGTAACGGCACTAAATTGAAGTTTATTGAGAACGATGAAGGTAATAGAAATTCAAATACTTTCACGTTCTTCGTTCATAAAAAAAATTAAAGTACTATAAGTCGGTCTCACAGAAGGTTAAAGTTTTCAATTTGCTTACAACTTAATGGAAAAAGTAAATGTCATTCCTGCCTCATGCGCTGAGCTTACAAGATATTCATATAAATTTTTTACAGTATATAAAAATCGATATGACGAATAATACTGCATTACTTGCTCAAAAATCACATTTTTTTTGTTATAACGACGTTGCAGCAAATTAGCAATATTTATATATTTTTATATAAAATTATATTTGATTTTTGATTGCCATTTTGGGCTAACTATTATTTATCATTGTCAAATTTTTATATTCGCTTTAATTATATTTATAAAAATTTATTTTGTGGCCATTATTAATGTTATTAATATTTTAAATATTATTAATTGTTAATTTTATAAAATTTATGCAAGGGATTTTTTTATGATTTTAATAAAAAAAAGTTGTTTTAATGTTCATAGGGGAAATAATCACATTAAGCACAACAACTTTGCATTATAATATGTAACTCATATATACCCACATTAGGATGGACCTCAAAACTAAAGTTTGGCGAATTTATGACCTCATTCTACAGTGATTCCTTTCCATACAACGAATTGTACCATCCCAGCAAAAGAAATATTATATTTCTGTACCACTGCCATTTTCACCAGTCATCGATCGGACAAGTACTTTGAAAACAACTGATACGAAATTCCTGGCAGGTGTATGTCAAAAAATACAATTATATGTATAAAAAATAACATGTTCAATAATATTGTATAATGTATGTGCCGCTTAAGATTTAAAATTTAAATTGCTTGGAATCATTTCGATCAATCTTAAACTATTTCTAGACTGTGAAATGTTGAAATTGGACACTTGTTTCCTCTATACAACAAAGGCTTCCCTAATGTATAAGAAAGTACACGTGTGCTATTCATTATATTTTATTCAAGAATTTTAAGCTTTTAATTGCGTCTTTGAAATTACTATGAGACTTGTAATTATTTATTGTGTTGTTCTTTGAAAATGCATTATTTAATTTCAATTAAAGATTATTTATGTAAGTGCGTTGTTCTTAATAAACAAAACATTAATTAAGGCAAAATAATTTTATACTATAAACACTTAGGGATTTAGCTTTTCTCCCATTCTTATAACTGAATTGATGTAGAAAATGTTTTTTCGTTCATTCGCATGAAATTAAATTACTTTGAGTCATACGTAAATTTTGTAGCCAGAAACATTGTTTAACCAACAATTCGCGCTATTTAAAATTGCTCTAGTCACACCATGACTTGCCACGACTTGCCACGAAAATGCTATTTTTTTTTTCTTGCACTTCAAAGGTTGAATGTATGAATACCAACTTTCGTCAGCGAATAAACATGATTTCGATGTATCCTAATCGAAATAGCAAAAATTATATGGAAAGTAGCTCAGTCGCGTGCATTAGTTTACTAACTATAAAGAAGAATATGTTGAAAACCATTGTAGACATTTTCAATGACAATTTACTGTTTTTCCACTATCTGGCTCGATTACCACCTAAGACTCTGATTCGCTACATCGAGTGAAGGTCTTTGTTTCTATTCTCGTTTAAAAATTAAGTTATGATATAATTAGTAATTGGATTTGTAACATTTAATAAATAACACAACACAACAAAATAGAGTTTTTCTTTGTGCTGTGTAAAACAATAGCTGATTCTTATGTATTTTTGTCTCCTGATTACGATGGCATCATTAGTTTTTCCCTAACAGCTCTAGTTTTAAAGATATAGTGACATTTAGCATTTGCATAATTTATACCACACAGAAAAAAATAAATTTCATTTTCTGTAAAGGAATTCAATGAAATAGTAAATATTTTGTCTAGAAATGGACCTACAAACAAATTTGTAAATATAGACAAAAATATCTCAACAATTTCATTGAAAAAAACGAGTTTTTCTCAGTTAACAAATTGTTTAAAACAATTTGTCTAAAAATATTTACAAATTGTAAACAAAAAAATTTACTAAATCAAGGAAAACGATTTTCTGAAAAATAGCAATGTTTTTGTCTGAATTTATAAAACAATTAGTCTAAAAATACTAACAAATATTAAAGAAAATAGTGTACTTAATCAAACAAAAATATTTACTGGTTTTTTTTTTTGTAATATATCAAACAAAATTTTTGTCATCAAACAAAATGTTGGGGTCATCATCATCACCATCCATTAAGTATTTATGAAATTTCACTTTGCTAAATGTGTTCAAGTCTGAATGTTTATCTAAAGACTCTAAAAAAATGAATGAGAATTAACGCAACGACATTAACGAATTGATTCACTCAAAAATCTTCATTAAACAAACTTGGTACAATCGCATTCCTTTTGCTATCATTGTTGTTGTTATTTGTGTGTATGTCATCTTCGGGGTTGTTTTTTTTACGCCACAGTTTTTTGTTTTTTTTTTGTTTTTAGTGTTTGCGTCCTAAATAAGAGTCCAACAAACAATTCATTAATTATATAAAGAACATTTACTGAAAATGAAATTTATTTTTATACAAACTTTTCTTTGAATATTTTTTCGTGATAATTTTTTCTGTGTTGTTTTTCTGTGAGATTTTTCGCTAAAGATTTTCTGTTCTAATGAAATATGCATAGGAACTAGCAATACCCATCCATAATCAATTTCAAGTCATTTTAATTAAACTTTAATATTTTATTGAAATGAAAAATATTAATCTGGGGAAAAAGCACATTACAAAATCAAAATTAATTCTAACTTAAAAATTTTAAAAAAAAAATTTTTTTTGTCGACCTGTGCTATTTAAAATAAAAGCTGTGAACTTAATTTTTTCCAACAAACTGAAAAACATCTTGAAATTATATTCACATATTTATATATATACGCAATAGAAAAAATATGTAAAATGCACAGTAGTCGTATATTAAATTTTCTTCATGCGCTGTTGTTTTGATTCCTGTTGAAAGACCGATGAAAGAAAGGACAAGTACAATACAAAACAACATAAAAACTATTCTATCGGATCATTTAATAAAAATGCAAATTATTTCGGTTATTTTTCCATTTCGATTCTGTCATAAACTTTAGCATTTCATATGTATTTCTGCTGTAACCCAGCAAACATTCAAGCTTGATGTCATATTGTGACTTATTTGAAAGCAAATTTTATTAGCTATTTTCAAATATTTCTCAAAATTGAGTAATAAATTTTAGTCGAACATGGTTTTTTATCCAAAGTTATTTGAATTAGTTTGGCTTAAGTTCGTTTTTAATTTAATCCTTCGATTAAATAATTTTTTATTTAAGACAGAATGCATGTAAATATTGAACATTCAAAGAAAAATGTTTTCCCGTACAGCCAAATTTTTCTTTGAATGTTCAATATTTACATGTTTTAGAATTTCTATCTTAAATAAAAAATAGTTTAATTTAATAGTTTAAGCCAAACTAAGATTAAAATAACTTTGGTTAAAAAAATTATAAAGTTCGACTAAAATTCATAACTTTTATTAAAACTCTAAAGGCACTTAGCTAAAATATGAATGTATTATACTGTTCCAAAAACTTGGGCAAAATAAACATTCAAAAAATCCCAGCATTGAAAATATCGATGATATTTCACGCTGGTAAGACAGAACTCAAAAAGCTTAAAATAGTTGAACATGATAAAGAAGAAATAATTAGTGAAGTTGCGAACCTTTACAAAAACTCAGTAGTAGGTGCGATTCGTCACGAGATGGGGCGACACATCTGTTAATTGAGTTTACTAAATTAACAGGATTTTCACTAGGTTGTTGTTGCTGTCGTCGCTGGAAGTGTAGGTAAAAGGGCTCTGATGAGAAGACTGTGGTGGTCTCGAAACATCTGATGTCAGTTCAACCTTCCGTACAGACAAATTTTTCTTTGAATGTTCAATATTTACATATTTCTCAAAACTTTATAAAATTTTAACCGTAAATAATTGTGGAGTATAAGGTGAACTTCTAAAACAAAGTTCTACAAATAAAAAAGTTTACAATCGAAATATTTGTGTTTGCTAGCTAAAGGGCCCCATACACTACACCAGTATGCACGCGCAATCACGTGTTGGCACCAGTATTTTGGTCGTATATAGGGATTTGGTGTGATTGTACGCTTTGCTGTAGCGCTGTCAAACTGAGTTTGATATTTTGCTGATGGTACCAGTTTGTGGTATTGTGTATGGTGAAATTAGCTCAGTAAACATCGGGGTAAAATACATATACTTGAATAAATTGCTCATAAATTATGAAAAATAAACAAAATAACTATTGTAAAGCCTTTCTGAAATAAAACAAGTCATTTCGAATAATTTTTTAATAAAAAACACGCATTTTTCTTAGTTTATATATTCAAAACAATATCAATAATAAATGCGGTGCGCACTATGATCAACAATTCATCCGTACAAAAATTAAAAAAAAAATTAATATTGCACCAGTATGCGTTTCGAGCACGATTCAACCAACACCACTTGTTTGTGCCAGTATACTGAAGTAGTGTATGCTCTGCTTAACTGATGTATATTTGTACAATCTGTCGACAGACGGTGAGGCACAAATAACATTAATTAAATTGCATCTTTGCAACTAATGATGCGATAACAAACCAAAGTCATAGCGGTGTACCCTATCTAAGCATTTAATCTTGATCGCCCTGTTGAAGAACATGATGAACTACAGGGAAAGAAAAACGCACAAGTGGCCTATAAAACTTGGAGTATTTATAGAAAATTTAAAATTGGTCTTTACTGGCTTAATATCAAACGATGAAATCATCACATTTCAAATGTTTGACCTTCTGTTTGTTAGTAATGGTCGTGTAAAATCACACCAGACAACAAAATTTTGCACTTAACAAATCTGAAATTCAAATTTTTTTTATGTAAATTCACTAGAAAGCATAAATAATTAACAGACAAAAGTTATTGTTGTTGTAAAAATAAAAATAAAATAAAATGAATTAAAAGTAAACTCTCGAAAAGGAAAATGACAAAAATAATAATTAAGAAACATTTATGCATGTTTTCACACGCATAACAAATACACCCATTTGTGCTAACATGCATATAAAACATACCTACACACGCATATTAGTGTTGTCAACTATTCGGGTTTTAAATCGTTCGAAATAAATTTTCATAATTGTGTTCTTGTTCGAACAGCCGAATAATTTAAAACTTTTATTCGACTATTCGAACGAGTAACTAATAAAAATTTTCATTCGAATAACCATTTTAAAAACACGATTTTTAATATATTCTATTACTTTCCTGCGGTAAATGTTATACAAATTGTGTTGAACGTACTTGTCCTATAGCTGGTGAAAATGGGAGTGGTAAAAAATGTTCCTGAGTTGTTTCCGGTGAAAAGAGCTCATATCACAAAATTACAACAAATTTTTGCAAAATATTGTCACTGTAAAATCAGATTTTATTTCAGATCTAAAATGTACAGTACAGTAGTTTAACTAGTAAAAAGGGAAACATCACAAGACAAGTAACTGAAGTTTGGGTCTAGAACCTATCACTGAGTGTCTTAATTATGTACAATGACAACCTCGTGTAAAATTTACCGGAGCCTTTCATATAAAGTTCCGTAACTCGAACCGGTTGCTAGTGCTTGAGAACCAGTCACGACTTGTCTTGTGACAGGCTCTCTTCCCTCTGGGGTAGTTTCGACTTTTTTTAAGAGAAGTAACACAATCAGGTAATTAATGCCTACCAGTTAATTAATTAATGTGTACCTTCCTTGGGAAAGGGATAGTGTAGAGAGATCAAGTGGCAAAGTGGGAGAGAGATAGAAAGCTTAATTCATTTACAACTCTGCTATTGCGCGTTTTTTCTTTTGTTGAGCAGTGTTGCATCAATTCTGGTGGCAAGTAGAGGCATTAATTTCTTTAAGCTGTGTAGCCATTTATTAGTTATTTTACTTCGCTGGCTGCTCTGCTACAATACCGACGAAGAAGGGTGCTGTGAAGTGTATTAGACCTCAGGGTTTTTAGTCAAACGCGCTAACCACTCAGTCAATAGCACCCTATTTTACGTAAACGTAAATGTAAACTAATTTTATAAAAAGGAGCTGAAGAAAAATGTTCGAATGTTCGCAAAAACTGTTCGAACTATTTTTTATTCTAAATTGAAAATTTTTGTTCGTTCGAACAAAAATGGAAATAAGTTGGTTGAATATTCGAATAATTCTTATTTGAATGACAACACTATTAAATATATGTATACAATATATTGAAAATTTAAAAATGGCCTTTGCTTGCACGTGTGTATGGCAAGTCAGTCAGTCAGTCACTCTGACGTTCAGTTAACCAGCTTTTCAGTTTATATTCTTTAGTGTGTAAATTTAATTGTACACAATTTACTATTGAACGTGTAAAATTGAAATTTTATTGAATCAACCTACATAGGCATACATACAAATATAAATATGTATGTACGTATGAACTTTTACACATACATATGTATGTTATTATGTCTACATCCAGCAAAAACGTTGCTCAAATCAAAGATGGATTCGATGATTTTAGTACTTGCACTTGATTCAATAAATATTAAGTTTTGTTTGAGAAGTTTTTATAAAAGGGGTACCCCTTGCAAAAGAACTTACATTTTCACAGCAATTTACTACTTACTATTCTACTACTAGCATCTAAAAAATATGTACATATTAAAAATTTATTTTTAGAAAATTTCTATAAAGTTTTTATTTCAGATATTTTCACAAAATTTATTACACTGTATAATAAAGTCGATTTTTTTCAAAATTGCAAGATTCCAGGGGAAATTCTAACCCTCTAACTCTTTGTTGTAAGGGTCTTTTTGCCCCTTTATTAAAAAAGGTGCAAAAACTTCCTTTCTGCGGCGATATGGCGGGCTAATTTGTTCTACGAAAATGTTACTTGTGGTGTTAAAAATATCTTATACCTTAAATGTAAGACCTACATGACTGCCTATGCCGAGTAGTTATTGTGAATAAATACGAAATTAACCCTTAAACACATGCTACTTTTTTAATGATATCTGGATTTCAAATTGGTTATGGGGCTGGGTTATCTTTGAAGACCTATTGTAGAATTTAATAGCAAATATTTTAATAGAATATTTCAGCCCGCTACAGCAGTTTCTTGTCTCGTTTTTTAAGAAGAATTAGAGGGTTAAAATGTTCCACAAAAATTTTTATCGCATACTGGAATTTAATGGCAAATATTTTTGTAGGATATTTCAGCCCGCTACATCACTGCTGAAGGGGAGTTTTTGATCCTTTTTTTAATAAAGGGGCAAAAAGATTCATACAACGAAGAGTTAGATTGTTAAAATATTTCACAAAAATATTTCTCTTGTTGTTTTACATCAAAGTTCTGAACACATGTTTTTTTTCCTATGCCGAGTACTAATTGTACCAATTGTAAATAATTACGAAATTAACCTTTAAACTTATTTTAAGCTTTGAATGATTTCTGGCTTTAAAGTTGAGTCTGGAACTTGGATTTCTTTAAAGACTTATAGTAGAATTGCTCTGGGACAAATATTCCCCCTTATTCCGTAACTATTTGTCGACGTCACGTCAAGAGAATACCAAAAAATTGGTACATTTCTATTCGCCATCGACAACACTTTACTATTACTATAACAGCCGCTTACTAATCTCTAAGGTACAGAAAATGGGAAGCGGCTGTTAATAGTATGTAGTAAGGTTTTTTCGACAGCGAGTAGACAAGTGCCAATTTTTTTTGGTATTGTCTTGACGTGACGTCGACAGATAGTTACGGAATAAGGGGGAATATTTGTATGAGTTCAAAAAAATACCGTTTTTATTCAACATCGTGAGCATGACTTCAAATCCATTGAATTGGAACTAAATAAGACATGTAAAAATCATTAGAAATTATCTTTTTGTAAGTTCCTATTTCACTGGGACATAAGAAAGAAAGTAATCAAATAACTACTACCAGGTAATGATATACGCTGTCGCTCATCTGATTAGCTTCACCATTTTAACAGTGCATTTTAGCAGTTCTCTCAAAACAATTGCAAAAAGTACTAATAAATTGCGTATATTAATCTTCGCTTTACCAAAGGTTTTTATACACACACACAGAAAAAAAAGACAAGAATTATGTTCAATAACACCATGCTACTGAAAAAAATATGAATTTCAATAACATTTGTCATTAACTTAATACAATATTTCTTTATATGTCTTTCTTTCACATACCGGTTATTTCTTTTGTTTTCATACATAAGTGCATAAAACAAATTTTATCTCATAAAAAAAAATGACTGGGACATGGCTTGAATGTAGAGAGCATCATTTACGTCCGGGAAGCCCGGTTTTGTATCCAAGGCATGTCAACATTTTTTTTTTAATTTATATTGTTTTTTTTTTCTTTTGAAATAATTTTGTTATCAATATAGCATAATTCTTTATCACAGGAAATTTGAAAAAAAAAATTATTGAATACCGGGATTTTTGTTGTCAAAAACGAAACCTATTTTTTTCTGTGCATACATCGTTTAACAATACCCAGCCGGGTATTTGCTGGGTACATTTAAAAACAACTACACTACAGGTTAAACAAAATTAAATTTTGTTTTTTATAAATTTGTTTGTATTCACTTTTTATATCGATTATCTCCACTAAGCGTAAACATGTATGCATGAATGTGCATGTATGTGCATGCTTGTATATTGCAACTTTTGTGATATGCATGCATGTGCTTTTAAAATAAATTTATTAGATAAACGTATACATACGTACATATACTACATTTCAAATTATACACGTAGACAAATAAATTTCAATTTATTTATCTACGACTTTTCGTTAAAAATTAAATTACAAAATATTATTATAGTACGAGTAGACATTGAATTTATTGCTATTTGAAGTTTACAATACGATTAAAATCGATACAAAAAAAGTATGCATGCATGGTTTAGTGTAGTAACTAGTTAAGACACTCAATAACGATGGATACATAAATTGATAACATGCTCTGGTTAAAAAAGAAATAAAGTCAAAAAGCTACGTAGTATGATGTGGAGAAATTTCAAAATGGGAATTTTTCTGTTTAAAAACTTGGCGGGAATCATTTTAATGTTGTTCATTAAGGATTATTCAAAGTCTTGCAAACAGTTTATTCAATGAAATTATATTGAATCCGAAGTAATTATTAGGCTAAGGTCAGGCGCGGATCCAGCTTGAGCTTTTGGGGAGGGGGGTACTTTTAAGTAAAACATACTATTTTTCAAAACTTCTTTTAGAAATTCTATAGAAATTTACTCGTTTGGGGGGGGGGGAATATCTCCTTCCCCCCTTGTATCCGCGCCTGTCTAAGTTTCATCAAGTTATATGCATTCAGAAAGAATCACACATGATCAATATTCCAAGAAACAAGGGAAAACTCAACATCAATTTCATATCCAACCGACACAGTAGAACAGAATAACGTTATTTTCGAAAGCCGCTACATAAAATGGTTGAGCACATATTATGCCTTGAATACAAGATTTCCTATACCGAATACTAATTGCGAATAAGTAGAAATTAATCCTTAAACATATTCTAAATTTTGAATAATTTCTGATGTTATAAGTTTTAGTCGTACTATATGGGCTTATATCCAAAGAAATTTTATTAGTTTGGCTTGAGTTTGATTTTAATTTAATTTTTCAATTAAATTATATTTTTATTTAGAGATAAATATGAAGCATGTAGACAAGGGAAAATTTGATTGCGCGGAGGGTTGAACTGGCACGTTTCGATAGCTTCCGCTGTGTTCATCAAAGATCTTTACCGCGTAGACCACTCGACCAAACTCTTGACTGCAAACAACCGACTTTGATCGAGTGTCTTATGCGGCAAAGAACTCTGACAAGAATAGCGACAGCTATCGAAACATGTCAGTTCAACCCTCCGCGCAGTCAAAAATTTTTCTTTGTGTACATGCTTCAAATTTATCTCTAAATAAAAATATAATTTAATTGCTAAATTAAATTAAAACCGAACTCTTCTGGTGTTCAAATTAAGTCGGTAGCTTGTGCGTCTTTGAAGTTGAACTTTGTAGTAAATATTTTTGTAGAACATTTTAGTCCGCTATATCGCTGCTGAATTTGAGTTCTTTTCCCATTTTTTTAACAAATAAAAAAATTTGTACACCGAAGATTTAGATAGTTAAAATGTTTCTCGTGGTCTTTTACATAAAACTGCTGTACACATCTTATACCATCAAAGTAACGCTTACTACAATATTTCTTGTGTCGAGTACTAATTGTCTCGGGGCCCAGGTGTTAGGTAGACATTTTATCAAACTTTATTATTTTTTACCAGTACACTACCCATATTTTACTTCACCATTTTTTTCTTTTACTCTTTTGACATAATTTCAGCAGAAAAGATGTTTTGTTGTATCAATTTGCCGACACCTTATTGATGTGCATTCAGCAGATATTTCCCTTAAAAAGTGCAAATGAAAATATAAAAAAATATCATTTTGATAAATCAATATTCATGCTGGCAAACAATATAACCCTGAACACATTTTAAATCCACTCAATATTAAAGTTTGTAATTTATTTTACGTTTTTAATGCTGATGTAGACCTTTTGTTTTTTACGTTTAATCCTTACAAAAATATAAAATAAAATTGGCCTTTTTCGTGTTATGGCAATCTTTTCATAAATATTGTGGTGGGGGGCCATTAAAAAATATTGAAACATTTTTGTCATCAATGGCTTAAACTTCTCTCACTTTTTTTATTTTTACTGTAACTTAAATTTAATGCATTCATATTGTTTTTACGGAAAATGCATTCATTCATGTGCAGCTAACGAGAATGAACTCTGAGCAGGGCAAATCTGAAATAAGTACAAGAGGTTGGATGACATTTAAAACAATGAATCTTTTTTTTGCATCTGCTTAAAAATAAACATCTCCGCATCCTTTGCAAACAGCCAAAATGTAAAATGATAAAAATGTCTGTTCCAACCACGTACCAGGCCACACGGCCTGAGTCATCTTTTAGCAGAGTCATCGCAATCGCGCAAAAATATTTTAACTTTGTAGAGTAACAAAGAGAGTTAAGTAATGCATATTATTAGATTAAGTTAAAAAAGCCTTAAGCATTCTTTAATGTTAAAAGAAGTTTAAGTTTTCTAGTTTTTAAATTAAAGATGTGTTTTATTCTGGTATCTGTCTACGATCCAAAAACTCGGCTTTGGTTCCGTATGATCTCGCAGCCCAATACTGATCACCGTAACGATAACGTGACTTGAAAGTTTAACATACAGTAATTGATCCTTCGAGTATGTCATGTCTTAGTATTTTTTCGAAACCACATGTCATATACACTAAAATTATCTGAGTTCAGAAAAAATAAATCAGCTATCATGCCGCAATGCAGGTCCGCAGCAGTGATGCCAACTTTTGAGACTAAAAACGCGTGAAATTCTTCGAAATTGAAAAAAGATACGTTTAAAGTCCTAATTGGCACACACATACTATTACATTTTGCGCTAGTACGGTAACACTTGCTCTTACAAAGCAAAAGCAAAAAACAAGCGACAGCACAACTTGCTTGTTTGAATGTTCATGCCAAACTGGTTGATTTTATTTACTTTTAGTTAATACGTGTGAGTACATACGTGTGAGAGTAAAAAGCACCATGTGATATGTTTTGCGGGTTGATGGTTTAAAGCATCAATCGGCAAACAAATACTATTACATTTTGCGCTTGTATCGTTTTTTTTGCAACTCTCGCTCTTACAAAAGCTTTGGTTAGTATATATCAAGCAATAACAAGAAACAACCGACAACAAAACATGCTTGTTTGAATGTTCATGAGAAACTGGTTGATATTTTTTACTTTTAGTTAATATGTGCGAGTTCATACGTGTAAGAGTAAAAGGGTAAAAAGGCCCATGTGCTATGTTTTGCGGGTTGGAGGTTTGAAGCAATACGCAGCAAAAGTTTTCGAAAAAGCGCGAAAAGGGGCTAACTTATAAACACGATTAAATTTTGGGGCCATCTTCCAAAGCACAACCAATTTTGAAAGAAATAGAAGACTATTATTTATTTAAAGCAAACTTATAACAGAAAGTGAGTAAAAATAATCTTCTCTCCTTAATTAATATGTCGCTATTACTAGAATAAGAAAAGGACAAGTTCGTAAAAAGTGAAAAGGGGCTAAAAAGGCTGAATGATAATTGTAAAAAGTGCTAGCTAGATTTGCGCGTTTTTTAGTTTGGGGGTTAAAAAAATTTTTCGGGTTTTGAGTGACTAAAAAGGGTCTACATCTAGCCCGAAAAGGGATAAGCTGGCACCCCCCTTGTACGCACTGCTTAGATATTATCATTTTAAAGGATTGTTATTCGTCCGGCACACATTGGTTGCTATTGCTAAAAAAAATTAATAATAAATCTGTATCTTTGAAATTTGCGATCCGATTACAAAATGAAGAATGTAAGAATCAATGCTTTTGCCAGGAGATATTTGCGAAATACAAAATAAAGTCGAGTCCGAAAACAGAAATTTCAAAATTCAAAACCATAGATCTTTGAAACTATCAAATATATCTTAGTGAATAAAATGCGTTTACTTCATCGACTTAAAAACTTTGCAAACATTGTAAGGCATTAAAATCGGATAATATTTGTAAAAGTTTTAAGACCTACAAAGTTTATGATGACCGAGGTAGTCAACTTTGATACCCTGTAGCCTACTGTGTCTTTCAAGACTTTGAAAATTGTACACAATAAAGACATGTCAGTTGGCTACAATTCTGTAAATAAATAAAGAAAATTAAAACACCATTTTTCTGGATATTTAAGGATAAATTATACTTTGACATTTTAGACGAACTTGTAGCAGAAAGCAATGTCCCTTTTACCCGACTGTGCGACGCAAAGAAGGGTATTATTGTGTTTATCAGCCTATGTATGTATGTATGTATGTATGTATGTATGTATGTATGTATGTATGTGTGTTCCTTTGGGGCACCATAGAAACCGAACGCGTGGGCCGATTTTAATGATTCTTACGTCGATTTGCGAGTGGCACTAAAGATATGGCGATAGTCAAAATTCGATATGGCGGCCACAGACGCCATTTTATGAATACGAAAGAAATAAAAATTTGGCGAACTATATTGAAATGGGGCTCATTCGACAGGTATTTGAAAATAATCTTTAGGTTTCTCTTATCGTTTTTCATTTCGAATGACCATTTAGGATCTCTGACGGTTTAAAGCTGGCTAACAACCAAAACACCCAATTCCGTAAGAGTGAAGTTTTAACAAAAAATCTAAAAAAAAATGAATTAAAAAATTTAAAAAACCCGACTGCGTAAAAAAAGAAAAGAAAAAAAAAAACAAATCCAGTGTGTGGAACATAGCGACTTTTACAGTAGGGAAGCATTAAAAATCGAATCTCCAAATCTTTGCAATAATGGTTCGCTGATGTAAAAGTCGCTTTGTTCCGCACCCTGGACTTGTTTTTTTTTCTTTTCGTTTTTACGCAGTCGGGTGGGTTTTTGATATTTTTAATTTCTTTTTTATTAAGAGGAGACTGAAACCTTTCGAATAACATTAACTTCATTTATATCCGATTGCGTGTTCAAAAGTTATTCAATCGTCAATATGACCAACTTTTCTCAAAAATGGCCGAGATGCCCAAGTTTGGAGAGGTCTATAAAATAGAAACCATAAGAGGTATTGAAATAGTTTTTCATCATGTTCCGCGCACACAGGAGTATAAGATATGTTTCGATTTTCATTTACATCGGGGAGGTGAAAAATCCAAATCGTTGTTTTCATGTCGAAAATTTTCGTTTTTACCCCATATTAAATAAATAAATTTAGATAATCGTCGTAGGAGGCGTAGAAACTTATACAAAACCCAGCAAACATTTTATATTCGATATGAATCTATTTTATTTTTCTACATCTTTATACAATCAGTTGCCCCTTGGGTGACAATAAAAGTATTTATAAGGTAATGAAAAATAAAATCTAAATTAAAGCATTTATTAAATTTATTATTTGAGATATGAAATGAAATTGGGAGAATATACATATAGCAAAAAAAATCCCATACAAAAATATGATTTTCTTATAATCCAATATTTTCGTATACTTCTTTCTTTTCTTCCCTAATATTCTTTGGAATATATCACTCTCTTAGATCACCTAGATTTTTGGCAAATTAGCTTACAGAAGAGTAACAGAAAATAGTAAACGAAATCAGAAAACCATAAATTTCACAGATTTCAGTAATTTGCAAACACAAAACTCCCTCCCAGCATGTATTAAAAGGATCGATCCTTTACTTCCACCCACCAAATATGTACATGTATAAACTTAAATGTACTCTTGCGCACATTTATTCACACGCAAAGAAAAATAACAAAAATGTTAACTTTTTTATGCTGAAATTGCAAAATTTATTGTCATTTTGTTGTTTGCAAAATGTCGCATTGCAAGTGGTTTAAAAATGTTTTTTTATTTGTGGTGCTTCTTTTGCTTTTGGGGCATTTAAAAATTTTCAAATACCATAAACTGTGGTAAAAGTTTGCTTTTTCTTTTTAATGCTGGTATTCCAGCCACAATTGTAAATTTATTGCGAATATAATAAATGAAATGAACTTAATCATGGAAGAAGTAAAAAAAACGTTGTGTGCTGTTATTTCATGTAAAACAGGGATATAAATGTTTAAAAAGGTACGATAGGAAGGAGTGTAGTGTAGTAGTAGACATACATGTGTATTATGTGGTAAAGGTTAACAAACATAATTTTGTTGGTATCTTTAAAAAGTTAGCGGATTTTTAAGTTGGTTTAGAATTAAAGGTTTAAAGCTTGAAGTGTAACTTAAAAATTAAACTGTAATTATGTTTAAGTAAGCTTAGCCAAATAAGAAATATTATAACAACGATCTTGTTCCGCTTAGGAAACCAATATCTTGACGACAGTAGAAATCAATAATACACTAACACTCAACAAACATTCCAAACAAGACAATGAGTTAAGATGATGCAATATGCAAAGCAATGCAAGGCAAACCAAAGCAAAATTTATTTCACTATAATTGCAATAACAATTATAATACAGCAGCCAATAATAATAAATAATAAATATTTACATTCTGTATATTCCAATGTAACAAATTCAAAGATTCCACGAATATTAAAGAAATCAAGTTTAGTGAATGTGAACATAGTCAACGATTACAAAAGTCTAATGACTTTGCTTTCGACATGAACAAACAAGATTCTGACAAAATAAAGCAAGTAGAAAAATTGTTAGATTTAAATATAATACAGTCGTAAAATAAGTATAAAAAATTAGAGTAAAAATGGGAATGAGAATCAGTATTGCCATTTATTTTGCGGCCGCAACAGATCTTATGAGATGAGCTATCAAAAAACATACGTACATGAAAATAAATTGGTGTTCATGTACGATTGTTTATTAGAATAAATGAAAAGCGATGGTTTTCATTAAATTACTTTTATTAAGCGCCCCACACACTTGCAATATAATTGTGCAATTTTTCATATTGCACAATAATATTGTCAATGTGTATGTCATATTAGAAGGCTGTACAATATATTGGCCAAAATCAAAAGGCTTTTAATTTTATTGCACAATAAAGAAAATTGTGTAATGTGTTGGCAACATTGTTCATTGTTATGTTTACTTTTGCTCCGTCAGGAAAATGGACTAATATTTTGCTTAAAAGTATTGTGCAATTTATTGCATAGTATAGGTCGAAACGGAAATAATATGTACAATAATATGTGCAAAAATATTTTGTAATGGGTGGCACGCTTTAACCTAATACCAATAAAAAAAATATGTGAAGAAATTCGGATTTCCAATACATTATGGCAAAATTTTCATGCGTATGAGTAATATTAAGGTACCATCATATTACTCATACGTACATATGAAAATTTTGCCCTAAAATATTGGAAATCCTCACTTTCTTTACGTATTTTTTATTTTATCCAAAGTTATTTAATTAATTTGGCTCAAGTTCATTTTCAATTTAGGCTTACGATCAAATTATTTTTTATTCAAGAAAGAAACTCTAAAGCATATAAATATTGAACATTCAAAGAAAAATTTGGATGTACGGAAGATTGAACTGACAGCTGTTTGGAGACTACCACAGTCTACTCATCAGAGCCCTTTATCTACACTACAATCGACGGTAGCAACAACACCTTAGCGAAAATCCTACTAATTTTAGTAAGCTCAATTAACAGACTGTCGCCACCTCGCGGAGAGTCGCACCTTTTAATCAACTTTTTCTACATGTTCGGAACTTCACTAGCTGTCTTTTTTTAGCATGTTCAACTATTTTGAGCTATTTTCATTTCGATCTTACCACCGTGGAATATCATCGATATTTTCAATGCTGGGATTTTTTAATGTTTATTTTGCCCAAGTTGTTTTGACACACTGTAGTTTAATGTGTGTTTCAGCATGGTTTATTTGTATAAAGAGAAGTAACACGATCAAGCAATTAATGGCTAACAGTTAATTAATTAATGCGCTCGCTACCTTCTTTGGGAAAAGGATAGTGTAGAGAGAACATGTGGTGATGTGGGAGAGAGATAGAAAGGTTAAATTTACAACTTTGCAATTGCGGGTTTTTTTATGTGTAAACATCTATACGCTAGGGGTTAAAAATCTTTTTCACAATACAATCACAAATTTTGAGTAAGATTAATCTTACTATAACGCGGTGTAAGCTGTGTATGAGTGTATTAGTGTAATCATACGGACAACAAGAAGTACAAAGAAACTTAACAGCTGCATAGAAATACACTAACACTGGCAAAGGGAGTCTCAAGGTCAAACTCATGCAGTAAGGTCGTACGTTTGTTGGTTGGTGCTGTGTTGCCGTGTTTTTGAATTGAGTGAGTATTTCGGCGTTGCCGTTTTTGATTTTTGCAGGGAACTTCTGGGATTTAGGGGATTTTTTATCCAGTTTTTCGGGATTCAGACCCGGTTCGTCTCGGATTTTGAACCCGGGTTTTTTGAAAAAAAAAACTTGTTTTTCGGTTTTACCGAATTTGTTGCTGAACTTGATGCGATATTTGGCTGACGGCTTATTGACTGCGTTTGTCTTTGACTGTTGGTTATTTTGCTGTTTAACTGCGGTAATTCCAACTATTTTGTAAGGGTATATTATTATTATTTTTTTTTTTACTTTTTTATGTTTGTACACGCATAACTCTATCATTTGTGAACCGATTTTTAAAATTCTTTTTTTGTTGGAAAGGGTTTACCTGCAGTTTGGTCCCATAATTTTTTTTCGAAAATCGGATGGGGAAAATTTGCTACCACACCCCCATGCATAACTCTGTCATTTGTAAACCGATTTTCAACATTTTTGTTTTATTTGAAAGGGTTTGACAAAAATTGGTCCCAACATTTTTTGTCGCAAATCGGAGGGGGAAATTTTCTCCCCCCCCTCCCCTGTATTAGTCTGTCATTTGTGAACCGATTTTCAAAATTCTTGTTTTGTTTGAAAGGGTTTGACAAAGATTGGTCCCAAAATTTGTTTGTCGAAAACCGGAGGGGGAAATTTTGAGTAAGATTGTAATAACGCGGTGTGAGCTGCGTATGAGTGTATTAGTGTAATCATACGGAGATCAAGAAGTGCAGAGAAATTTAACAGCTGCATAGAAATACACTAACACCATCTAGTGCGCAATAGTAGTAGTAGTAGTAGTAGTAGCTACTAATTTTCACTAATTGTCGTACATTATGTTATCGTAGGCTAATAAAAACAAAGAAATAAAATGAATACAAAAACATTTAATTTTAATAACTTTTAAAAAGATTTTTTGCACTTTTAATAAGAAATTTACTAAAACAAAGCAAAATAAGGAAAAGAAAACACTAAACTTGTCAAACTTAAAGTCTTCTTCGTCTTTGAGATTGTCATTCATACATAACAGCTGCATATAAACACCATCTAGTGCGCAATAGGAGCTACTAATTTTCACTAACATATAATTGTGCTAGCGCTGTACAGTTCGAAAACCATTGCTGTAAAATAACTACATGCGCTACATTTCAGTAAACAGCTGATTAATAGCTAACAATACATCAAATACAATATAATAAAATATTTTACAAAACAAAAAAAATGTTTCATTACTAGATGTTTACACATCTCCCCTGTGATCGGACTCACATTATTTTTTTTGTAGAGCAGTGGTTCAAGCCCCTCTGGTGTAAAGTAGAGGGAATCAGTTGTTTAAGCTGTATAGCCATATTATTAGTTCCTTTACTTCGCCGATGGCTCTGCTACAATACCGACGAAGCAGGGTGCTGTGAAGTTTATTAGAATATGTTAGTATTAATCGCTGCCGATACTGCCAAAGTAATCAGTGCTATGCCTTCATCACTTTAACAGTCCAACAACAACCAACACAATAACACACCAATGTACATGAGAAGAATGTATGATGTTGTTGGCTTGCCTGAAACTAGTCTTGAACTTAAGACCTCAGGGTCTTGTAGTCAAACGCGCTAACTACTTAGCCAACAGCACAATCCAAAGTCCAAGTTTCGTCATTCTTAATGCGTATGATTTTTACATAAAACGTTTTGTAATCGGATCGCAAGTTTTAAAGATACTGATCATTTTTTCCAATTGGAACCACCGTGCGATATTTTCATTTTTTTTGCTTTGAATTGTAGTTGTTGTTTAAGCGAAGGTACAAAACTAAAAGTAAGAGAGTTCAATAAATTGAATGACCTTATATGCAGATGTTTTGTTTTGTGTATTTTGCTTTGTTTTTTTATTGTCAGCATAATAATTAATTATAGTTGCATATGTACATATACTTCAAATGAACAAAGTTTCATAAGAGTAATTAATTCATATTCATCTTAATTAACTATTGTAAAGCAATTGTAATTGATTGATAGATTAACAACTCATAAATGTGTATTGAGAGCTTTTATTATTTAGAGAATTCAATAATCCTGTCAGTAATTAATTTAAAGGGCAAACTATGGTGTAAGAAAAACTCCTCTCACAAAGTATTTAATTTTATTCCTCGCTTCTTTTTTCAAATTTAAAAGCCAACTTTATTTATTTGTTCAATGCAATATAATACACATAAATATATTTACATGCATACGTAGCTGAAAGTTAAAAGTAAACTTTTCCTACAGCACCTCCAAGCATGGTTAACTCGCCCATATTTTATACCGGAAACAATTTATAAATAATACATTTATCCATGTCTACATATTTTTGTATTTTTGTATGAATTTAAATATTTACATTCACATGTAAATAAATTTATAAAACTGCATATAAAATGTTATTTTCTTCTGGTATTGGTGTATTACGTATTTGGTATTTTTAAAATTTATTAGTCTGCCCAAAGGATTTAAATGAGCAAAAATAAGCATAACAACAAAGAAGCTAACAATAATACAATATGTATCAATGTTTGTATGCATGAAAAATAATTGGAAAAGTTTTTCTTTTTTTTCTTTTTTTATAAATACAATTTGGGTTTTATACCTAAAAACTGACACAAACTTTTATTTTAATTTAGAGGAGTAAATCAAAAGTACAAACACGCACACACACTCACACACACACACACACCCTGCAAGTACATGATCATTTATTTGAGCTTCTACTTGTAACAAAAATAACCAATTTCATTTTTATTATCTCTATTACAAATAAATGAATAAATATTTATTCAAATATTATGTAGAAATTTTGTTTTCCTAAATAAAATGTGTCAGCTTAAAATCGATGTATAGAAATAGCAAAGCTATTTAATCTTTGTGACAGACTCAGAGGCAGTTTGACTTTCGATATGACAATATTTTTAATGTTTTTACTCGAAATAATAAAAAAAAAACTTTTGAAATACATTTATTTATTGAATTTCATTTCGATTTTCAATGTATTTTTTAGTATTTTTTTTAGCAATAGTCGTCGTTAGCAAACATTGTAATAATACTAAAAAAAATTGCTTAACTTTAAGAAATTTTGCAAAAATCAAAGGAACAGATACCAGACTATTTCAATAAGTCTTTACAAAATCAGACAAAAAGCAATAAAACTAAAAAAACGAAGACACTTGATATAGCATTGATGTCAAATTACATCAGCGTTTTGATGGTTTTTCTGCCAGTGACATTATATTGATGACAGTTTGTCACCAAATTGATTCCAATTCGTAGTGTCACTGATATCGGTGTGTCTGCATTGATGACAGATTTGTCATCATTGTCATTCATGACAAGCTGATGTAAAAATTAGCATCACAATGGTGAAAAGTGCTATGGGGTCACAAACGAAGACACTTGACATAGCATTGGTGTCAAATTACATCAGCGTTATGACGCTTTTGCTATCAACCTTAATACCTCAATAATTCCCCTCGAATCCAGTGTACAAACCATTTCCGAATCAAATAAAAAATAGTACATATTACAATTTTTGAAATATTGCTAAATATTGTTTTGACATTGATCCCATTTTTTCTTGTTCATTGTTTGCCAACAAATTAATATCAACTTTGCAATGTACTAATTCACAAAACATGACATTCGATATGAAATTGTATTAAAACAAAAAAAAAAGAAAACAATTCATTATTTATGACATGGTAATATTCATAAATATGTACAATGTTTTTATTATTAATATTTACTAAAATTTCTTTGATATTATTTTTTTCCTGTTTTGTCCTTTTTTGTTTTGTTTTACAAAACACATAAAGAAAAGACGACGTATGTAAGGACATGTTGTGAAAGTAGTTGTTTTTATTTTGCCGTATTTATTTGTCGTTTCTGCTGAAAACGTGCTAAAACATGAGCTGTTATCTCCCTTCGCTTTGCTTATGTGTTTCATTTTTTTAATAATATTTTTTATTTATGTTTGCTGCAAAGTATGCAACAATATTTAAAATTATGCAAAGCATGCAATTTACACGATACACAGGCAAGCACACAACATGCAAGCAATGAACACTTTTTGTATGTGTATTGTTCGCACCCAGCAAACACACTGGCTTAAATTGAGAAGTATTTGATATGAAAATTTCGGCAATATAAGGATAAAATTCGTTAACTAATTTATAAGACCGGTCAGGTAATATACAGATTTTTCTGTTAAATATCTCAAAGAATATTAAATTTCCTTTCGATAATAGCGCGGAAAATGTGTTGAAACAGCGTACCAGAAGTTTCCCAACTATTATACCGGTAATGCTTAAATTTTTTTTCTCACATCAAAAATGTCGCCTAAAAAATTGTTCACTGGGTAGTTACAACAGGAAACTTTTATATGCATGTAAAAAAAACAATGATTGCAAACAGTAAAATTGTATGTAGTAGTATTATTTTATTTTTTTATTGTGCTTAAAAGAGAGTGTGTATCAGATTGGGCATACATGCATGTACAATCTTTTGTGATCAAAGTTTTTTTTTTCAACGTCTGTATGAGTGTATTTAAGGATCTGATAATTTAATTGTTGTTGCTTTATGCAGTAATTGCAAATAGACTTGTCGAAAATATTTATTATACATTGTTCAAGCATTTTGCCGAATAAGACCTTTTTAATGCAAACAAAATTTACGGCTAACAGATTTTCAATTTGTGTTAGAAACTATTTTAGTCGATAAAAGCCAAAATTATAGTAATAATAATGTTGTAAAATGTGGTATTAAAGATAAAAAATAATAATGCAATTATTATGGAAAAGGGTCCTGCATAAACACACTCGAACACGTGTTTAATTTTCAAAAACTTTCGCTACTCTAAAAATGCGGCATGATTTCTAGTCTGTCATAATTGATATGAACTGAGAATGACGGTTGTTTTTTAATAACAATTTTTGAATCTTGAATATCAAACTCCTATTTCCTGTAAAAAAATAAAATAAAAGAAAACCCCGTCATGGCGCTGACTAATAATATCCACTTGTCATCATTGTGATGTAAAACTTTTCATAAGTTTGTCATCTTGTCATCAATCATAATCCATCCACACAATTCTGTAATCAATGAAATAATTAAAAAAAACGTTAATAAAAGTTTTCTAAATTTTACTTGTTTCTATTTTAATTTTACTTTTTACTATTTCATTTTTATCCGTACAACAAAAGTGTTTTGTTTTAGCTACGCTCTCCGTCTGTCTGTCAGTCTGTCTATCTGTTTGTATGTCTATCTGTCTGTCACAGGCTGTTTTCTAGAGAACCGTAAAAGCTGCAGATATGAAATTTTCGCAGAATATGTAAATTTTGACCGCTACACCAACGAATATATGACAGTTAAAAATTAAAGGGTGTTCTAGAGCGAGCAACGAAACATGTTGAAATATTAATGTAATATACAGACACTTATATATAGACACTTGAAATTTACAAAGTTAGTGTATTATTATACAGACTAAACTAATTACCACTGATACTTAAAATAATGAAAATTAAAGGCTATTCTATCACTTAATGTAATTTTGACTATGTGATTTAGACAATTGCTGTATCTTAAAAACCGTAAGAGGCAACTCTTGAAATAAAAAAAAAATACAAAATTAAAAAAATGGCAAAACGAAAAATCGCCAAAATTAAAATAGGACTTGAAGAATAAAAAAAGGACCAAAAATAAAAACGCAAGAAATCGCCAAAAATAAAAAGAGGGCCAATTAACAAAAAAAATCGCCAAAAACCGAAAAAAATCGCTAAAACAAAAAAAGCACCAAAATTTAAAAAAATTTTCAAAACTAAAAATATCATCAAAAAAAGAAAAAAAATCGTCACAAATGGGAAAAATCTACCAAAACCAAAAAAGCGCCGAAACAAAACAAGTGCCAAAACAAAAAATATCGCCAAAAAACCGAAAAAATCGCTAAAACAAAAAAAGTGCCAAAACTAAAAAATCTCTAAAACCGAAAATCACCAAAAACCGAAAAGAATCGCCAAAACGAAAAAAAGCACTAAAACTGAAAAAGCGCCAAAACTAAAAAATCGCCAAAACTAAAAATAATCAAAAACGAAAAAAATCGTTGACACAAAAAAACGCCAAAACAATTAAGTCCCCAAAACTAAAAAAAATTACAGGAAACTAAAAAATTGCAAAAAAAACGAAAAATCCCCAAAAATCGATAAAAATCACCAAATTAAAAAAGCGTCAAAAATAATAAAAAATCGTTTAAAAACGGAAAAAACTTAACAAATAAAAAACCAAAATTAAACGAAAAAGCAAAACCAAAAAATTGCCCAAATGAAAAAAAGGCTGATTTATGTCCAAAATATTTTGATGCTACCCCATTGTGCAATTTTGCATGTGCTAGTTTTAGTTCAGGATAAAATATTTGTAGCTTAATTTTTTACACAAGTTCAAATGTTATTATTTAGATTTCTGCCACACTAACAACAAGTCTTTGTCTGTTTGCATCTGTACTAGTATTTACTACTAAATAAATGCATTCATATATTTAAGAATTTAAAATAGCTTTATTTATTGTTTTAGTAGATAAACATGCATTTAAAATGCATTTAACAACTTATTCGAATATAAATGTGTTTCAAAATTTGTACTTTTTATTAATTTCTTAATAAATACTTTTAGAGTTTCTATCTATGCTTGTTTGTGTGAGTAATATATTGCAAATACATTTTAAATCTAGAAAATTGATGCAGCATGTTCGTAAATAAATGTCTCTGTATGTGAAAGTATTTACTTAGAATGATTGCGTGTAGAAACAGATTTTCCATTAGTTTAACAAATACTTTACTACCATGTTATACAAATATACTTTATACACTATTATATACAGGGTTCTCCAATAAGGATATGGTATAACAATTAATAGCTCAAATGCACCATAATTGAGTTCCCCTAAAACGGGTAATTGCAGAAATAAAAAACACAAAATCTGGCAACCATGAATCTTCTTAAAACAGTGTTCTAACTTTTAACTTAACAAGAGATACAAACTATAAACGAGATTAACTCTAAGATTCCACCATTATTATTGGAAAACCCTTTTAATTTTTGTTTGTAATGTTTTGTATATTTATTCGGTAAATCTAGTTAGAGTTACCACAAGGATAAATTGTTTTACATATTGAAATTTATAAAAGCATTCAGCTAAACTTTAATTTTTCTACAAAAATGGTAATCCCTTTTGTTACTGTAGACAAGACAAATGTTAAACAATAACTATCAAAATTAAGATACACTTTAGTATTTTGATTTTGAACATGAAAAACTTGATTCGTACATATTAACACCGAGATATTTTGTACACTGGAAAAATTCCATAGAACGAAACCTTTCGTAGCTATTACGAAATATTTCGTAATTTTGAGAAATGTACGAACTCATATTCTTCATATTTCAAGGCAAGAACTCTACTAATAATCTACTAAATCATACTAAAGCAGTTTTAAGTTTAAAATTTAAAAGCTAATTCCTCAAAATTGTCAATTTACAGACGGTTTATAATATTTGCTTTCACACGTGCATGTGCAATTACATTTGACATAATCTCTGAGTGTTCAGCTGACAGCTGAGTTTTTACACAATTTTTATAAATATATAAAGTGCTCTATGCTTTTTAATGTTTTTTCAGCCAAACCACAATTTTGTTAATTCAAAACAGCTGATGTCATATGCTTTGTCAGATAAAAATAAAACACGTTCTAATTGAAAATTTTTCATATGACTTTGCTGTTGTAAATGTCATCTGACAAAGTTTCACATGTTTCACATGGCATGTATAACTTTTGAAGTTAAAAACTTTAAAAGTCAGATGTAATATACATGTCGTCTAAAGTCAGCATTATAGTATATTCATACAAAGTAGCGTGTCCATAATGCATGCTCCTGATTTTCCACATTAAGAAAGTATGAATTTCTTTTAAGAGAAGATTAAATTTATAACGGTTTTAGAATATTTGAATTTGCCTCTGTTATTTCGCACATCAAATTTTTAAAAAATAATAGAAATTATAATTTTTCTGTTTTTGTCCGCAGTTTTATGTATTGAGCGTTACGTTTTTTTCAGTTTAATTATTAAAATAATATTAATAACCAATTTACACTAAAATAACAGCGTAGGTTTTTACTTCTAAAAAGTCATGTGAACTTTGTTAAATTCTATTATATTACAAAACGTTTCATCAATCAGTCATGGTTTGTATCCGAAAAAATGTATTGAGTGTTATCCATATTTTTTTAATTTAATTGAAATTTTTTTAATGCATAATTAAAGAGTTGATGTTAAAACTCATCGACTATTTTACATCTGAATTGTTTTAAAATATTGAATTCGTAAGAAAATGTATTGAGCGTTACGTTAATAAAACTCTTGAATAAAGCGTATCTATAAATCTTAGGATGGTAAAAAAGTTAACAGCTGCGGTAGGGTAGAAACGATATTGAAAACGTTATCCGTTCAGAAATTTCTAAATTTTCTTTGAAAAAATATTGCTTATTTTTTCATGTGACCCCAAGTCGAAATTAGAAAAGTGGTCTTAGCTTTTAATTTCGTTCTGTGATTATTATAATTTTGTTTTTGTTTTTAGAGAGGAGATGTATAGTGCTTTTAAGCCCTTCAATCATTTTGTGTCATTACATTTATCTTCTTCGCAAAAATCACTCCCAGAACAACCGCGAAAGCAAATGTAACGCTCAATACACAAAAATGTTAAAAAAATTTTTAAATACAATTTTATTTCAGGATTCACTGAATGAGGCGAAAATTATGATACAAATTCTACCTTCTCATATTTCTATTAAACAAAAAAAAACACAATGTAATACATTTAAAATAAGAATCACCCATGTAATAAAATATTAGAACTCCTTACATCTATACCTGATATATTTTTATCATGACAACTAACAAAACGTTGGCAGAACAGATGTAAATTTTTTGTTATTGTTAGTATACATGAGAATACGTTTTATTTTTTGTTATGATAAATCACAATTTGTTTGGCGTCGTGAAGGTAGTTTGTCACTATTCATGCACTATTTCACTTTTTTTCATTAAACTGCTTTTATTTAGTGAATCCAAATTGATTATTAGGCTAAGGCTCGTAACGTTATATTGAGAAAGAATTGGGCATTATTAATATTCCAAGGAACAAGGAAAAAATTAACATTAACTTAATTTTTTTATTTAATTAAAGCATTCATATTTTGCTTTATTCGTATATTTTTTTGTAAAAATGTTGTAAAAATTTTAGTTTTTGAAAATAAATTGAAACGTCAAACAGTTTGCTTACGTTTTTCATCAAGACAAATTTGTTTGAGCTTGAGCTCTGACAAAATTGTCAAGAGACTGCAATATCGCTCATGATAACGATTTTAAATATATCATGATAAAAATTTATCAGGTATAGACTCACTCTTAAGGAAATTTTGTTTTCAAGTTTTCTACTGTTTTTTTTTTTTTAATAAAATGTTGCTACCCCTTCCCAAGTTGTGATGAAATCCGTGGAGCAGCATCTTGAAAAATCCCAAATTAAAAAAAAAATTAAGAAATGTGTCCATAGAATTCAAAATTTCGACGGTTTTTCTAGTTAGAGGGCTATGGCAAATCAAAAAAATATAGTGGCTATCAAAGGTCATGACAAAAGTTTAATTTTGTTGCATAGTGTTATGTTCGGTGTATGTAACTACACATGCTCACAAAATTGCATGTTTGTATTTGTATATATTTTTAAAGTGTTGACGTTTTGAATAAAATAATGTTGAATTCAAGGTTTTTGTTTTAATTTTATTCGCATTACACTTTATCGGAGAAATTGTTGGTCGGTAATATATGCATGTATGTGTATGCCGGAGTTTTTTTTTTTAATTTGTTTGGTGGTACCAAACCACAGTTACTCGGCCTGTCCCACGATGTCGAGAAGTCGATTTCGTTCTCATATTTATATATTGAAAACAATAATAAAAAAATTTTAATTTGTTTTTGTTTTCAATATAAATATGATTGACTTCAATTGAACACTAGCAGAATCGAATATTTTTTCGTTGTACCGCTAAACGAAACTAAAAACTTTTATGATTATTTATTTTTTTAATTAAAGTTTTTTTTAATTAAAATTCCGGAGATGTATTCAAACTGAATTACTTATAGTTCCTCTTTTTTTTTGTCCATTAAAACTTGTTATATATTTTTATTTATTCTTTTCCTGATTCATTCATGTGTGTTGTTTGCGAGCATTTAAACATCCTTGCATGTGGATCTGTGTGTTCATGTGTTGAAAAGTTTATCTAAATCTGCATAGATACTCTTAGTGCAACTTTAACTCTTATTGCAATGTTTTCATTCCTGTTACTATTTTTGCTTTGTATGCTTTTTAAATTTTGGCAAATAAAAATTAAATGAAATTTCAACCGGATGTTTAAGTTGAAACTAATATTTTAACAAGCATACATTTGGGATAAATACATATGTACATACATACATACAAGTACGTCTTTGCATTAGTTTTAAAAAAAATTACTTACACACTTGTATACACACACTCAAACAAAGAAAAACAATTGAGTACCATTGTACATCTATTATACTCGGAAAATCTTTTGTAAATATGCATAGAAGTCATAAAAGCACAACTAGAGGGCAAATCATTCTTAAGTGATTGGATTAAATTCATAACGTGTTTAAAAATTTAATTCAAAACCAAATATAGTGTAGATAGTGTTGGCATACTGGTTTATAAAAATACTAGAGGCAATTTTTCAAGATGATCAAATCTAGAGCAAATTTAAAACCTATTTACTATTTGCCTTCAATTATACATACATATGTACATATCTGTACACTTCTGAAAAATGCATTTAAGTCGAGTTAAAAAAATTTCAAATTTTTATTAGCATTAAATACAAATTTTTTTAGACGCGTCTTTTGGTGTAAAAAGCCATATTATTACGATAATTGTTAAAGCAAATGTTAATGTTTTGAAAATTTAACTCTTCACGATTTTTCTTAATTTGCGACTAATTAGCGAAGAATATGGAATATGTTGTAAAAAGAAAAAATAAGCTCTAAATAAAATTATAATCAAAATCATTTAATTACACTTTGATACACTAAAATTATTCAGGGCTTCTCATGCACCAATACTGTTTGGTTGGAGCCCATAGAGATGGAAAATACCTATGGTTTTTCTAGGTCACTTTGAAAAATGATTTTATAACGGTAAATGTAGTGAAAAAACGAGTTTCTTAAAGTTTGAAGTTTAAACAGTTATTACTTCTTTGTTTCGAAACGGATTTCTGCGGTCTTTTCCAAATTTGAAAGATATGATTTTTATCTTTCAAATAAGGCATGATTTTTAAAAATCAGTTAGTAATCAGCTAAGTTATGGTGGCTTAATTGTACATAAATTAAGTAAGAAGGGTTCCGTATGAATACACATATGTATGTATATCCCTTTTTGTTTTTTTCCCTTTTTTCATTTTGGGAGTTTTTTCGCAGTTTTTTTTTAAAGTATTTTTCGTTGTTTTTGACAATTTTTTCGGTCTTGGCGCTTTTTAATTTTCGTGATTTTTTTCGTTTTTTTCTGGCTACTTTCCGATTTTTTTTAGTTTATGCGATTTTTTGGTTTTGGTATTTTTTTTAAGTTTTTTCAATTTTTTGACGATATTTTTAGTTGTGCCGATTTTTTTCAGTTATGGCGTTTTTTCGGTTTTGGGGATTTTTTCGGTTTTTTGTGATTTTTTTAGTTTTAGAGATTTTTCGGTTGGTTATGACACTTTTTTTCGTTCTGGCGATTTTTTCGTTTTTTTCTATTTTTGCTTTTTTGAAATATTTGTTTGTTTTTCCGATATTTTTAATTTTGGCTTTTTTTGGTTTTGTTTTTTTTTTTTTTTTTTTTGTTTTAACGTTTTTTCGCTTTTTGACGATATTTTTAGTTTTAGCGATTTTTTAGTTCTGGCGCTTTTGTCAGTTTGGCCCTTTTTTGGTTTTGGCGACTTTGTTCGGTTTTTTGTGATTTTTTAGTTTTAGAGATTTTTTTGCTTTGACACTTTTTTTGTTTTGGCGATTTTTTAGGTTTTGGCGATTTTTTTAGTTTTTGCGCTTTTTCTTGCGCTTTTTTCTCGTGTGGTGATTTTTTTAATTTTTGGCGATTTTTTTCGTTTTTTGATGATATATTTAGTTTTAGCGATTTTTTTATATTGTAGTGCTTTTTTTCGTTTTGACGATTTTTTTCCGTTTTTGGAGTTTTTTTAGTTTTTTTGTGATCTTTTTAGTTTTGGTGATATTTTGCGTTTTAGCGATTTTTTAATTTTAGTGCTTTTTTCCTTTAAGCGCTTTTTTATTTTAGCGTTTTTTTCGTTTTGACATTTTTTCAATTTTGGATTTTTTAGTTTTAGCGTTTTTTAAAATTTCCAGATTTTACCTCTTACGGTTCTTGAAAATACTCTGTATCGAACTGAAATTATATTTTTTAGCTTACTTTTAACAACCCTGCAGGAAATGCGAATAGTGAAATTGTAATGATTTATTAGTGACATTGTCAGTAGTACTACTGACTAGGTGCACCCCAGTCAATGTAATCATCTATTGACATTTAACATTAGGTTGTCATTGAAAATCCACCAGTAGACTAAAGCACTACTGACTAAGTAGTTCTTTTGGAACCACATGGAGACATTGGCACCAAAGATTCAATAGTAAATTTTAGGGGCTTTAGTCTACAATATTGATATTTCCTCGCTCGATGCCGATAGTGAAATTGTAATGATTTACTAGTGACATTGTCAATACTCCCACTAGTCAGCCTAGAACCATATGTCTCTATGTCAACACTATTTTCTCTAGCGACAATTGCACTAGTTAAAATGTCGACAACTTTCCTTTTATGCGCGAGTAGAGATGCGTTAGATCTATAGATCTCATGAATTGTTTTTTTTTTTTTGTTCAAATAAATTAAATTAAATGATATATTGTATCGTTTTATAGTGGGCGATAATTCCCGGGAAAATGAAAAATCAATTCCGCTTTCCCGGGAAATGAGAAAGTCCGGGAAAAGAAAAACTCTAGAAAAAATCAGAGTCAATTCACGTAGATTTTAAGCTTTAAGTAGCAAATGGCTTTATTTTTATTTTCCATAAGTGTAAACATTTTTCAAATATCAAGGACTAGTATCGATATTATTACTACAAAACAACTCAACTTCTTTATACATAATTCCCAATAATTTTCAGTAATAAGGATTAACGACCTACGCAAATGTCAATAGTTTTCATTACAATTTTGGTTCGCTCTTTCAATTTTATTATTCTTATTACTACTGTCATTTTATTAAATTTATTTACTTATTTTTCTCTTTAATTGCAGGTATGTGCAGAAAACTGTCGTACTTCGAAATCGTTATTGTAAGTTATTGTAATAAACATTATACATATTCATAAATAATAATACATTACAAAATTTTACAGCGGATATAATGATTGACTGACTACAAATACCAATGAATACGGTATTGAAACTGCTCTTTTTTTTTTTACAGATCTAGTTTGTTAGATACCGCTGTTTTTATTTATAGATGTTTCCCCCTTTTTTGAGGTTCCCGCTTAATTTTCTCCATATTAGTGTCAAAAGAAAGATTATTTAAGGATCGTTCTTCACACAATAATGTCGTAGGGGAGCTATTCACATACTATCTAACGCTCCAGGGGGAAAGGATTAGATAATTTATACTGAAAGTGTTGTAAAAAGCGTTACAAGGAGGGGTTGAGGTTATAAGAACTCCGAAAATATCCTCTCGTAATATTTGAATAGACCCTAAGAGACATGGATGAATCCTCAACGATTTTAAAAATTAACTTTTCATTTTTATCATTAGAAGCTTGACGTTTGTACAAACAAAACTATCACAATAAACAAGTTTTTGCCACGAAATTGGAAATCCTTAAAAAAAACATCTTGATATGGACTGCACATCTTGCCTAAGTGCACTCTGAGATTTTACGTAGGAGCTAGTCTAAGAAATTGAATCTTCAATTACTGGCATGGAGATCTTTCTCTCTCCTAAATAATAATGCTGTTTTTTTATTGCTCCCACTGAACAATTTGCATATGTATGCACTTGTATGTATGTCTTTATAATTGTCATGGCATTGTGTTTTGTAAATAATGATATGCATGTTTTTAAGACGTTGACAGCGAACACGCGTACATTAATCAAATTTTGACATTCTTACATCATCCTTTGTAATTAATTAGTACAAGTATATGTTTGATTTATGCTCGTGCAAATATTAGCAAATAATTTACATAGATTTTATAATAATTTCCCCTTTAAAATTGCACTCAAGTTTTAAAAGATGCAAAGTAATTTGAGAAAAAGGCAATTTAAGTTTAAGTTTTCTATATATGAGTTCATATGACATTGGCTAGCAAAACCCTTATGAAGCTGTTCTGGGTAACATTAGATATTGGCTGTTTCAGCAAAATAAAAGAGGGTAAGAACAGAAGCCTAATCCAATGATTAACTCAAACCAGCAAAATATTGACATTGGCCCTTTTAGCACCAAGCCACATATATAAAAGAGGAATTTTCTTTATAAATTTTTAAATCCAAAGAAATATTTAAAGAAAATACGAATAGGTTTTTTCAATAAAATTCCTTATTTAATTACACTTATTTATGTATCCATTGATATGTAATACATATATGTATATAATAGATTTTCAATAGAAAATAAAATGTCCACATGTACATGTCTTTGGTGAATTTTAGCAAATTTTTCTTATTTTCAAATGAATTTACTAAAAAAAACACGGGACGTATGACCAATATGATAGTAGTATACTATCATATTACGTATACGCGTTTGTCCTAAAATTTTGACTATTTCTACTTTCTTCACATATTTGTTTTTTGGAATTAAACATTCATAAAAATTCCCTTTTAATATATCATTAAAATTTTTTAAGCTTAAGAATACCGTTATGTTTTTTTAATAAATAGTAAAGAAATAAAATTTAAAAAATGTAGCTTAGTATAATTTTCATGCTGATAAATAATATGCTTCGGAAAATTTTACTATTTTTAACAAATCTGTTCTCCAGGAAAAAAATTTTAAGAACTCGATGGGTGTTTTTTTTCTTAAATGATTAGTTTAGAATTTCGTAGAAAAATTCGCTATATTCGTGCAATGCTGAGTGTAGCGTGCATGATTTAATCGATTTAGAATTGCATGTACAGTCATTTTTGAAGTCTATTCTTTTGAAATATGGAAAGAGAAAATTGTTAGTTCTAATAGGGCATTTACATCGGCATGAACATCGGCATGAAATCAAAATATTGTTATATATGGGACCTACAACTCTGATTTTTTCATATTGTACTAAAAAACAAACCGCATAAGGTGTGTGTATTGGCTATTAGGTTTATCCTCTAGCTATTGTGATTTTGAAACTTAATTTTTCTATGTAGTTTGACGTGAAATTAAAAAAAAAAATCCAAAAAAGCTTGGTGTAAACAGTATAGATTTTAAAATAGATTTCCCAGTAGCGCACCATGTGTTTCAGCAGGGTGGTCAAAGTTTCAGCATTATTAAATCTTATGTCCTCTTCTATGATTACATATATTGTTTCCTAATAATATCGCAAATTTTAAGGACACAAATTTATTCCCTTTTTTCAAATTGGAGCCACTGTGTACCGGGTGAACCGGCAAAAAATGCTCGTACATTTGACCAGACTCAGCTACCTATATATATTTTGAAGCGCTGAGTCCGAATTTGAGATCCGTTTGGCTCTTATACCCTCAAAATTTGGAGTAAATTGGGCAAAGCTGTAGCTGTCTTCGAAATTTTTAACAGTTTTTCACAATTTACTCAAGATTTTGGAGGTGTATTAGCCAAACACACCTCGGATTCAGATTCAGTGGGTCGAAATACATTTCGTATGGTGGTTCTAGTCATATCTATACGCCACTTTTTAGGGTTCCGTACACCAAAACTGTAAAGCACCCTATTGCTTTCGCTACGCTGTCCGTCTGTCTGTCTGTCTGTCTGTCACAGGCTATTTTCTTAAGAACCGTACGAGCTACGGACCTGAAATTTTCACAGAAGATGTAAATCTTTTGCCGCTACTACATATATATGACAGCTAAATATATCACAGCTAAAACTTAAAGGGTGTTGTAAAGCGAGCATCAAAAAATGTTGAAATACTAATGTAATATGCAGACACTTATGTATATATAGACACTTGAAATTTTAAAAGTTAGTGTTAATTGGTGTAGTCTGTAGAATAGACTACACCAATTAACATTGATTTTTAAAACAATAAAAATTAAAGGGTGTTCTATCAGTTAATGTAATTTGACTAAATAATTTAGACAATTTGCTGTATCTTGGAAACTTTAAGAGCCAAACTCTTGAAACTAAAAAAAAAACGCTAAAACATGAAAATTCCAAAATTAAAAAAATGTCAAAACGAAAAATCGCCAAAATGAAAAAAAGCGCTTGAACGAAAAAGCAGAAAAATTTTAAAAATCGCCAAAATGCAAAAAAATCATCAAAACTAAAAAGATCGCCAAAAAATAAAAAAAAAACACCAAAAACCGAAAAAAGTGGTCAAAACGAAAAAAAAGCACTAAAACCTAAAGAAATCGCTAAAACTAAAAATATCGCAAAAAAAATTAAAATATCGGCAAGAAAAAAATCACCAAAACGGAAGAAGCGCCAAAAAAAAAACGCCAAAACTAAAAAAATCTCCAAAAACCAAAAAAATCGTCAAAACGAAAAAAGTGTCAAAACCAAACAAAAATTGCTAAAACTAAAAAAAACACCGAAAACCAAAAAAAAATCCCAAAGTCGAAAAAAGCGCCAAACTTGAAAAAAGCGCTAAACTTAAATAAAGCGCTAAAACTAAAAATATCGTCAAAAAGCGAAAAAACGCCAAAACAAAAAAATCCCCAAAAACTTGAAAAAAACCGGCAAAAATTTGCAAAAAAAAAAACAAAAAATTACAAAAAAAAAAGAAAAACTCACCAAAAAGAAAAAAACTTCAAAACCAAAAAAAAAATCGCCAAAGCAACGAAGAAAGTTTAAAAAAAAAACTAAAATTCAACAAAAACTAAAATTAAATAAAAACTAAATTCAACAAAAAAACAAAACATAAAAAAATGGCTAAAATGAAAAAAGGGCAAAACGAAAAGGTATACATGTGTATTCGTACGGAACCCTTCGTGTCTGAGCCAAAGTCGCACTTTATATATCGTTACATACATATCTGGAAAAATATATGTTACTGTCTTTAATTTTGATGTGAGATGTAGAAGCCGGTGTGGGTAGTCACACAAATAATTAGCGGGATATGACCGAGTAAAGGGTGCCTCCCACACAAAGTTATCCTAACCCGCTATTTTTTTATTACTACGCACACTGGCTTCCAACTATCTCATACTAAATATATCTGTAGACGGGAGATAAACTATACCAAGTCACTTTTTTCAAAATACGTTTTCTTATACAATTTGAATCGGTGGTTTCTCCTTTATCGATAGGTGAAATCCTGTAAGGCCTACGTTTCAAGTGATATTAATACTGCTCAAAACCATCTGAGAGGTGAAGAACACCAAGTCCACTTTAAAAAGTAACGGTAATATTATATGACTTAATTTTATTAAGGATATCTGAGATATAAAAATAATAATATTAGAGTTGTATAAAATAGTTGGTGTAAATCCAACTGTTAATCCAACAGAAAAACATCCATTTGCGACTTTAGAAATATTTTTGCGGTCTCTTGTAAAATGTTCATAATATGACTTCTTGTAGTTTACCTCCCACCTTCAGATATGAAATATGTACTGAAAAATTAAGATATTTCATTATTTTAATGCAATTATTTCATAATTTTAATGAAATTATTTCATTATTTCAATAAAATTTTTTATTAAAACAATGAATATTTAAAAATACGGACAATAGACCGTAATTCACATCAGAAACATTAGTTCTGTTGATGACCGCTCACAGTATCGAACTCAGACTCCTGATTTTCTTCATTTGCCTTATAGGCAACGTCTTCACTACTTCAGCCAACAAAACTCTCAAAACAATGAGTTCTAAGAGTGTATAATAAAAAATAAAGAGTACAACAATAGTTTTTCGCGTTTGGTTGAACTGTTTAATTAAATAAGAGATCGTAAGAGCTAGTGAAAAAATTTCACTGAAATTATTTCACAATATTTATGATATTTCACACACATATGTTGTAGAACATTTTATTAGAAATGTGAAAAAAGTCTAGTGCAATCGTTTCATTGAATTTTAAAAGCGAAACTCTTTTAGTGTACTGAAAATATTCTTCTAAAATAGCAAGTAAATAATGTACCGAAATAGCGAATTTTATTTAGAAACTCGGAAACGTGCATTTTTAAAAGACTGTTTTGCCTCCAGCCTTATGGGAAAGGTGTTTTTAAAGTCAATTTGTATAAAAACAAAACAAAAAAATCATTGAAAAGGCAAATATCTCAAGAAAGAATTAAAAAATATGTGCATGACATCAGCAATATCATTTTTATAAATCGATAAATTTGATGCTCTACCAAATACACAAGCAAACCTAAAAGCTAAAAAAAATTTTTAAATAATCACCACTTAATGGTTTAATCAAGTGAATGACCAACAATTTATTTACTTCTCCCGAAAAACAAATATTTATAAAAACAAGCAAATAAAATAATAAATAAACGAGTAAATTAACACTTTTTTAATGTGGCCTGCAATATGTGAAAAAGATTGATGGCTTAAATCCTCAAAAATAATTGGTTTTCATAAACTGACCATACGAACATGTCTGCTACCATTAAATCTTCATTGGACCATTTCAAATTGCAAAGCTCATATGTGTTAAGCAAATAAGCCATAAAAATAAATTACTTTCTCAAAAACAAATACTGTCTGAATTATAATTATTTTGATTTAATATTCGTTTTTAATTGAGATTTAAATGAACTAAAATATTATTAAAATACTAATGTACATAATACAGTGGAGATAAGAATTTCGTGCATTAACAAACATAAAAAAATTTCATATTAACATCACGCAAACAAGATTAAACATTTTTCCGTAGTGATTTTGCTTCATAGCTGTTTCATGTTAATTCAACATGAATTTAAAATAACCTTCATAGAATATTTTTCCTTTGGAAATACATATATTTCATGTTGATTTAATATTATAGCACAGTTAAATCAAAATGAAGTTGATTTTGAAATAATACGAAGAATCATGTTGAAGCAAAGTTATATCATGTTGAAAAACATGACTTCAATGTAACTAGTTTATTAATTATTTTACTTAAGTGATATGTATTCGCATAGGCATCAGAATATTTTGTGTTGTAGTTGGCTGCCCCAGCCCAGATTTGAACTCGGGCCACTTGCTTGGTAGTCAACGTGCTAACCACTGCATCCACAACAGCTTTTAACTTTTCATTTACGTTCTCACTGTTCTCCACACTTGAATGTGTGTGTGCAAATACATGTACTAAACATTAAATGCGTATGATATCAACCGAAGTTTAATTTATGTGCACTTTAAATAGTTATAAATTAAATTATATTTATTGACGTTTATAATTATTTATAATGGTGGTAAAAAACTTTTTGTTTTTTTTTTTGTCCTAAATATTTACGTATTTATATTATTTAATATGCATAAGAGTATTTCAAAGACCTTCTGCTCTAGGCAGATATAAAAAACTTAAGAGTATGGGTATACATATATTTGTATATTAGGGATATAATTTTTTTTTACTTTTTTCAAACGAAAAAATCAAGTAATGAAATAATTTTTTTTTGCTATGATTAAAATATGGTTACGGTAAAGTTGGGATTTATTGCTCGTTTAATTTTGGTAGCAAATAATTTTAAATTTTAAATGTCTTCAGTTATCGCTCAATATAATTTTTCAGTTAAATTATCTTTATTAGAAATAATTTCTAAAGCCCTTAACAATTACAAAGACAAAGAAAATTTTTACTGTACTTACAAGTTGCCTCAGCAGAATTGATTAAAGTTGCAGGATATTATGTTGTCAGTTCAACCTTTCGTACAGTAAAAACTTTCTTTATCTTTTCAGTTGTAACAGACCTGAGAATTTCTTTCTAATAAAAATAATTTAATTGAAAAATCAAGTTGATCAGATTTAAGTCAAAATAATTAAAGATATTTCGATTAAAACCCGTCCAATTTGTTCAAAGACATCCAATATGCAGACTCAACTCGAACGCCAAAACTTAGTGAAAACTTAAAATGTGTTTAAGTGTTAATTTCGTACTTATTCACAGTTAGCACTCTGTATAGGAAACTTCACAGAAAAAACTAAATTTCATTTTCTGTAAAGGAATTCCATGAAATAGTAAATATTTTATCTAGGAACAGACCTACAACAAATTTATAAATATAGACAAAAATATCTCAATAATTTCATTGAAAAAAAAATCGTTTATTTTTTCAGTGAACAAATTGTTTAAATCTATAAAACAATTTTGCTAAAAATATTTACAAATTGTAAACAAAACAATTTACTAAACCAAAGAAAAAGATTTACTGGATTTTCTGAAAAATATCAAACAATATTTTTTCTCAATTTATAAAACAATTAGTCTAAAAATACTAACAAATATTAAACAAAATAGATTACTTAATTAAACAAAAATATTTACTGCATTTTTTGTTATATATCAAACAAAATTTTTGCCTGTGCCATTTATCGTCATCATCATCCGTTAAGCATTTATGAAATTTCACTTTGCTAAACGTGTTCAAGTCTGTATGTTTATGTAAAGACTCTAAAAAAATTTATGAGAATTAACGCAACGACATTAACGAATTGATTCACTCAAAACTCTTCAATAAACAAACTTGGTACAATCACATTTCTTTTGCTATCATTGTTGTTGTTGTTGTTATTTGTGTGTATGTTGTCATCGGTGTTGTTTTTTACGACACAGTAGTTCTTGTTGTTTTTGGTGGTTGCGTCCTAAATAAGAGTCAAACAAACAATTCATTGATTATGTAAAGAATATTTACTGAAAATGAAATTTATTTTTAGACAAACTTTTGCTTGAAAATTTTTTGATGATAATATTTTCTGTGTTATAAGCCTTATGTTTAAGGTATAAAAAGTGTTCATCACGAGGAGTTTTGTTTTGGAGAGCATTTCAGCCCGCTATATCACTGCTAAAGATGATTTTTTTGCCCCTTTTGTAAGAAAGGGACATGGTAGCAGACATGTTTTTTCGTGGTGTTTTACATAAAATAGCTGACACACATTTTATACTTTAAACGTAAGGTTTAAAAGATTTCCCATGCCGAGTCACTGTAATTATGTGCAAAACGTTGGAAACTTTAACTCCCCCTAAAAATAGTCCCAGATGTAAACTTTCAACACACCGACACTGGAATATTAATATATTTGCTGCCCTCTAATAGAATCAGTCGTTAGAACCTTATTATTATTTCAAAAAGTTTTATTTTATTAAACACTGTATATTGCCTTAAGCGGGACTTGTCGCCATCTCGAAAAAATTCAAAATATTTCCCGATTTCCCCGGAAATGAAAAACTCCGGAAAAAAGAAAGCTCCAGACATAACAAAACAAATTTATTATAGTGGCTATATATTTTTATATGTCTTGTTGCATAGTACTGTTTAATGCAGAGCCAGGCAAAGAGAAAACTAAATTATGGAAAAAAAATTTGTTGTTTAAGTGTGTTGGTGTTTAATTGCATTGTTGATAGGTACAAATGACTGTTGGGGGCCTGTTGTTGTTGTTTATTTTGATTGTGTTGTGTACATGTTAATTCGCGGCTCTGTACATGTAAAATTTTAAAATAGCCGAAAAGTAGTCGGTAAACGTCGTGGCACACGGCTACACATCGCCTGCGCGTGGCTTAATGTGATAAAATTTCATTCAAATACAATAAAATCAAGATGAAATTTTACCTTTTTGGGGTTGTTTTAAAATTGATGTTTGTTTGTGGAGAGAAAAATTTTTGTTTTAACCTTAATACATTTCATTCATATGCATCTATTAATAAGTGATAGCCACAAAATATGCTTCATTTAAAGTGATTTATAAAATGAATATACATACATACACCCAGCGGGAAAGCTCAGAAGGTCTTCTTACTTCAGGCCTTATTAAAGACTGGCTTAGAATTTTTTTTAGAACTTTTTAATCCCACGTCAAATTCTGGGCGCCACTTATCCCATCTCTCATTCTTTCCCTCTAATGTTAATTTTTTTCCTAAAACTTTGAAGTGTTCAGGGGCGTGGCAAAAAAACATTGAAAAAAATTAGAATCGTTTTCAACAATTTTTTAATCCTAGGGGGTGTGACCGACTCTAATTTTTCAAACCATCTAGCGGTGGCTTTTGTGTATGTCGAATGCTGACTTCAGTGAGTAAAAATTGTCGACTAGCCTGCCTTCGGCTGGGATTTTTATCCAATAGTGTCTTTGGAGAGTAAACCCTTTCGCCTAGCGTGAATAATGAAGAAAATAGTTTCGCCAGGTCTGCCTAACCAGAGGTCGCAATTAGAAGGTTCCAATTAGAAAAAGGTAAAATCAGTTTATAAAATGCGAATTTCCAATGCTTTAGGGCAAAACTAAATGCGTATGACTAATATAATAGCATATTACTCATACGCACACAATTCGCATTTTCCACATGCTTTTTTTTACATAAGACAGTTTGTATGTTTTTTAATAAATAGTAAAGAAATAAAGTAAAAAAGATTGGTACGATTTTCATGCTGGGAAATAAAATGCTTCTGAAAATTTTACAGTTTTTAGAAAATCGACTCTCCTGACCACATTTTTGAGCGGGAGGGTATCAATTAAAAGCCAGATTAATTATATGAAATATATCTAATATAATATGTAAAGAAATTTGAAAAACTTGATGGGCGCTATTTTTTCTTAAGTGATGAATTCAGAATTTCGTAGAAAAATTCGCTATTTTCGTCCAATGTTGGAGGTGGCGTGGCGTGCATGCTTTAATCGATTTGAAATTTCAGCTGCAGTAATTTTTTAAGTCTATTCTTTTGAAATATTGAAATTTGAAAAATTGTTTGAGAAAAATTTCGAACAAATAAGCTTTATTTTTGGCAAAATCTAGCCATTTTTCACTCTCATTTCATAGTCTTGACTCTGATTATTTTTCATGACTAGATGAATTGAGATAGCTTTTGAATTGAGATAAATTGTTGGTTATGCTATTACAGGTGATATTTACCAAGTATGGAACAAAGTCTAGGTGGTAAACCAAAATTTTAAAATTCAAAGCCAAATATCTTTGAAAATATTAAAGACATCCTAATGAAATAAGGTGTGTTATCTATATATATTTATAAACTTTACAAAAAACTTGAATTCTTTTAAATCAGATAATATTTGTACAAGTTATGAGACCACCAAGGATTTTCATGCCCGAGGTAGTCAGCTTTATCCAAATTTCAATATTCTTAAAGCTTGTGTCCTCCTTAAAGGTATAGATTTATTACCATTTTTTTTTTCTAATAGAAATCTTTGTGGGCCGTCTTTGTGGAGAATATTTACTCAGCGAAGCTTCGACATACCCAGAGTAGCAGTGTTGTTTTTTTAATAAAAAAAAATCTCGCGCTCGTTTTTCATTCAAAGGAAGATTTTTGGGGGTGCCGAAAAAATTTGTTTTTAACGACCAGTCTTATATACATATATGTGAGATGCAGCACAGCCGGGTATGGCTCTCTTACGTTTTTTTAACAGAACTTATTTCTATTTTGCTATTGTTAAAATTAAAAAGTTTTAAAACCCCATTCACAACACACTGACACACAGAAAAGGCTCCCTCCGAACTAATGCACAAATACAAATTAAACTTCTATTAACCAAAAACAATAAGTACAACAGCAATAACACCAAAAAAAACATTTAAAAAAACTCAACAACATCTGTGTTCGTTCTAGTCGTCTTTATTTGTTTTGTGTGAAACATGTGGTTGTATTGTTTCAAACAAAACTTTTATTTTACAACCATCAAAATTAACAACTCACATAGATACAAAAATACATACAGACAGCACACTCATTAACGCACACTTCTAAAAAAAGAAAAGTAATTTGAAACGTTATCATTAGTTTTTCTGTTTCCATTATTTGAGTGTGAATGTTATTGTGTGTTTTTAAAGAAGCGATTAAAGATTTTTTTTTATTCCTTTTGCATTGAAAAAAATCCTATAATTAAAACAGTTTTGGCATTATAAAAACATGAAAACACACATACTAAGACGTACCTGCATACACCTTTTCAAACATCAATTTGTGAGCATATTTTTGCTGGTTTATGGAAGGAATATATGCGCGAGTAAATATGTGGGTGGGGTGAGAGCGAAGTTTTTGTATAAATGCCAAAGCACGTTTATAAAGATTTTCGTGCTTGAATCAAAATTTCCAAATTGTTGTAAATGCTCTTGTTGTTGAAAAAATGTTATACTTTTTAACTTATTTTATTCTACCCTTAATAAAAAGTTTAGTTTATCCAACTAACGTAAAAAACGCAGTTACCCTGCAGACAAAATGACTAGTATGTGGTTAGGAATATACTAGTTGCTATATTATTTAGACTACTTGCTTAACTGTTCTTTTTCCATGCATCGAACTATCGATTTTAGCATTAAGTTGTCATAGGAGCCCAACTAGTTCATTTGTACATAGTTATATGCTAGTTGAAATACTAGTTATTATAGACTAGTGCGCTTACTAGTTTCTTTTTTTATAGTTTTTTTAAATATAAAAAAACATTTGGCTCAACCGCGGTATGAACATACAGTCCTCATATTTCAAGGCATGTTACTCTATCCACTGAGCCACTTTCTACTTATTATATTTAGAGCTAAAATTTGGTTTTATGTAGATATTTACACCTGAAAATGTGTCAATTTTTAAAAATAATTTAAATTACTAGTATCATTACAACTAGTTGTATGACTGTTCCAAAACGTTGTTGTTTGACTAGTATCGTTACTAGCCTCATTACAGCTGGTAAGATGACAGTCCTTTGTTGACTAGTAACGTTGCAACTAGTAATGTGAATGTCCAAAAACCTAACTGGTTGTACATTTAGCTGCAGGGTAAATGCAAACAAATACATTCATATAAGTGTGTATGTTTGTGTGCAAAATCTTACTCTATCCCAACCAACATAAGCCTCAAGTAAGTTCAATCTTCCGTACAAGAAAATGTTTCTTTGAATGTTCAATTATTATATGCTTTAGGATTTCTTTCTAAAAGAAAAATAATTTAATCGAAAGATTAAATTGAAAACGAACTTCAGCCAAAGTAATTAAATAACTTTGAATAATAATACATTTTATTCATATAATTTTATAGCATCGCGGCGAGCCGATACTTTTTACTTAACAGAAACAATTTTTACTGGGTAGCTGTAAATAAACCCTTTTTCTCTTTAGTAAAAGCGCTGACTGATTAACAGTTGCCTCCGTTTAATGTAACAGTGTATTTATTCAATTCCAGTGTTGCCCAAAATTAATAAATTATAATCAAACCAATAAAGTTACCCTGTGTTAAGTGTTTATCAAAAAATCGGCATTTTTGGAGCAAAAATCGACAAATCGGTACTTTGATAATTTTGAGACAAAAAATCGGCAAAATGCCGATAAATCGGCAAATATGGCAGGCCTGCAATGCAGTGGCGCACGCTTTCTAATATTTTAAAAATGCTCTTAAGCACAAAAAGAAAACAATAAAATTTGTATTAAAATACAAACTACAAACATGATATTAATGTTTCTATTTCCTTTATTATATATTTTACACTTTAATGATAACTGTCATCGTATTGATGTCATTCCAGTCATAGCATATATGACACACAAACTATGACAAAATTCTATGATGACATTTGTCATCAGATTTATATCTGTTTTCGTTTTATTGATGACATTTGCCTAGCATTGATGTCAGAGTTCTGATGGCAGGGCGTCATCAACGCGAAGATACATTTTTTTCAAGGAATGTTGCAGAAATGCCACTTGAAATAAAGAAAAATTCTATGATGACGTTTGTCATCAGATTGATGTAAATTTTATTGATGACATTTGTCATAATTTTGATGTCACAATTCACATGACAGGGTAGTATCGATTCTAAGATGAATTTTTTCCAGCAAACGCACAGGTTCGATCTTAAATTGAAAAGGGTTTGAAATCAAATTTGAAAATTAATAAAAAGCGTCAAAAAAGTATTGAGAATATTGTTTGAAAACAGTTAATAAACCACAATATTTTAAACTTTTGTAGTTGTGTGTGTTGGGTAATTGCACTTGTTTACACCAATACTACTTAACAAACAGCAAAAGAAAACCAGATATAATGAAAGATTCATTTTGTATTGAACTTTATATTCGTTTTAACGGCAGACAGTAAACGAAAATATGAGGAAAATGAGAACAAAGCGAAAATGTTACATTCAGGTGTTATGTATGCAATTTACAAACAAAACAAAAAAACAGAACAAAAAACAAACTCATCTAAACTTTTAAACACAAATCGATTTTCATTTTATACACCTGTTACTGGAAAAGAAATTTCAAGATATAACATGATTTTGCTAAATCTCTATGACAATACAAAAGTGTTAGTTTGGATTTTCATTTTGACTTTGTATCCTTTAGATTAAAGATAGCTTGCTCGTCTTTGCACAGCTTTTCTAATAAGTGAAACAACCTTAAATTTTTTTTAACTTCCAAATAGATTTTGCAAATGGTTTTGTCTTTACGTAAATGATCATAATCTTACAAAATTCCAAGCATTAACATTACGGTAAAGGAAAATGTTTAATATTTTTTCTCACGGAAAGTATTACAAATAGATTTGGTAATTAGTTAAGTAGGGGTTTCAGTTAAAACATTCAACACTAATGATGGTCGGATTTGCTTAAGAAATCAAGACATTGTGGGCCAAGGGTTGTCACGGTATGGTGAAGTTTCTAAAGGAGACGTTCGCTATTTATAAATTTAATATCTTTTTCTCATTTACGTCAGGATCCAGATTTCTATTTTCGTTTATCATTTGATTTTTCTTTTGGCTTTCTTTATAAATTCATGTCTTCATATTGATGACACTTGGTCATCGTAGGTATGTCGCATCAACATTAAAGAGTATATTGATATTCTGCTGTCGATATTTTGGTTGGTGACGTGGCTGCGTTTGGTTATAAGGCTCATTCTCATTTCAAATGCTTTTTTCGTCTCCGTTGAAAGTATAGCAAAATATTTCATAAAATAAACGCATAAATTTTAAAATGAGAACTGCTTTCGCATTATTTAATAAATTATAAATAAATGTAAATAAGTTTTTTTTTGTGTGAGACTTGTCCACTATGTGTTTAAACCGAAGAACGAAAATACTGTTTATACTCTCTTCATATAAAATGGCGTGCCAGTAATGCATGCTATTGATTTTCGACATTAAGAAATATAAATTTTTTTCAAAAACGTGATTAAATCTATAACGGCCTTAAAATATTTGCATTTCGTGCTCTTATTTATACATCAAATTTTTGAAAAATATTACAAATTATAATTTTTTTTAATTGTTGGTGTCCGCAGTCATGTGTATTGAGCGTTACGAGTTTTTAGTACGCTTCATTGCTCAGTTTAATTATTAAAATTACATTAACAACATATACTAAAATAACAGCGTAGGTGTGTACTTCTAAATATTTAAAACTTTTGTGAACTTTGGTTAATAGTATTATATTGGAAAACGTTTCATCACTCAATCATCGTTTGTATCCATAAAATGTATTGAGTGTTATCCATATATTTTAATATTACAAGCATTTTTTAGTGAATACCTAAGGAGGCTATGTTAAAATACATCGAAGTTTATACCTACTGAATTGTATTGAATCCAAAATAAAGTATGTGCTCTGCAAAATATATTGAATTCGTATAAAAATTTACTGAGCGATACGTAACTTTTTAAATATAATTATCTTTAAATTTTAGGACGCTAAAAAGAAGTTAGCACCAGCTGTAGGGTAGAAACGATGTAACGAACATTTTCTGTTTACAAATTTAATGATTTCTTTGAAAAAATGTTGCTTCTTTCTCACTGTGGGTTGTTATATTTTTTTAAGAATGTATTAGGCCGTATTTTGCAACAAAAAAGGTAACAGAAAAAATTATCACCAAAAAATTTTCAAATAAAAGTTTGTCTAAAAATAAATTTAATTTTCAGTAAATGTTCTTTACGTAATCAATGAATTGTTTGTTTGACTTGTTATTTGTTATTTAGGACGCGAACACCAAAAACAACAAGAAAAACTGTGTCGTTAAAAACAAGCCCGATGACGACATACACAAAAATAACAACAGCAACAATGATAGCAAAAGGAATGAGATAGTACCAACATTGTTTACTGAAGAATTTTGAGTGAATCAATTCGTTAATGGCGTTGCGTTAATTCTCATTAAATTTCTTTCGAGTCTTTAGATAAAAATTCAGATTTGATCACATTTTACAAAGTGAAATTTCATAAATGCTCAATAGATGATGATGACCCAGGCAAAAATTTTGTTTGATATATTACAAAAAATCCAGTAAACAATTTTGTTTGATTAAGTCAACTATTTTGTTTAATATATGTTAGTATTTTTAGACTAATTATTTTATAAATTCAGACAAAAATATTGTTTGATATTTTTCAAAAAATTCAGTAAATTTTTTTGTTTGATTTAGTAAATTGTTTTGTTTACAATTTGTAAATATTTTTAGACAAATTGTTTTATAGATTTAAACAATTTGCTTACTGAAAAAAAATACTTTTTTCAATGAAACTGTTGAGATATTTTTGCCTATATTTAAAAATTTATTTGTAGGTCCGTTCCTAGACAAAATATTTACTATTTCATTGAATTCCTTTACAGAAAATTAAATTTAGTTTTTCTGTTTTATTTCAAATAAACATAACTTTTGACATTGTTGGTCGATTTAATTTAATTAATTCTTATTTGAAAGAAGAGTTAGCCTACTTTTTTCTCATGAATAATTGTTTGTAAAGTAATATTTTAGAACATAAAAATTATTTATTTTTCCATATGAACCCAAGTCGAAATTGAAAAAGTTGTCATTACTTTTAATTTCGTACTGCGATTATTATAATTTTTTGTGTTTAGTAGAATAGTATAGTGCTTTCAAACTCTATACTAATTTTCTGGAGTGTATTTTTTTCCCAAAAATCAAATGTAACGCTCAATACACAAAAATGTTAAACACTCAAAAAATATAATTTTATTTCAGGATCCATTGAATGAGGCAAAAGCTTTAATGTGAATCCTATCTTCTCATGTTTCTATTAGTTACATTGGTAAACAAAAAAAAAACACAAAATGTACGTTTAGAATGAGAATCACCCATATAATTATGTAAATAGAGATTACTTCCGTGATATTAATGATCAGTTATTTGGTTTCCAAATTCAAATAATGTTTATTATTTATTGATGACAAGATGAACAGATAATGTAAGTGTTGACATCGCTATGATGACAAATGTCATGGAGCCAAAAACTTAGGCACTTGTCATAGTATTGACAAATTACGGGTATAAAATACCACGAGAAACATTTTTATTTTGTGCTTTTCTTAAAAAAGGGCAATAAAACTCTCATTCAGCTGCACTACACAGAAAAAACTAAATTTCATTTTCTGTAAAGGAATGCAATGAAATAGTAAATATTTTGTCTAGGAACGGACCTACAAACAAATTTGTAAATATAGACAAACATATCTCAAAAATTTCATTGAAAAAACGTGCTTTTATTCAGTGCACAAATTGTTTAAATCTATAAAACAATTTGTCTAAAAATATTTACAGGTTGTATACAAAACAATTTACTAAATCAAACAAAAAGATTTACTGGACTTACTGAAAAGATCAAACAATATTTTTATCAGCATTTATAAAGCAATTAGTCTAAAAATAGTAACACATATTAAACAAAATAGTTTACTTAATCAAACAGAAATATTAATGGAGTTTTTGTAATACACTATCAAACACAATTTTTGTCCGAGTCATCATCATCATCTATTAAGCATTTATTAAATTTGACTTTGTTAAATGTGTTCAAGTCTGAATGTTTATCTAAAAAAATGAATGAGAATTAACGAAACGACATTAACGAATTGATTCACTCAAACATCTTCAGTAAACAAACTTGGACAATCGCATTCCTTTTGCTATCATTGTTGTTGTTGTTGTTGCTATTTGTGTGTATGCGTCATCGGGGCTATTTTTTACGACACAGTTTTTCTTGTTGTTTTTGGTGATTGCGTCCTAAATAAGAGCCAACCAAACAATTTATTGATTATGTAAAGAACATTTACTGAAAATTAAATTTATTTTTAGACAAAATTTTGTTTGAAAAGATTTTCTATGTCGAGTACTACGAAATTAACCCTTAAACACGTTTTAAGTATTGAATGATTTCTGGCGTTCAAGTTGAGTCTGGAGCTTGGGCGTCTTTGGAGACCTATAATAGAATTTTATGGCGAAGAACATTTCAGCCCGCTATATAACCGATGAAGGGGAGTTCCCCCTTTTTTTAAATTGACAAAATGCCCCCTAAAACAAAGAGTTAGAGGGTTAACTTGTTCCACAAAAATATTTCTCGTGGTGTTTTACATAATAATCCTAAACACATCTTAAACCTTAAACGTAAGGCATCGTAACTATAAGAGGAGAAGTTTAACTCCCAGAAAGATGATTTTTACATAAATCGAATATTTTGTTAACCTTCGATTACTAGTGCCATTACTAAATACATACAACGGAATAATTTGCACATAATACCTTTCCAAAAAAGACACACTATACTAAACTACATAAAATAATGTAAAAGTTTCACGTGACTCACGCTTTATCTGACAACAATATCTTTGTAAAAAAGTACCTGACAATAAATCAACCCTTATAATCACTACGTTCTTTCTTTGAAGAAATTTTAGCTCGGATTATTTTGACTTTATTTCTACTTAGATAGCTCAGAAGTTTTTAATTAAAACTGTGAAAATAGCGTGTAATCACACTCTAAATAATTTTTATAACTTGACCTTCTTTATATCCTTGAAGGGGAAAACATCAAAAGGAATAAAAATATTCATGAAAAGAACTTACACACTTTTATTTTGAAATAAACATGTTTAAGCACTAATAAAGCTCAAAAAGCGTTTATTAATAGTCTTAGTAAGCGGTTAAAACACAAAAGCAATAAATAAGAGAATTAAGCATTTTGCGGGAATATTCAAATATTTGTATAATTTTTTTATTATATTTTTTCTGATTACAACATAGTTGTTTATTGTCTACAGTAGCGGGCAAAATACTTGCAACTCAGATGACACTACAGTTGTCATTTTGTTTTCTTTCCTCTATCCAAAGCTTTTTTTATTAACTTACAAGAACAGAAAATTTATACTAGAACTACTCGTAGATGGAAAGTTCAAAATAAAATGTATAAAAAAAATTTTAATGTGGTGATCACATAAATTGTAATACCAGCCAATTAGATACTGGCTTCAGATATATAATTCAGAAGTAAAAATTGGACTTGATGAGAACAAAAAAAAAATCTGAAAAATTAGCATGAAGAGAAATAAAGCAATGGTAACACTGGGAATTGTGCATTTAACGTCAATTTAGTAATGATGCAATTCTCGTATGCAAAATTCTCATAAGATTTTTAAAGATAAGAACTGCGACCACATTCAACCAAACTACCTAACAAGTGGTGACAAACGGCGATACACATTCTCACTGATTATGGTAGTGTAGCTGTTCTGTTCTGCCGTGTAGGTTGAAAATTAAATTGATTGAATTTTCCTTTAAACTAATGTATCTAATCACGTGGGACTAATATCTTTTATATTTTGCAGAAATAATTAAACAGAAATATGTGGAACTGTTGTATGCTTCACTCAAAGTGAAAATAATGTAAATTTTCGATGCATTTCGATTCAATAAAGAATTTATAAAAATACACGCAAAGCAAAAAAAATATGGTTAAGGCTACCATAATCTAAGAGCATCGAATTATATGGTTGTAGTCAAACCATATGATTATGCAAATAAAGCTGTTCTAAATAATATATTATTTCCTTATTTAAACTAACTTAAAATATTCTAGTTATTGATAATGTTTATATTTAGATAATATACTACACACAAAAAATTATGATAGGTTTTTATTTGAACACACATGTATTTGAGTTTTGTTTTACATTGTTTTATTTGTTTTATTTAATTTTAAAATATTCCTAATCATCAGCAGTATGTAATTTTAATAGAAAAAATTTGTTTTTCTTATTAAATATTTTCAAATATTTACGAATTTTAGTTTTTAGTTTTACGAATTCTGTGGTAGGTCATATTTCAGTAGACAAATATTTTTGAATTTATGAATCCAGTGTTATAATACGAATTGAAATTTTTTTGTGTATTGTTGCATAATAATATAACTTTGGTTGCAGTCACAATTTTTTTAACAAAATTATATGATTAAATACAATCATGATGTCATGTTGATGAATGGTGATAACGGAATAATCAAATGTAAATATAAATTGTTGTCCACAACCATACATCATTGCAGACAATATAATATTGTTGCCGCATCCATGTTTTTTCTCTGCGTACAATGAAACGCAGAATATCTAGATTTTTGTAAATCATGATTTAGTTTATACATTTTTACAAATTAAATTATATAATGTTAGCCCCCTTGGATCGTAGTTGGTCACGCTGTGTTGCCTGAATAGGAGATTTTTGAATAGATAAGGTTTCTTCGCCCTTTGGTTCAGTGCTATACCAACCCGACGACCGGATAAACGAGTTTATCCTTCTGATATTGTAGTCCGATAAATCTGATAAAGAGAGAGTTCAATGCAATGGCAAAGGAAGTGCGCTACAATATATTTGTCCTCATTATGAGACAGCTTCTACAGATGTCATTATATGGTAGATTCAGTCTCCTTATTATATGCCCTACACACAGAAAAATTTCCATGTAAAATCGTCGAAAACCAGGTTAACTTAACATTTTTCGGTAGTGATTTTGCTTCATAGGTGTTTCATGTCAAATCAACATGATTTACAATAATCTTGAAAGAAAATTTTTCCTTTTGAATTAACTATATTTCATGTTGATTTCATATTCCAGTACAGTTAAATCAAAATGAAGTTGATACTGAAATAATAAGAAAAATCATATTGAATCAAAGTGATTTCGAGTTGAAACAACGTAAATTTGCTATTGGAACAACACGAAGAATCATGTTGAATCAAAGTTATTTCAAGTTGAAACAACGTGATTTTGAAATTGGAACAACACGAAGAATCATGTTAAATCAATGTTATTTCAAGTTGAAACAACGTGAATTTGATATTGGAACAACACGAAGAATCATGTTGAATTAAAGTTATATCAAGCTGAAACAACATGACTTTAATGTAGCTATTTTATTAATTATTTTACTTACGTGATAGTCATCAGAAAATTTTCGTTGTAGCTGACTGCCCCAGCAAAGATTTGAACTCGTGCCACCTCGTGCCAGCTTCAAACTTTTCTTTACTTATACACTAAATAAATACCATCGTATGTAAAATGCATTTCATTTTAATTCAACGTGATTTAAATGATTATTCAACTTAAAACTTATTTGAAATTAAAGTTTTAGTCATGTCGATTGAAAATGAAACTTAACGTCTATAACAAAATTGTTTTAACGTTTAAAATTAATATGATACAATGGTAATTTTAAACCAGCAGCAGTAAATATTCGCTGGTAATTCGTTTTTTGTCGTATACATGGACGACACATGTAAGAATAAACAACAACAAGTCACACAACTAAGCAGAACAGTGAATTGTAGCAATGAACAAAGCAAGTAAACACTAACACACTCAAACGACAAATTATTTCTTGTAAATTTAATATGATTTGCAATCAAAATTGCGGCATGTGGATTTTACATTCCTTTTTTTTTCTGTATGTATAGTACCTCATCCAGTTTGCTGTTCTATTTATAGTTGATAGTTCAGGCCTTACGTTCGCAATACGGATGGGAATCCAGGTATACACCCAGATATTTCTCACTGTCAGCCAACCCAAGTTCTATTTCCGTTTATCTATTCGATTTATCTGAAACTTCGAACATCTATAGGGAAGCAATGAGGCTTTACAGCGCGTGGTCTTCTGCCTTAAGCACGAGAGGAGTTACAATGGGCCAAATTTGTCTACGTGGGACTCAAGAAAACTTCTGAGGCTTGTAACTTTTTTTAAATGTTATCCGATTTTAAAAATTTAAAGCGCGTTGAGTTAAGATAGAACATGCAAAGATATAATGTTTACATGTGTTTCCGTATCTCTCACAGCTTAGAAGATATTTTACTTTAAAGAAAAAAATGTTTTCTTAAGTTTTTAGTATTTCGCCTATGACTTTTTTTAGTTTACAGTTGTATTTTAAATTAAAAGCCAGCACTCGATTGTTTACAAAATTCTCAGTAAAACTGGAGAAAAAAATTTTTTAATATCTGCGTTCTTGGAAATTATAACAGTTGTGAGAATAAAAGGACAGAAGTTAAAAGAATTCTTTATATTCCTTGAATCGCATAACCTACAATCGTCATATCTCGAGATCAGTAAAATATATTCGAGTAATTTTTTTCAGACGTAGTAAGAGATTCATATAGAAGTTAACAATGTCAATTTGAGAAAATAAAATTATTTTACTATATATTTTTTATGGTACAATACTTTATTTTTACTAAATTTTCTCCTCAATTTTTGCCAAAATCCTTAGAACTATCTACATTATAAAACGTTATTTTTGAAATTTTTAAAATCTACCGTTACAATTTTTTAGAGGCCTTTCAACACAAAAAAAATTTTTTTTAATTGACTACTTTTCACCATTGCTGAATGTAGGGAACATGTCCAAAATTCAAAATATTTGGCGCTCAACACATTGTCAATGGATTGTCTTTTGCGATATGTGATAACAGATGTGAATGTGTTAAACAAAGTTTTCTACAAAAATGAAAATAATGAAGACACTTTTTTTAAAAAACCATTCTTTTTTGAAGTCAGTATCAAAATTTTGAGCCTTTTTCCGACTTCAAGAATGCAGATATTAAAAAAATTGCTCTTCAGTTTTACTTAGAATTTAAAATTCAACTGTAAACTAAAAAGTTATAGGCGCAATACTCAAAAAAGGGATGACAAAAAGAATTTTTTTCCTTAAAGTCAAATATCTTCTAAACTGTGAGAGATACGGAAACACATGTCAAGACATTATTTCTTAACTCAACGCGCTTTAAAGTTTAAAAATCGGATAACATTTAAAAAAGCTACAAGCCTCTGAAGTTTCGAAGTTACAGATTAATCCAATCAGACGTTTAGAAGTTCCAGATTAATTACCATTTATTTTGTAAAAGTCCCCACTGTTTAGTGTTGTATGGAACAAATTATTTGTAAAATTCTTGATAGAAAAATCAGGCCTGATGAAAAAAGTAATTCATGTATTTCCAAGTGTTTTGACCACCACTGTTATGTGTTTGTGTGTGTGTGTGTGTTGGAGCAATATTGTACATTTATTGTCAAATATATTGGCTCTTGCATTAAAAAGAAATACAACATAAAAATTAAGGAACAAATATTTGGGCTTTTTACTTTTGTATGTACGAGTATTTCTTTTATTGTGATTATTATTTTACTTCAACTTAAAAATGACCAAAACCCAAAACAACTCTCAATTTGTCAACGATCAACTAAACAACCCTTAGAATACAGTTAAACTCCCCAACAATGGAATATAGATTCATTTAATATGCTGAACAGATACGACGACTAGAAGGGCACAAACTAACAGAAACACAGAAATTCAGAGACATGCGGACGGACAAACAGTCAGACAAAATGAGGGTTGAAAGTTGTCGTCTGTTTTGTTATTGTTTTTTTTCTATATATTTTTCGTTTGGTGTTTGTTTGTGTTTTTAGTGCGTGAGTAACCCTCTTTGTATAAAATTATAGACTATTTTGCCGATTTTTTATTTATTTCCTTTTGCTTTTCGTTTTATATATCTGCACAAAAACATAAATGTGAAAATAAGGCCAAGTTGCTATCCAAAATTTTCGGCCGTAAAAAGTGCTGAGATCAAAGTAAGGACCAAGCTCTTGATGGGTACAATATCATCTCATTTCTAGACAACTTGTTAGCTTGGCAATATTTTGTTTGCCTTTCTCAGTACTTTTTACGGCCGAAATTTTTGGATAGGAGCTTGGCCTTATTTTCACATTTATGTTTTTGTGCGGATCTCAGTACTTTTTTCTAAGCTTTTATTTGATACAATAACTGCCCCATACAATAAGCCCTAAATGAAAATTTTCCGTTTTCCCATATTTTTTAGTACCTTCCCATCAAGACCTTCCTGTGTACCGAATTTCAGCTTTTTAGCTATAAGATCCCCTTAGGTTGTACAGGCTGCTTGCTCACACTTGGATCCATGGTTGGTCCCATTGTGTTATAAGTCCCCCTTACAAAGAAGGGCACCATAGTCCCCCCAGTTGAAAAGTGCCGGTTTTCAAATTTGTTCGTTAATTGCTTATCGATACTTATTTGTGTATCAATTTTTAGCTTTCTAGCTGGAAGTGCCCCATGCAAAGAAGGGGCAGCCTAGGCTCCCTCCAGATAAGAAGTGCCCGTGTTCAAATTGTTTTCGTTAATTGCGCATCAGGGCCTACCTGTGTACCAAATTTCAGCTTTGTAGCTATACTGGAAGTGCCCTATACAAAGAAGGGGCACCCTAGTCCCCCCAGATGAAAATTTCCCGTTTTCAGATTTTCTGGTTAATTGCTCACCAAGACCTACTTGCATACCAAATTTCAGCTTTCTAGCTATAATGGAAGTGCCCAATAATATTGATGACTCAGTCAGTGAGTGAGTCAGTGAATAGGGGTACTAAAAAATGCACTTTTTACACCTTCATATCTCGGGAAGCTTTTATGGTAGAACTTTCAAACTTCACCTATGAGGTAACCTCTGTAGGGAGACCTTCAAGTTTCATTATTTTATGATTAAGTGGTACAAAGTTATGAGGAGAGGAGGGGTTAAAAATAGCTCCAATGGTTTCGTGTAATAGTTCACACTGTGTGGCCGGACCTTGGCCTGCAGCACTACCGTGCGCCTAGATGTACGTATTACAATTAGGGATGTAACGAATACCGATACCGATACCGATATATCGGCGATACTTCAGATTTTCCGATACATCGGTATCGGCGATATTTTACTGTCGATACGACGATACTTTTAAAAATCTTTTCAGAGTTTTTTTAACAAATAATTTGTTTTTATTTTGTAAAAAAAATTATTTATATTTTGTTAATTTTACCATAAATTCAAATTCAAGTCGTTGTTTTTTAAATCTTATTCCAGCAAAAAAAAAGATACTCCAAAGAAGTCATGAAAATGTAGAATTCGCGATCTGGAAGTATTGCAAATTTGGATAATTTCTAATTAGTTTTACATATCTTTGCCATTGCAAGAAGTTCTGTTTTTCGATTACCAATCACTGAATTGGAAGCGATGCTAGGACAAATTTCTTTTTCGGTAAAAAATTACCCATTTCCACAATTTTTTTTATGCCAATTTAAACTCAGAACTGTATTTTCATGTAAATTTAAGTGAATAAATATAAACTTAGAAGTCTTTTAATAATTAAGCTATTAAGTTATTTAGAAGAATATTAGTTGATAAATGTCCTTTAAAAAATCGATTTTTTAAAAAGCATGGCGAGTATTTTTTTAAATTATGAAGGAATTAAACATTTTTTCTTGCTTTTCTACTAATTATCTGCATATTTTTAATACAGATTTTTTGGAAGCAAAGAAAATGTAATTCCTTAAAAATTACTTCCAATGTTTTATCAATTTTAAATATTCTCTCTTATAATGTAATTTTGTATAATAAAAAAATTGCACTTGAGTTTTGTTAATATAAACTTGAACTCAATTTCAATATTCGTATCGGTATCGGAATCGGTATCGGCGATATTTATTTTTTAATATCGGTATCGGTATCGGATCGGCAAAACGGCGTATCGTTACATCCCTAATTACAATTTGCCATAATATAGAGAGTTGAGAATAAAGTGGAATCCTTAGTATATGATTTCCATTGACAGGCTTTTATGTTTATGTTGGCAAACAATCCATTTGATTTCCACTGTAAGGATATAAAGTGTAAAGTTATCAGTGTAAGTTAATGCACTATGCCATTTTCATAAGAATTTACCGAGTATGTACAAGTGAGAGGGGATGGTGTGTGACAGTGGTGTGGTATCGCTTGTGTTGGCGGTGGTGGTGAAATATTTTAGAATGCAACTTTTTGCTATTTTTCAAACTCAATATGAATTTCTAAAAGTTTGAACTCAATCAGTCTGTCGGTTATAGTTCGAAGTAAGTAAACGTTTGTTGTTGTGGTAACAGTAAAAAAAGTAATAATAAATATTTATAACTTTTCTTGTATTCTAATAGAAAATTATATTTAACAAATTAATAATTTTTTTGACATAAAACTTGTTGGCAGAAAGCAGACAATTTTGATGTTTATATACATAAATATTTATAAGAAATGTTTAAAATGACAATTTTTATTTAAAAATATGAAGAATTTAAACACTAGTGTGGTTGGTGTGGGTGTGTATGTATGTGTGATATAAATAATAAAGAAATTTTGTGAATTACACTCTAATATAAATAATTCGCTACGTATAATTATACATAAAATGAAATTAAAAGAATTATTAAAAAAATTAATAGTGTGCTTATGATCATTTATTATGTTTATAATTAAAATTGTTTAAATGATGGTATTAAATATTCCATTTATTTCAAAAATCATTAAGCAACAACAAGCTTTGAACTGAGCGTTTTTTAAGAATCTAATTAAAAGAGGTAAAAAACAATTTAAAATTAATTTAAAAATAACAAATATATCAATATGTGCTTATACATACACACCACGTTTGTATGTTTGTACATAAATGGCTTAAAAAAAAGAATGTAAATTTAAAATAACCTGTAATACGATTTTGTTTCCTGGCAACCGTTCTATGGTAATTAAAAATTCTTTATAAATTAATAGCTGTTTGTTTTTATAACATTTTCATATTGAAAAATTAATTAAAATAACATCAAGAAGTTAAAATAATTTCTCATTAGAAATAAAAAATCAACAGCTTTACATCAAGTATGATGCTACAAAATGTAATATGCGACTTTTTTTCTGTACACTTGTTACTACTGTTGGACAACCTTTAAAATGTATACAAAGTTTTGATAATAGTAATTTCCGCTATAGTGCGCTAACAAAGTTACTTTTTCATGCAGAATTGTTCTACAGCCTCCTCTAGTAAAATATTGAATCGAGAATAATTTTGTTCGATTGAAAAAAATTAAAAAAATAAAAGAACTCATCGCCTGGGACAGCGGGTAGGCACGAAGTTCCTGCCCCTTTGCCGTAGGCCATAATATTATTCATAGACTTTTGCTAAAAATATTGTATATCCGCATTTTCTTCATATATTTTTTTAATTAAAAATTCATAAAAATGCACGTTTAATATAAAAAATAAAAATGAAGTTTAGTATAGCTTTCATGCAGGCAAATAAAATGGTTCTAATTAATTATATTAAATATATGCAATATAATTTGTAATAAATTTCAAAAACTCGATGGGCGTTTTTACTTCTTAAAGCTTAGTACTCTGTTCATATTTGCGAAAAATGTTGATCAACATTGGTTTTTTTCACACGAAAAATATGACAAGTAAACAATCATAACTAGCCCTTGAAAGTATGCTGCAATTGTGTACGTTTTTAAAAAAAACCCATGTACTTGTTGTAAATTCCACACGAAAAAAGTGGTGCTCATATTATTTCGCATGAAGACTCAAAATGTTGTAGATACATTTCATATGTTTTTCACAAGATAAACAGAGTACTACTTCTGCAGCATTTTTTTGTAAGCAATTCGTGTAATTTTTTTTATATGGACTTTTGACAGAACTTCGCACAAAATGATGAACAGAGTACTATGCTTAGGCGATTAATTTAGAATTTCGCAGAAAAACTCGCCATTTTCGTCCAATGCTGGATGTGTAGCTTAATCGATTTAAAATTTCAACTGCAGTCACTTTTGAAGTCTATTCTTTCAAAATACTGAAAATAAAAGTTTTAGTTTTGAAAATTTTTGAGGAAAACGTTAAATAATTAAACTCTATTTGTATACAAATTTTGCCATTTTTCAGTCCCATTTCAAATCTTGTCATTCATTCCTTTTAACGACTACATGAATTGAGATAATTTAAAAAAATGTCTGCGTGTTCTCAAGGAATGTGTTCAAAATCATAAACAAATTTGTTTGAAAATATTGGCTATGCTATTACCGGAGATATTGACGAAATAGAAAACAAAGTCGAGCCCAAAACCAGAATTTTAATACAATGAACTGTATTTTCTTGATCTACTTATAAACTTTACAACAGGCTGAAATTCATTAAAATCGGATAATATTTGTAAAAGTTATGAGGCTGACGAGATTTTCCATGCCCGTGGTAGTCAACTTTGGCACTCTGTAGCTCAACGTGTGTTTCAACAAAGTGGTCCAAACTTCAACATTCTTAAAGCTTAGATCTTCCTCTATGATTTTTACTCACTTCGTTTTGTAATCGGATCGCAAGTTTCAAAGGTACAGATTTATTACCCTTTTTCCAATTGGATCCACTGTGCGTCTTCGGCCTGCTATCTTCGACGTTATGTCATCGGCCTGTCACTTTCAGCCTTATGCCATTGGAAGGTCACATTCGGTCGGCCACCTTCGGCCGGTCATATTTGTTCGCTATGTCAGACGCCCCCTCATTTTTATCGCCCTTCGGCACACTCTGCCAAGTCACCGGTCGCGGCGCCATGACCAAAAATAAAAAAGACGAAAGGTGTCTTGGGAACACCCGGTTAGAGCTATGCTTCAATTCTATATATAAAAATATTATTATAAATTTATTTAAAATTATAAATTTTATACATACTACATTTTTGACGCAAACCACAACAACATAACATAAACGTTTCTATCATACAACAACAATTAAAAATGAAATCAAAACAAAAATAAATTTATAACTATTTATAAGAGTCGTCTTGATTTTTTCTTACGAAATGAAATATCTACCCTCCTACCGTGCCTTAAGCATGGTACTGTGTTCATCATTTCGTGTGAACTGCTGTCAAAAGTTCGTATAAAAAAAATTGTCACGAATTTCTCATGAAAAATTTGTTGCAGAAGTAGTACTCTGTTTATTTTGTGAAAACATTTGAAATGTATCTACAACATTTTGAGTCTTCATGCGAAATAATGTGAGCACCACTTTTTTCGTGTGGAATTTACAACAAACACATTGGTGTTTTTTAAAAAACGTACACAATTGTAGCATACTTTCAAGGGTTATTATAATTGGTTACTTGTCATATTTTTCATATGAAAAAACTAATGTTGATCAACATTTTTCGCAAATTTGAACAGAGTACTTAGCTTTAGCCAGAAAACACACCAAATACGACAAACGTTTTTGTCTTATACGTCAAACACACTCGTATGATTATAACGCACTTCAAAAAAAAAAAATTAGTGTGTGTCGTCTCATAAAAACTAATATTCTGTTGTCGTATGTCACAAAAAACAGTTGTGTCGTATTCGGTGTGAGTTCAGCCTTAAAGAACGAAGCTCTAAAAGCTGTAATTTAAAAACAAAAATGTCACCTACCTTGATGACACCAAGTAAACGAAGATAGTAATTTCAGCCTCTAGATGGAAGAAAAGAAAATCCGTCAACAAAAAACAAGTATCGCCTGTAAGATACTTAAGCGATACTCAGCCGAGACACCTTCATTTAGCGAGGGCGCCCACCATCAGCCAAGACACAAACCTGGTTAGTGGATTTCCAAAAACACAAATCTCCGCACATTCCCAGAAGTTCCCGGGATTCCCAAAAACTAGGACAAAAATATCCCAAAAATCTTAGAACTTTCCCGGAAATAACAGCAGCACGGAGAACTGCGAAAATACCAAAGCGGCAACACTGAGTTTATGGGTTGAATTGTCGTTATCAGCATTTTCAGAAATTCGATAACACCCCCAAAATCAAAATTTATCGATAAAATACAATTGTTTTATGACTTCACGGACAAAAAATTTAACTGTGTTATTTTTGAACCGATTTTTATTTTTGAAACGGTGTCGAATACGCCCTTATTCTTAAGCTTTCCTTGTGTATCTAAAATATTTCATTTTGACAAATAGTTCATGGGAATGTCATCAAAATAAATTTGTATATATTATTTGTTCCGATTTGTTCAAAGTTACAATTTTTTTTAACAAAATTTCGATGTAAAATCGGTTGAGATTTGCGAAAGTTACAAGACTTTTTTCAAAGTTTTATGTATGCGATGTGTTTAGCTTTTGCCCCCTGTTGCTCCATTAGTTCTTAACATTCACATCTTTGCTAGCAATATTATGCAAGTATATCTCCTCAACTATTGATATGGCAAGTTTGAAATAAATTTGATCAGTAATTTAGGAATTATGTGTTATTTTTCATTTATTTTGTGAGTAGCTCCGTCATACAGTGGGAATATTTTTCAAGTTCTATTTAACATTGAAATTTTGTTTAAAAGAATTGTAACTTTGCCAATTCCCAACCGATTTTTATAATTTTTGGCTTATTTTAATTGGTGTACGACACACTTTTTAACGAAATAATAATAATAAATTTAGTAGGCTTTCAAAAAAAAGTTTTCCAAAAAAGATGCCAAACTTGAAAAAATCTGAAAACAAATTTTTAAATTTCTTTGATATTTCCATGAAATATTAGTCAAAATAGAATATTGTATACATACACGGAAAGCTTAAGTCCTCCTCTATACGACAACACTTAAAAATTAAAAATCCGTGCAAAATAACACAGTGACAATTTTCCCAAAAAATCGTATTTCATCGATAACTTTCGATTTGGAGGGTGTAATCGAATTTCTAAAAATTGCAAAATTATCTAATAAAGTATCCATACAATCACAGAAAAAATGATCACCACAAATTTTCAGTTAAACGTTTGTCTAAAATAAAATTTCATTTTCAGTAAATGTTCTTTACTGAATCAGTAAATTTTTTGTTTGACTTTTATTTAGAACGCAAACACCAAAAGCCACAACAAACCCAGTTTTCTGTGTGTAAAAGACAATCCACATACACATAAATAACAGCAAGAACTATGATAGTAAAAGGAATTCGGTGCATTAAACGTAAATGGTAACCAGCTTGTTTACTAAAGATTTCTCAGTGAATCAATTTGTTAATTTTGTTGCGTTAATTCTTATTCATTTTTTGTATAGTCTTCTGATAAACATACAGAGTTGAACACATTTAACAAAGTGAAATTTCATAAATGCTTAATGGATGATGATGTTATTATTTAAATATTAAAAAAAGTTATGACTGGCTCAGACAAAAAGCTTGTTTAATATATTACAAAAAATCCAGTAAATAATTTTTTTGACTCAGTAAATTATTTTGTTTAGAGTTTGTAAATATTTGTTCATAGATTTGGACAATTTGCTTACTGAGAAAACGGTTTTTTTTTTGTTCAATGAAATTGTTGAGAAATTTTTGTGTGAATTTACAAATGTGACAGTTTCTAGACAAAATATTTACTAATTCATTGAATTTCTTTACCGAAAATGAAATTTAGTTTTTTCTGTGAACCTACACTAGGTGCTTCAAAAAGTCTCTGCAATTTTTTTCGATTTTATATACATTGTGATATTAAAAATTGGATTTTATAGTTGCAGTTTGATGATATTTTTTTCTGTGTAACACATCAAAAAAATATAGTAGCTGTCTTTGTTATTTTACTTGTTGCATAGTGTATCTCTGTTATATAATTATATGGTGTACTTCCAGATTGTTTTCGTTAAAAAAATGTTGAAATTTTTTTCTTTTATATTCATATTGGTGTTTCTTAGGCTAAGGTACGCATCTTTATTAATCAAGAATTCAATATGTGATAGTTTCTGCGAAATAAGGAAAAGCTAATGAAATCCAACATACACGGCAGAACATAACAACGAACTATTTTTATTTCAAAGTATATCCTTTACCATTCTGTTTATATTGGATTAAAATTTTTTGCAACTATTATTTTAATTTTAAGAATAAATTATAAATTAGTAATTTTGTTTTTCTTTAACAGTACACATTCCTTGAGTAGTTACTTCACCTCTAAATCAAAAAAGCAACCTCTATTTTCCAAACTCCCAGGTAAAGCATGCAAAATAATTGTTACCTTTAATCGAACAAAAAAATAAATTTAAAAAAACTTTTAATTTTTTATAAAAGTAGTGTAGTGTTATATACAACTATTTCACATGAAATTGGCAAAGAAAAAAAACAGAAAAATAAAACAAAATCAGTTAAAGTGACACACCTGAACAAGCGAGTATTTGGCTGATTCAATAAAATGACCAAAATTCGGTCTTGTTTAGGGGTGTCATTTTAACATTTTAACGAACCAACATTTAGAAAAGTAGCACATAAATCCTTAATAAAATTCCAAAAATAACCACAAAATATAATAAGTAAAATAAAATATCACAATTACATGTTGTTTTGCCAATAACAAAATGAATGAAAAAAAAAATTTAAATGAAACCCATGTCTTTAGTAATTGACAAAAACATATATCCGATTCAAATAAAATAACATAAAAATATCAACACTTTACAAATATTATGTAAATTATTGTTGACCAGCATGTAAACATTTCAACAGCGTTTTAGCACCACCACCCTCCCACGAACTGCTTCCATTCCCACAAACCTCAGTCCAATATCTATGCCACAATATATTGTTGCACGAGTAGTCATAGTTCTAATCATTTTGTGATGTCAGATCCTGATTGTAGTTCTTGGCTTTTGGTTTCAAAGAAGAAATTTTTATATCTAAATGTATTTGTGTTTGTATGTATGTGTGTGTGTGGGTTGATTTGTTCGTTAGCCTTTTAGGCATAATAACCTTGCATCAATTGGCCACTATCAGATCATATCCCATTCAAATGAAAATAAGCAAAACACAACTAAAATAATGACGACAGTTTACTTTTCTCTTTTCACCTCAAGTATGTATTTAGAAAATCAAAATTATTAAACTTAACAAATTGCCAAAAAATATTTATATTTTACTAATTTCACCATGAATTCTAATTCAATTCGTTAGTTTTTAAATCTTATTCCCAGCAAAAAATGACACTCCAAAGAAGTCATGAAAATGTAGAATTCGCGATCCAAAATTATTGCAAATTTGGATTAATTTCTAATTAGCCTTACATATCCTTGTCATTGCAAGAAGTTCTCTTTTCCGAATCGAAAGCGATGTTGGGAAAAATTTCTTTTTCTGTGTTCTATAATGACTTTTCCTCAAGGAAAAAGGATGATAAATTACCCATTTTCGTAACTTGTTTTTTTTTCATGCGAATTCAAACGCAAAACTGTGTTTTCATGTAAATTTAAGTGAATAAATATAAACTTTTAGAAGATTTTTAACAATTAATCAATTAATCAATTATTCTTTTTGTTTAATTAAAAATTATGACGGGCTTTATCGGGCTTTATCGGACGGGCTTTTAGTTTTTCTCTATATCATTTCAGACTTTCCTCGCATGTTATTTCTTTGAACTATTCTACGATACAAAACTAAATTATTATTATTATGTTTTTTTATGTTGTCAAAGTAACGTTCAATACATTTTTGTATGAATTTTATAAATAATCCAAAAACACGCTACAAACTCACAACCATTGAGATAATCGTCGATTAGTTTTGGCAAAAGCTTCTTAGTTCTTCATAAACAAGTTTCACTTAATTTAAAAAACTATAAGGTAACGCTCAGTACTTTTTTAGGATGCAAACCATTAATTGAATAAATTAATTGAATTCACAAAACTTTTAAATTCAGCAATTAAAATCAATAAAAAAAAAGCTTTTTAAAAAAGAGTAACGTTCAGTATAAACAACTGCCGACAACAACAAATTATTGAAACAAATAATATACTGTATTACACTGGCTTACAAACTTTTATTTCTGGAAGTTTTAAATTTTCTAATGAATTTTTTTAGGGTAATTAGGTATGTGCTAAACGCGCAAAAAAATTAACTCATTTCGGCCATTATTATCAAGATAACGACGGTACATTTGTATTTTTCGATGTATATAAAAATAAACAGCAATAAGGGGCTATTCACATATTACGTAACGCTCCGGAAGGGAACAAGTCAAAATTGCGATATGTTGATTTTACATTTTTTGTTATTCTGTGTATAGTGAAAGCTTCCCATAGAAATAAGGGGCACGGTAGTCTCTGCAGATAAAAAAAATCCCTTTTTTTATGATTACTTATTCACCAAGATCTACACCTGCCTACTAAACTTCTGCTCTCTCCAGCTTTAGTGAAAGTGTCGCATAATATTGATAAGTGAGTGACTGAATAGGGACACCTTTAGTGAGATTCTGTAACTTTTAAAAATAGCAACAATTGTTATATTGTCAACTTATGAAGTTGTTTGCACTAACGACTGTACGATTCTGTGAGTTCTTGTTAACAACATTATTTAGATCTGACATCATGTGGCATATCTGTTAAAATAAACGAAAAGCGCAAAGAGGAATATAACAAAAACAAATGACTTTATGATTGCCAAACAGTGTATAAAATATTTTCATTAATTTCTATATTTTTGCGAAATAATTGTTAAATAAAATGTTTAAATAATAGAAATATTATTATTTTTACCTAAAAATTTTATATGCTTTCATATTGTTGTAAAGCAATAACTTTAATTGTTGGCATAAAGTACGCGCTACGGATGCACAGCTGACTCTTGTCTATTCGATAACAACAGAGAAATTATTGTCGTTAGTTAACCGACAGAAAATATTGTTAAAAATTTTACAGAATGGCGAAATCGTTAATTTGCTTGTTAAATATTTTAACAATGATAACTATTGTTAAAATTGAAAAGAGAATCGCACTACTGATTATCTCGGAAATTGTTTTTGGTAAAACTGGAGTATACTTATGTTTCAAGTAACATAATTTTATGATAGCTGCATACGTAAAAACAGAACTCAGTAATGGAATTCATAAGAGTGTGCTAACTGTTGTATCGGTTGCATGTGCTAAGTTTTATAAAATTGCTGTTTGTATTTTGTCGCATAATATACACACATATGTCGTGGAGAGTATAAACAACAATTTAACACTTAGTGCACCTTGTGAATTCCATAAGTATGACCGCATCCTAATAAATAGAGGAAATAATTAAAGGCAATGGCGAAACTTACATTCTAGGATTGTCTGTTGTAAGAAACAAATTAATGAAGTGCAAAAAATATAAAATAACTAAATCATGCCATCAGCCAAAAAGGAAAGTAAAATCATATGGAAATATGTTTTACTACAGGGTTTATTTGTGTAGACGATAATCAATGAATTTAATAGTCAATTCTATGAATTTGATATAGGCTAAAAAAATAATAATAATGAAAGTAATTAACACTTCCTAAGGAAATAAAAATAAAGAAAAGTAAATAAGAAAAAAGTGATAGCTATTTAAAAATGTATTTATATATGTATAGTTTCTATATGTTTTGCATTATATGTATATCTATATCGTCACAGAAAATGCAAAAAGCCCTATCTAACATTTTGAAAGTCTTACAGGAGAAGCATAAAACTTGTTTAAATGAAAACTATATTGGCAATTAGTGCAAAATCTTACAATCCAAGTAAAAAAGGACCCACAAATTTATATATATTTATTGCAAAATGTTGCACTAATTGTCGATATATTTTTTCATGTAAACAAGTTTTATGCTTCTCCTGTTAAAGTTTTAAAATGTTAGATAGAGCTTTTTGCATTTTCTGTGACGATATATAAGTACATACATATGTACCATGTATGTTTATATTTTAGAATATACTTGGTAGTAACCATATAATCAATATGTTGTTAAAATATATTTATGTATGCACAAGTGTTTGCCCATGCAAGTGAGTGGTGTGGTAAAATGTGATTTGTGTTCCTTTAGATTGCGGTTGAAAATTTTTTGTTTTATTTTTTTTTATACTGGTGTCGAATTTTATACCTCCCTATAGTATTTAGCGACATGACAATGAGTCAGCTGCAAATTATTTTGTAATTCAAACAGTGCAAAAAAAAACAGAACAAAATAATATAAAAGTTTCAGTAAACCTCTAAGGAATTTGCAGTAAAATTAACTTAATATAGTTTCACATTTCATTTTTATACAGAATATTGTAGCAGCGACCCGGTGTGTTTCACTATTGATTTTTACATATGCGGACAAAGCATTATGCTCCCATTTATAAGATAGTTTTACAGAGCCTGCCTGCTGTAGCTCTCTGGATATGCTCTAATTACATAGTACAACCAGGGTTGTCAGATATGGCGATTTCTCGCCAAATATGTCGCTTTTTCAACTTGTTTGGCGTCTAACTTTTTGATTTGGCGACCTGGCGATTTTTCTGGCGATAAATAAATTTGTTGGCGATTTTTATGGCTATTTTTTTTTTAACAAAATTGAAGGAGCATTTTCAAAAAAAAAAAATAATAAAGAAATTAAAACAATTTTGATGATTTTTCTTATATTCGTTATAGATGAGAAAAATTTACAAGAAATAATTTTTGGCGATTTTATTTCAACTTTTGGCGATTTTCTGCTAAATTTTTGTACAATTATTTTATAAAAATTTACATTAAAAAAGTAGTATATAAAAAAAAGTTTATTATCAAATATATATTAAGAAAAAACGACAATGAAATGGCCATAGGAACTAGCTAATACCCCTCCATAATCAATTTCAATGTATTTTAATAAAAATTTTATATTTTACTTGGAAAGTAAAATATTAAGTTGGGAAAAAGCACGTTAAAAATTAAAATTGACATAAAATTGATTTTTGCGATTTTCGGCGATTTTTAAAATCAATTTGGCGAAATAGCTCGGAAAAAATCTGACAGCTCTGAGTACAACAAAATCTTTGTTATTCTCTTTGTTCAGAATAACAAGGCTCTAACGGCTGATTCTCTCTGCTAGAGGGCACCAAAAAATATATACGTGTATCGTTGTTTTGAAAATTGACATCTGGCATTCATTTTAGGGGATTTAGCTCAACAGTTCGTATAAGGAATAACCTACCTGCAGAATTCATTGCTGCCAATCCCCATCCTGAAAATGGCGGGATTTTTCGGGGATAAGAAATCACGAATCCCGGGATTTGACGAAAAAATCCCGGGGAATCCCGAAATATTTCAATTACGTTTTTTAATTAAAATTCTTATACAAAACAACTCATAATGAAAAGTAACACTAATTTATATACATATTTAGATGAAATGTGGTTGTTAAAGGGTATCCTCTATTCCCACTCGAATGGTCGGTGGAGATAAACGAGTTTCTCCACGTTCTTAGTGAAAGTGGTCATGGTAACTGGAAAATTCGGCTGTGATCTCGTAGACATCATGAATTATGCTTTATGCACTATATCAATCTTAGGAGAAAACGATTTTGGTATAGTATCGTTAAATGGATACAATATCCCTTATTCTATGAATGTCAAGTGTTTATGTGATTTTGTTATGAAGAATTCTTATAACAGGAAGCGTCTAGAGTTGTGTTGGATGCACCTGGAGCATGAGCCCTAAAATTGTCACGTGAAATTATAAGATTATATTCAGACGGAGTATCACGTGCAGGGCGATGGGATGTGGTTGCCTAGAATTCGGCAGGCTGTAGAGATTACCAAACTATACAAGGTCCAGATGCTCTTCCTTACCGGTGTAATAAGGATATGTCCAGCTTTAACCATTCAGGCCTTAATTAGTCCTCTGAAGAAGTGGGTGCTTACAGGCTTTGTCTTGGAAACTCTGTTCATTGTGTTAGCAACGATTATTCATCGATGCTGAATATCTTGTAGAGAACTATAAGGTATGCAGACTGACAGCATAAACTGTGAACTGAGGTTCCGCCTATGGTATTTCCGGCGGAAATTGAGACAATTGCAACATGTGGCGTCATTATTTTAAATAAAAGTCATCAGAGCTCTCATAGAGCTATATTTTCCGATAGCCAAGTACCTCTGCAGTATCTCCTTTCATGGAAACTGTGATCCGAGAATGTACCAGAGTCTTAAACTAACTACAGAACCTATAAATAGGTAACAAAATTTTTATTTACTGCTACTCCCAACAATGAGCTCAGAGCATTTTTGTGGCGTCATTTGGTCAACGGATAACCAGTAATAAGGTGAAATGGAATTTCTACCTCAAAGGTTATATTTAATTTATTTTCTTGATTCTAGTTAATTAATTTGTATAATTATTTTTCATTTTGTAACGTGCTTAATCCCAAATTTATATTTTACTGTTAAGTAAAATATTAAAATTTGCATTAAAATACATACATTGAAATTAACTTTTCTTTATTAATTCCTTATAGTTGTTATAATGAAAATATTTTATATTATAAATTGATTGTTTTTAATTAAAAAGAAAAATCCCGATAAATCTCGGGATCCCGAAAAATCCCGGGATTTGAAATTCTGAAATCCCGAAGACCGGGATTTGCAAGAACCAGCCCCGTTTGGCATCCCTTGTGTGGATAGATTCAAATCGAATACTCACAAGTACTACTCCTTCTATCCTCCTTGCCAATACCAATTTTTCTAGTTCTTGCAAAATGCATTGCATGAGTAGGAGTTCCAAAAAATATACTTATATAAATTTCTTGCTGTGAGTAAGTTATGTACTAACAAAATTATTTAGATAAAATTAAAGAATTCAGCATTCACAGCTCTCTACGCCACGCCCAGTAAAGATAGCTAAACGTATGTAGCTTTTCGTTCCCTACAGGCAGCTGCCAAAACTTTAAACTTGAAAAAATAAAAACCAACAAACACAGACCCGTTATTGTACACGTATATATTTCGATATAAAATATTCATACATATACATAGCTAGATGTATGCATGTATATAATTTATATATTTTTTTCATTTGACTTAAATTTTATATATGCTGATGTTTGTGCTCTGCTTTTTTTTTTTTTTTTTTGTTAAATGACAATTTTATATTGCACGAGTCTATTGACCACAAAAGTACAATGTCCTAAAATATGAAATACAGAACTAACGCGAACAACGCAAACCAAACATGAACTACTTTGTATCCGTATCCATGTCAGGGTTGGAAAATTGATAGTTAGAAAAGATAGAAATAAAATATATATCTTTTATTTACTACCAATTAGTATGTTAAGCGGTAATTAAACTAAAGGAAAGAGGAATTAAATAAAAGCAAATAAAAAATCTCACGTGCTAGCAAACTCTTTGACAATCGTATAGACAAAAAATTACATGTGCTGTAATGTATATTGTGTTATCGAATGGTTTCTTTTTTTGAAATGTTATTTTTAAATGCATGGCTGATTCTCATTCTAAGCATACATTTCTTTTTTTAGGGTTCCGTACACCAAAAGTGTAAAGGAACGCACAGCAAATATATGACAGCTAAAAATTAAAGGGTGTTCCAAGGCGAGCAACGAAAAATGTTGAAATACTAATGTAATATGCAAACACTTATATGTATACAGACACTTTAAGTTTTCAAAGCTAGTGTTCATTGGTGTAGTCTGTAGAATAGACTATACCAATTAACACCAATATTGAAAACAATAAACATTAAAGGGTGTTCCATCACTTAATGTAATTTTGACTATGTAATTTAAACAATTTGCTGTATCTTGGAAACCGTAAGATGCAAATTCTTGAAATTTTTTTAAAATGCTAAAACAAATAATCCAAAATTAAAAAATGTCAAAACGAAAAATCGCCAAAATGAAAAAAGCGCTTAAAGGAAAAAAACACCAAAATAATAAAAACGCGAAAACGTAAAAATCACCAAAACTAAAAATATCGCCAAAAAATAAAAAAAAAACAAAAACCGAAAAAAGTAATAAAAACGAAAAAAAACTGAAACCTAAAAAAATCGCTAACACTAAAAATATCGTCAAAAAACTAAAAAATCGCCAAAAATAGAAAAAAATCACCATAACTGAAAAAAGCGTAGGAACAAGAATAAAAGCACCAAAACGAAAAAAAAATTGCAAAACGAAAAAAGTGTAAACACCAACAAAATAAATTGCTAAAACTAAAAAAATCACAAAAAAAGTGTCGTAACTAAAATAAATCGATAAAGCTAAAAATATTTGAAAAAAGCGTAAGAAACGTCAAACCAAAAAATACTCTAAAGCCAAAAAATCGCAAAAAACTGAAAAAATCGGCAAAAAAACCAAAAAAAAAATATTGCAAAAAACGAAAAATTGGCAAAGAAAAAAACAAAAAGCATTAAAATGAAAAAAAACGCCAAAACCAAAAGAAAAACGCTAAATCAAAAAAAATAAAAAATTAAAATTAAACGAAAAAGCAAAACAAAAAATTGCCAAAGTGAAAAAAGGGAAAAAACGAAAGGGAATATATGTATGTATGTGTATTCGTACGGAACCCTTCGTGTGCGGGCTAAAGTCGCTCTCTACATAATTTATTTTTTTATTTTTTTTTTTTACCAATGTAACTAAATGAAATATGAGAAGGTAGAACTCATCTTATAGTTTTCGCCTCATTCAATGAATACTGAAATAAAATTATATTTTTCGATTTCTTAACATTTTTGTCTATTGAGCGTTACATTTGTTTTCGCGGTTGTTCCGCGAATGATTTTTGCGAAAAAAAATACACCGCAAAAAATGAGTACAGTGTTAGAGAGCACTATACATCTACTCTCTAAAAATAAAAAATTATACGACAATAAAAGTTATGACCACTTTTTCAATTTTGACTTGGGTTCAAAAAAAAAAAATTTTTATGTTTTGAAATAATTCCTTAAAAAATTTATAAATAACCAAAAATTAGGCTAACTCTCCAAATAAGACTTATTTTAACAACTAAGACTTATTTTAACAAAATCGGCCAGCAAAGTCAAAAGTTATGTAAATTTCAAATAATTGTTTTTAGCAAAATAGGACTTACCTAATACATTCTTCAAAAATATAATAATCCACAATGCGGTAGAAACAAATTTTTTTCAAAGAAACCCAAAAATATGTAAACAGATTATGTTCTTTATTTCGTTTCTACCATTCAGCTGCTGTTAACTTTTTTGAAAGTCCTAAAATTTATAGATAAATACTATTTAATAATTTTGTTTACGTAACGTTCAATACATTTTTATACGGAGTAAATATTTTTTTCAGAACACACAATTTATTTTGAATTCAATACAATTCAGATGTATAATCTTCGATGTATTTTAACATAACCTCCTTATGTATTCCCTAATAATTTGCAATTACATATATATTAAAAAAACTTGGATAACACTCAATATGTTTTTGGGTACAAACCGTGATTGATTGATGAAACATTTTGCAATATAATACTATTTAACATAGTTCACAAATCTTGTAAATATTTTAAAGTACAAACCTACGCTGTTATTTTAGTGTATGTTGTTAATGCAATTTTCATAATTAAACTGATTAATGAAGCGAAATAAAAAAGCGTAACGCTCAATACACTAGACTACGGACAACAACAATTAAAAAAAATTTTATTTCAAAATTTAAGTACACAGAGAAAACTAAATTTCATTTTCTGTAAAGGAATTCAATGAAATAGTAAATATTTTGTCTATGAACGGACCTACAAAAAATACCTCAACAATTTCATTGAAAAAAAACGTGTTTTTTCAGTGAACAAATTGTTTAAATCTATAAAATAATTTTTCTAAAATATTTACAAATTGTGTACAAAACATTTTACTAAATCAAACAAAAATATTTACTGGATTTTCTGAAAAATATCAAACAATATTTCTGTCGAAATTTAATAAACAATTAGTCTAAAAATGCTACCAATTATTAAGCAAAATAATTTACTTAATCAAACAAAAATACAAACAAAATTTTCGTGTGTGTCATCATCATCATCCATTAAAAATTTATGAGATTTCACATTGTTAAATGTGTTCAAGTCTGAATGTTTATCTAAATACTCTAAAAAAAATTAATGAGAATTAACGCAACGACATTAACTAATCGATTAACGAGGGAAATCAACAGTATGCATTACGGATACGCCATTTTGTATGAAGAGAGTAAAAACAGTATTTTCGTTCTTAGTTTTTAACACATAATGGATAGTCTTACACAAAAAAATTATGTACATTTATTTATAATCTATTAAATCATACGAAAGCAGTTCTCATTTTAAAATTTATGCATTTATTTTATGAAATATTTATTATACTTTCAACGGACACGTAAAAAGCATTTGAAATGAGAATCAGCCACATACATATATTTTTAGAAAGAATAGTAACGAGAAAAGATTGCTAATTTTAGTAATAATCCCAGAAATATGGAAACACTTAAGAAACCATCCCTGATCTACGATTATGTGCTGTTCAGTGTGTATGTGTAGTGTTTGTGTTCTTGCTTGTTGTACTGCTTTGTGGTATCAGCGCAGCACATAAGGGAATTATCGATTTTTTGTTCGTTGTGGTTGTGAAGCGAATTAAAAGCAAAACTTTTTCCATACATATTCGGTGCAAGATCGATTTGTGTACTTTTTGCATTAAAAGTTAATTAAATTTAAGAAAAGACTTTAACGTTTAAACGTAAATTTTTTCATGCCAGTTTCTTTTATTGCAATAGTTTTCAATTGAAAAAATTATACAAATAGCTTTTTTGTTGGAAAATAAGCAATAAAAAAATATGCATAACCAAAACTTGTCAGGAACTTAGCATAAGTGACGAAATTGTACTGGGTCTTAAAGAGTTTTTGCATACAATTTGACATTAAAAATCACTGTATCTTGCAGTCCTGACTCATCACTATATTGCACACTGATTTTTAAAGTCAAATAATCCAGTAGAACTCGTTAAGAGCTGGTTCAATTTCATTGCTTATGCTATTTTCATGGAAAGTTTTCGTTATGCATATGGCCCTTGTTATTTACAAGTTTTCTAAATAAATAAATTAGGATATTTGGCCTTTATTATAAGATTTTAATATAAGATTTGAACGTTTGTCTCAAACTGTATATTGAAATTTTGTAATAGGGAAATCACAATTCATAGGAAACTACTATTGCAGAACTTACAAGCCTAGGACGATGCTATAATATGCAATACAACAAGAACAAAATATAAGAAATGTTGATTTCCTACACTGCATCGTGGTCAATTCCAACCAAAAATCCATAACTTGTTCATTTATTTAAGTAAATCGCTGAAATTTGCTATTCAAGTTAAGAATAACATATCTCATCCTTCACACACAGAAAACAAAAGAATATGAAATCAACATGCGGCAATTTTGATTGGAAATCATATTAAATTTACAAGAAATAATTTGTCGTTTGAGTGTGTTAGTGTTTATTTGCTTTCTTCATTGATACACTTCACTGTTCTGCTTAGTTGTGTGACTTGTTGTTGTTTATGCTTACATGTGTGTCTATGTAGACGACAAAAAACGAATTACTAGCGAAAATTTACTGCTGCTGGCTTAAAATTACCATTGTTTCATATTAATTTTAAACGGAAAATTATTAATCTAACCTTAAATCTTTTTGATTTAGAAATTTTCACTGTTAAAACAATTTTGTTATAAACGTTACATTTCATTTTCAATCGATATGACTATAACTTTAATTTCAAATAAATTTTATGTTAAATAATCATTTAAATCATGTTGAATTAAAATGAAATTCATTTTACATACGATTGTATTTATTTAGTGTACATATAAAGTAAAGTTTGCAGCTATTGTGGCTGCAGTGGTTAGCGCATGGACTATCATGCAGGTGGCACGAGTTCAAATCTTGACTGGGGCAGCCAGCTACAACACAAAATTTTCTGATGACTATAACGTAAGTAAAATAATTAATAGAATGGCTACATTAAATTCATGTTGTTTCAGCTTGATCTAACTTTACTTCAACATGATTCTCCGTGTTGTTCCAATATCAAATTTACGTTGTTTCAATTTGAAATAACTTTGATTCAACATGAGTCTTCGTGTTGTTCCGAAATCAAATTCAAGTTGTTTCAACTTGAAATAACTTTGATTCAACATGGATCTTCGTGTTGTTCCAATATCAAATTTAACTCGAAATTACTTTCATTCAATATGATTTTTCGTATTATTTCAGTATCAACTTCATTTTGATTTAACTGTACTGGAATATTAAATCAACATGAAATATAGTTAATTCAAAAGGAAAAATTTTCTTTCAAGATTATTGTAAATCTTGTTGATTTAACAAGAAACACCTCTGAAGCAAAATCACTACCGAAAAATGTTAAATTAACCTGGTTTTCGACGATTTTACATGGAAATTTGTCTGTGTACACTAAAATTTTGCAAATATATTTAGTATATCAATTTATGTATATAAAAATAGCTGTATAGGAAAAAGTACCAAAAATTCTCAATTTTCTTTTAAAAAAGATTTATTTGCATTTTAGTGGTGCTTTCCTTTTAAAATTTTAAACGATATATTACTTTTAAATCAAACACCACTCATTTATAAATTTAAATAATATACGCGGATAATGTGTTATAATATACCACATTATCAGAACATAGCAGACCACATTACCTGCTAATTTTTTCAAAAGCTTGTTTATGAGTTTTTTCACTCCTTCTTAAATTTCTCTGAAAGCTTGGGTCCAAAGACATTTCCACTTTCTTCAATGTATACCCAAAACTTTTAATAGAACACCATCTAAGAGCTGTTCAAATCGAATTGAACTTCTACAACGTATAGTCAAATAAAAAATAGGTATACCACATTACCCGAACTTGCTGTACTTCTTGTCAAGTGGTTTTCAAAAAGTGTTCCTCTTTCGGTATTAGTTCATGTGCAGTCTCGTTTCAAACTATATATTTGAATTGAACTCCAATATAGTGCTCTAAAACGGATAATTAAAAATTTTATTTTTAACTACGTATTTTCGCAAATGAAATATCAGCGTTTTTGGCGTCATTTCCAATCTCTATAAATGCATTAAAGTACTCAATTTTGAAGCCAACTTTGTAAATTATTTTGTTTATCAATTTTCGTTTCAAAATAGATAAACAAATGCTTGTTATTCACCACATTTGAGTTTGAAATAACATTTTCTGTAAATATTTGCAAAGAAATAAAAAGAATTTTTGTAAACCTTCATTAACTACATGCCTTTTGCCATTACAAATAATGTTTGTCGAAAAATCTATGCGATTATATGCAAATGTCATAATATTTCACATTTGCAATTTATATTCTAATACCGTAAAGCCATCCATCCAATTCAGTCAGACTTAACAAAGCAAAGTTCATTATCGACAATTTGATCCTCGTCTAACATTAAATTTAACAAAGTAGTACACAAGTGTGTGTGAGTCTGTATGTTTATGTGTCTGTGAGCACGTTATATATTTTTTCTCTGAAAACTAAGCAAAAACTTTGTGTTTTTTCTATGGAGAATACTTTAGAGCAGAGTTACCCAAGCCCTATGCGCTTGGAGCTCATTTGTTTTTGTAAAAGCACTTACCCTGCAGACAAAGTAACTGGTATGTAGTTGGAACTATACTAGTTGCTTTTTGTTTCAGACTAGTTGCCTATCTATCCTTTTTTCATACATCGAACTATCGATTTTAACATTAGGTTGTCATAGGAGACCAACTAGTTCATTTGTGTACAATTATATCCCAGTTGGAATCCTAGTTATAGTAAACTAGTACGCTTACTAGCTTTTTTTATTAATAGTTTTTTAACTCTTAAAAAAACTTTGGCTCAACGGGGGTACGAACACACATTCCTCATACTTTAAGGCAAGTACTCTACCGATTGAGCCACATTCTACTTATTATTTTAAGAGCTAAAAAAATGTTTTATATAAAATCGTATAACTGAAAATGTTGTCCCTTTTTGGCTAGTATCGTTACTAGTCTCGATACAACTAGTAATATAATTGTCTTTTTTTTGACTAGTATCGTTACTAGTCTCGATACAACTAGTAAAATGTTTGTTCTTTTTTACCAGTAAAGTTACTAGTCTTGTTACAACTAGTAATATGACTGCCGTTTTTTGACTACTACCATTACAACTAGTAATATGACTGTCCCAAAGCGTTACTAGTTGTAACTTTAGCTGCTGGGTAGCTATAGGATGTGTGTTTTAATACACACACAGCACTCAGTACTAGCAATACGTGTGTTTGGCTGTGTATTTTAATACACACATACAGCACTCAGCACTAGCAATACGAAATACACAAACAACTTTGTCTTATTAGTTTTTTTTTGTCGCTCTTCACTGTATACAGGCAAGTGCGAAGCAACAACAAATAAATATATGAAATAATTTTTTGCTTTGTATGCATTGGTTCTTACAACAAAAAGTATTGAATAAAAATTAGTTTTTCTGTAAATGTATTGGTGTTTGCTCTTCCATATGAAACTTTTGGGCACGCCTGCTTTAGAGACTGAAAGAACTTTTTAAAAAACTGCCGCACAGTGGTATTTTCGTGCAAAAAAGCAATTTTTCAATTATTACTTTTCAAAAATCTAATGATGCAGAACTCTCCCCTCCTAAGAAAGAAAGTCACATCTCCATTTTAGTGGTTTTGAGATATTAAGCTTTTACATTTTTTATCTTTCGCGCCTTAAAATTAAATATTTTTGAACATTTTCAAAAATTATTTAAAAATATATTCCCCCTTATTTCGTAACTATTTGTTGACGTCACGTCAAGACAATACCAAAAAATTGGCAACAATTTACTATTACTGACAGCCACTTACCATTCTCTAAGGAATAGAAAATGGGAAGAGGCTGTTAACAGTAGTAAATTTTTGTCGACAGCGAGTAGACAAGTGCAAATTTTTCGGTATTGTCTTGACGTGACGTCGACAGATAGTTACGGAATAAGAGGGATTATTTTATTCAATTTTATTATCGCACCAAACCGGGGAAGTTTTCATGATAAAGTAGAGAAAATGGACTTATGACTTTTTTGTCTAGTATAGGCACTCAAAAAATCTTACGAAAACCAAATTGTACAAATAAGTTCAAAAATTACGTTTCCAATAAATTTTCTATTTAAATTTTTTTTTTTTTTTTTGATACCGGTAATTATTTCGGAGATAGCAGAAAAAAGGAGAAATTAAGGAAAGAGTTCCGAATCCCGCTTTTCAATCGTTCTTGTCCCGATTTTTGTGGAAAAATCTTCTGGTCACGTTACATATAACCCATCTTTGCATTACATCGGAGTAGTCTCAAAACTACTCTATGTAACTACTTGATGGAATACTCAAGCCTTTGTGTTTTAACGGTTGCAATCGTTAAAACGCAAGAACTTGTCGCTTGACTACAAGCAAAAGTAAGTGGCAGATAAGACTTTTCTGACTAGGAAACACACTAGAAGTGGTAGATGTGACCATTTTGCTTAACTTTTTCAGTCATTTACAGTTGAACTTATCACAAAAATCAGAAAACTCATTAACGGTTCCGAATCTGTCCTTATCTCAATTTTGGAGTTTTGGCTCTTGTGACTTTTTTTTGTGTTTCACTAGGAAAAATACATAATTGGTTTTCGTAAAAAGCCATATTTTGCGCTAGAAAAAAACTAGTGAACTTACACAATTATTGTATAACGAAAACTGATAAAAATTGTCATGCTTCTCAGTACACAGAAACAATTTTTCACCACCAAATTTATGTAAAACAATACTAGGGTCTTTTTTACCTTTCTTTAAAAAAGGGGCAAAAACTAGTTTTCAATGGCGATATAGTTGGTTAAAATGCTCTACAAAACTATTCGCCATAAAAATCATCTATATGTCTTCAAGGACACCTAAGGCTCCAAACGCAACTTGAATTCGAGAAATCATTAAAAACTTAAAACATTTTTAGGGTTAGGTAGGTTTCTTATATATTTACAATTAGTATTCGGCATAGGAAATCTTTAAGACGTTACGTTAAAGGTTAAGATGTGTTCCGGTCTTTTATGCAATACACCACGAGGAACATTTTTATAGATCATTTTAGTCTGCTATATCGCCACTCAAGGGAAGTTCTTAGCAACGTTTTTAAGAAATGGATAAAAAGACCCATACAAAGAATAGCTAGAGGGTTAAAATGTTCCACAAAAATGTTTCCTGTGGGGTTTTACATAAAAGTGCTGAACACACCTTTTATCTTAATCATAAGGGTTACACAATTTGTTATGCCGAGTTACTACAAGTATGTGTAAAAGGGGGAGAAATGCAATTCCCCCTTAAAACTTATCCACAATTAAACCTTCAAAATGCCGATACATACATATATTTTTTGTGGTCTCTACCAGAATCAGCCGTTACAATCTTATTATTTTGAAAAAAAAGTTTATTTTGATTGAAAGAAAATCTGGTAAGTCCACATTAAAAGTTAAAAATCATAAATAGCAAATAAGTTAAATCCTAAAAGAACCTATAAATAAGTATGTAAAACCCTTATTTTGGAATTCTACGATTATTGGTATTTAAACAAGATGAATTAAAGAAGAAAACTACGTTTATAAGATTTAGCATTTCCAGTTTTTCTTTGACAAAAAAAAAGTTAGATCCCTTTGCCGCCGTCTTGTCACTGCTAGAAAATGGTAGGTAAGAGTCTATTCTTTCAAGTTACCTAAAAAATTCCACTAACTTTGAACAAACTTAAAACAATAAAAAAAAAATAAAGTTAAAATTCAATTTAAATAAAATTTTTTATAAAAATTTTTGTTTTTAAAAAATTAATAAAAAATAAAAACTCAAAAAAAAATTCCATTCGTTTCCTTTAAACATATAGGTTAATATGTTCTAAACAAAATGAGTCATGTTTTAATAAAATCGACCGACAACTTTTGATTTTATGCGCAATTTATTGAAGGAACTGAATTGATCAAAATGGGTTTTTTTTCATTTAAGAATATATGGGAAAGACACGAATGTCAACCACATTTTGAATTTTTATAAGCCTTGCCCATATAAACAAACATGCCAAATCTTACCGTTCTACGACAACTCCTTCCCTTTTTTGCCGTCAAATGTATGAAACGATACTACTGTGCGCTGCCACGTAAAACTAAAATATTCATGCCACCCACTATAACGAACTGAACTGACAAACGAACATCGCAACGCATTATTGTGTTTATTTTGTAGTTTTAGGCTTAACAATAACTAAAATAAAACAGAAGACAAAGTTAAAAGAATAAAAAAGAAATACATATACATACATAAGTATTTAGATACATTAGGGGTATAGCTCTTCTTTTTTTATTTTGCATGTATGGAAATTGATAGTCGGTAAAAAACTATAAAAAAAACATTTTTTTTTTAACTTTTTCGCTGTTCTAAAAAACAAGTCATGCACAACGCCCATTAAGTCTAAAAGTTGATTTTCTATTTCTATAAAAACCCCCCCCAGTAAAAAATGGAGCTTGCATATAAGCAGGCTTGCAAGGGCGAGAAGCAATACTTCTGTATAAAAACCAGCTTACAGGGGGCATGATTTTTATATGGAGAACTCCCACTTGGATGCACTATAACTTGAGAACTATTTTGTTATACCTCGTGCTTCCCTGTAAGCGAGACGTGTAAAGGCTCGTGTCGGCAGACAACGTAATCGTCGACAAAAACGAAACGCAAACGAAATTCAATACATTAGCAAAGAAAAAAAGCACTGAAACGAACTTTTTTCGTTGCTAATGTATGGAATTTCATTTTCGTTGCCAATTTCGTGGTCTGCGGAGACGCACCTTAAGTATAAAAATTAAGAAAGCTCTTGCACAAACTCTTTCGTTCGTCACATGCTTCGAAAAACCAAACAATTTTATACTGAGAATGTTATTTTCATTCGTATTTGTTTAACAATATAATATGAATAAAAAAATTGCCCACGAGGAACTTTCTCTCACCAATTGGAGTTTTTTATATTATTAGGAAAAAAAAAATCGGGAATTTGCTTTGCAAAATGATACATAATAATGATTTTCGTTAATAATACGTATGACATTTCCCAATTGCTGGTGCTATGCTAAAAACTTAGTTATGGTCCTAATGTATGGAAATATATGTACATAAAGCATTCAACACAATATGATTTTATATCATTGCACACTTGGGGGATGTTTGGTAACAGACACGATTATTTTTTATTTGTCTATGAGCTTTTTATTTGCAACTCGTGTGTTAAGGAGTACACATACACATTTGCACATTCTTGTTTCTGTTGTTGTCATTGCTGGTGGAGTTAAAATGATTTTGCTACGCTTTTGTTTTCTGCTACGAGATTTTTTCGATTTCTTTCTATTTTCTATTTATTGATTTGTTATTATGGCATAAAGAAAAAATTCACTCACACATACTCACACAGACAATGTTGTTATCATCATGTATTTAACAAGGATGTCCTTTAAATGCATGAGGTTGTGGAGAGATGTCAATACGTATGTATGTGTATAAAACTCTTTGCATTGATAAAGTTTGATTTTGGGGAAGGACATCCTGAAAGTAGACAACATAAAATTAAATTACTTTATAATACTCATTCGTTCAAACTCTGAAAATTTAAGGCCCAAATTTACAGTCATTAGTTAATTATTAGTAAACTAAAATGATAACTATTGTTTAACTAAAACTTCATATTTACAGTGTATTGTTTAACTAAAGTTTTTAATATGGGTAAAGAATGGTAACCCTATCAAATATAAATAAACAAGCAAAAATAAAGAAATAAAGAATATGACACATCTTACGGCGGCAATTTCAAAATTTTTAAGCATACAAAGCTAATGGAGCAAATGTTTTTTGTCGCTCCTAAAAGTATGCTATATGAACGTAATAATTTCTAAAACATGGTGCAATAAGCATGCAGGTTCAATAAATACAACAAAAAACTAGATAATGCTTGTCACTTGTTACTTATGTACAAAACTACCAGAACAAAATATAATCAGCTGACGTTATGCTGTCACCTGTATACTTATTGCACCATGTTCCAAAGCATCTAACTAATTGTTAACCAATGGCGTTTGACGGTTTAACTAATGGTAAACAAAGAAGTGTGAATAAAATATCATTGGCTAAACTATTGTCATTAGCTAACTAATGGCTGTGAATTTGGGCCTAAGAGAAGTACAATTCAGTTGAATTACACAGTAAACTCATGGCAATGTAGACTTTTAAAAACCAAGCTTGTTAATTCCAGAGTACGGATTTAGGCACATGTGCGGTACACTCATGTGCAAATCCGGCACATGCACACATGCCAAAATAAGCACACAAATAATCTGACACATATACACGAGTAATTGTGAATTTTTTTGTGTGCTTAGTTTTGACACATCTGCATGTACCACTCAATTAGCATGTACATGTGTCACATTTTCTTGTATGCTTATTTTGGCACGTGTACATGTGTCAAATTTTGGCTCAGGTGCGCACGTGTGCGGCACATTCGCACATGAGTATGCCGAATTCACTTAAAAATTCTTAAAAATTAGTTTTAGAATTGCTTTTATATTAACTTTTCTTTAAAAAGAATGCTTACATTAATGAAACAATCGAAATTTCGCCAATTTTCATTTAATAAATCTATTTATTTTAGGAAATTAACTTTTCCCGGGAATTCCCAGGAACGTGATTTTTTCATTCCCGTTTCCCGGGAAATGCAAAAATCCGGGAAATCCCAAACCCTATCTCTAATACTTGCCGTCGTTTGAAGTAATCGTACAGGTCTGAATTTTTGTAGAGTGATAGGGATTGGTATTAAGTGTTGACAGTTGTACCCCCTTGCTTTTCACCCTCTCAATTAATACATTGACTGTTTTAAAATGGCATTTGCAACAAAGAATATAAAAGTACAACTTTTCTAAGGGCAGAGAATTTTCATTACATACCAAGAAGTAAAAGACAACCTTTTAAAAGCTCTTTGGATCACTTTCGTCCTCTGACAACCACATGTTAAAATCATAGATGAATGATCAGAAATATAGTACTTTAATGTCAGTCCATCAGTGATTTTACCAATTATTTGTATCCTCTTTTTTTGCTCGGTATTAAAATAGATACGAAGTTTCCTTAAAATTTCGATAAAAATATTGTTCTCTTTTACGTAATTTACTTTGAATCTTTTTGCTTTTCTGATTTGTTAAAGTTTTTTCTTTCTTATCTCACTTCCTTAGACTTTGTTTGTTTGTGAAATACTTTTAAAATAAAACTCAGTTTAAAATAAAGAATGATTGATCAATGGATTCCGGAAATTAAAATTTTTTTTTTAATATTTTAGTACATTCTTCAATCCCAGGAATACTCGAGATTCCCGGAACTCCCCGCTCTGCCGCGAAACAAAAGATTCCTAATAATAATACACTAATAATACCCTAATAATAATACACTAACTCTAAAAATGTCAAGTGTATATATCAAGTGTCTATATATTACATTAAGGCTTCAACATGTTTCGTTGCTCGCTTTAGAACACCCTTTAACTTTTAACTTTCATGTACTTTTAGTATTTAGTATTTGAGGAAATTTCAAAATATGTATGTATGCTGTGAGTTAGTTCATTTAAAGCCAACCAGTAGTGTCCGACCGAACGATCGGTTTCGGTATCGAAGTTCGGCGAAAAGCTATATTTGGCGTTCGGTAAAATATTCACCGAAGTCCGAACTTTGTATAATTGTTTTTTTATATATTTATATATCATCTAAGATGCATACGAACGCAGTCCTTTAATATATTATCGGAAAAAGCAACGTAATATGAGTTTATTCATATTGTATTTATTAAATAAATGAGTCATAATGAAAAAAATAAAAGTTGAAGTTTTTCTTTTCAATAAGAAATTTCGGTTTCGCTTTCGGTTTAGGTTTCGGTTCTAAAAATTCAACCGAAGTTCGGGTTCGGTCTGAAAAGAATAGGCTCGGCTGGATACTACCAACCAGTGATTATCTCAATATTCTATGGCGTATGAGTATCATTAGTTAATGTATTGATAAAATATAAAGTATACGCCGGGGTAGCTAAATCTGTCTCAATCACTTTTTACCCGACTGCACGACGCAAACAAGGGTATTGTGCTTATCAACCTATGTATGTATGGATGTGTGCTCCTTATGCGGCACTGGAAGTACTACAGACTGCTAAATAAGGCCTTATAGAAGGCCTCTTTACTCCTTCCATTTACCGCTGGATACATCCGACAAAATGTTCGTGCTATTATAGTTGTTTCATACAATCCTCATCCGTGTTGTTTCTTCTTAACAAAGTGGCATAAGAAAACCTACATGCATACACGTATATATGTGTTTACTCCCAACAACAATACTTTGCAAAACACAAAAATATACTCGAATGTTTTTGCTTCGATCACAATCAAATCATGCCAAAAACAGCCGAGCTACAAATGAACGATTGCTCGTAAATAAGCCGCATAGTTTGTAAACCAATCAATGCAAGTACAATGTTGCGAATAAGACATACTTGTTGCTGATTTTTTTTTTTTTTTTGTTCGTGTATTATATTCGAATGTGAACAAATCTGTCAAAGGCTTGATTGTTTTGTACTTGTTATTTAGCGCTAGTGAATAAGACGCCTCGATCATACTAGAAGAAATATTAAAGAGAAGAAATATTAAAGCTGAAGCAAAACATTAGGAGTTAGAAAATATGAATATATGTATTCACTTTCGCAAAAATTGTGTGACAAACCTCATAAGCATGCTTCTCTCATATAATACAATGTATAATAAATCTCGAATAATTAGCATTGATAGTTCTCCCAAAAAATCGTTTTTTTTCTAACATTCGTAACATACATATGAAAGATAAAGTTGTGGCCATGACATGCCGATTTTTAAAACATTAGAAACTACCCGAATTTGTATCACTTTCTTGGAAGCCCCTTTTCTAACTGTTAAGGAGTCAGAAGGTTTTGGTTTAGTAAATTTCTATGTCGGTCTTATTAAAAAAAAATCTGAAATTTTGATCCTTCCTTTTTTTAGTTCTATAAAAATTAGTAAAATTTTTTTTCCTTTTTTTTATTTTCTCATTAAGAAATTTTTTACTCTAACTTATTTTGTTGGGCGTTACTCCATTTTCCTGCACTATATCTTCTTTAGCAGCGTTGCCATTTTGACTATTGTTAACCAAAATTTAATATATATTTTTTTTAAATCTGGGGAAGTATACTTATTTTGGCAATCAAAAAATGTTTGTTTAATGTTTGCCTCTATTGTACAAAAAAAAACTTTAACTGAAAAAAATCATGATATTTTAGCCTTTAGTTTAAAATAAATACATGCAATATAACGTGATATTAATATTTTCGAAAGCGAGGGGTTGACGGCTAACCGTTAGTAGTTAGTCGAACGCTTAACCTATTACAACCGATACCTGATTGATCTAGGTTATACAAAATATAAATATATATATAGAAAAACAACTGTGACGAAAGACTTTAAATGCACATAAACATTAATGAGGGAGTGCTCAAGTTTCCCTTGGACATACAGGTATTGTCTGATGTTGAAAACTTTGTGCCTAAAAATGTTACGAGCTGCAGCTTATTAACAATCACTTTGAATTAAAAACCAATTAAGTTCGAAAATTATCCAAATTATAAATAAGATATTTTAATTATTTTATACAATTATTATCTCTTCCTGAACATTTTAAACAAATGGCTTTTTCTAAATTGAGGTGACAATATAGACTCGTTTTGGCTGCACAATTTCTTTAATCATGGCAACACTAATCTTTACTATAATTTACTTGTTCACTCACCCACTCAGTCGTTAAAATTGTATTTTTGTAGGTATTTACTGACCCATACTAACGGCTTTATTTGTTTTCAAACAACTTTGTGTGATTATGGGAGGATTATTTAGTATACATTCATGTATGTGTATGTTTACCGTGCAGACAACGCGACTAGTCCATAAACGAATGAAAAGTATACTGCATAGAGGAGTACGACTAGTCCATAGGTAACCAAACTATGTAAAGAAAACATTGTCGATTTAACATTACGATGCCCTAGAGCTGGACTATATAATGCAGCTTTGCATTATATCGGAGTAGTCTCATTTGGGTTGCCTTTAGACTAGTGCTACTCCTATATAAAGTATACTTTACATGCGTATATGGACTAGTCGTGTTATCTGCAGGAAATATTTTCTGCAGGGTAAAAATTAAATGAATTTTTTGTATATATGTGAATTGATATCTACCCTGTAAGAAGCCAGGGGCCAAGTGTCTTCAAGTCGTCGCCTTTGTCGATAAGTTTGGTGACTTTTTGGTGACATTGTCAACGAATCGTCTACACTTCTTATTTTGCCTTTAGTAGGAAGAGAAGTTCTTGACAGCTACAAAACGATTTTTTTTTATTGTCTCATTTTGTTGTGTTGGCTGCAAGTCGATAGTTCCGAGGTCAGTAGTGGAATCTCAATGACAAGCATATGGGTATTTCCACAGGAAAGTCCACTTTCTGTCACGTTCGACGCCAAGCAATTATGTTGATTTTTTTAAAGCAACGTAAGTTTTTTTACTTCTTCATATATATGTGTAGCCCATAAGTAGCTCTACAGTTAGTAAAAGTTTAGGAAAAATTTAACCACTTGATTCTGAAAAACAAGCTTACTTTCTCGGTGACGAACGTGACAGAAAGTTGACTTTCCTGTGGAAATGCCCATATGCTAAATGTCTATAGGCACAGAACATTGCCTGGAGTACAATTAGTCAGTAGTACTGGCGACATAGTGTCAATAGTGAATCAGTACAGTTTTACTATCGACATTTCCTTCAGGGTATATACATAGATAAATATATATGTGTGTGTGTGCTTTAAAGTTACTAGATATTTCTTTAATATAAGTTATATTTACAAATAGAGCAGTTTTATTAAGCTTTTAATATCCTTCAAATTAATTTAAATTACACCAAAGTAAAGAATGAATATAACCCTCACGTTGTATCTTGAAGTGACTGTTACAAATAAGTTAAAAGAAACCCTTTACATTTCTTATTATCATTTAGTTTTTTCATACAGACGCCCATTTATACTATTGAATATTTAAAGATGAGCCAGAAATTAGTTAATATTCTTGTTATTTAGCAGACATTTCTTTATTCTTTTCAAACAATACCGATGAACACAATTGTTTATACAAGTATATGCCTTCAACCATCCACCCATCCATCCATCCATCCGCTCCTATTATTGTTTTTTTTTATATGGCATCACCAAGATGAGTAATATTAAGATTCAATATACACAACTGGGAGGCCCTTAATGGGTTCACTGAACTTTCCACTTTCCAATATAAGATTTTTTTTCGATACAAAATCATGATGTGGTTGTCATGTTGTCGTATCAATAGATGCGTAATCATTTTTATGGTTTATATCGATTCTTAAAACTTTTGTTTAAAGTCAAACTCCCAGTGCGGGGGTACGTACCAGTTGAATAGGAGTTAAAAGTGGGTGTTGTGATGAAAAAGGAAAAAACAAAAGGAATTTTAGATTACACATTAAGATCTATTTTTTTCTTTTTAGAAAACGATAAACAATGGTTTAAATGAATGAGTTTTTAAATGTATTTTATATTGTTCAGAGAAATTTATTAATAGCATAACAAACTTTATTTATAACTTAAAATTGGCTAATGTTAAAAAAAACTTACTAACGGCCCTTTTCACAATGTATGATTTTTTTATAAAGAGAAGTAACACAATCAGGCAATTAATGCCTACCAGTTAATTAATTAATGTGTTACCTTCTTTGGGAAAGGGATAGTGTAGAGAGAACAGGTGGTGAAGTGGGAGAGAGATAGAAAGCCTAATTCACTTACAACCCTGCTATTGCGCGTTTTTTTTTTGTAGATCAGTGTTGCAAGCTCCTCTGGTGTCAAGTAGAGGCATTGAGTTGTTTAAGCTGTGTAGCCGTTTTTTATTAGTTATTTTACTTCACCGGTTTTGCTACAATACCGACGAAGGTACTGCCAAAGTGATCAGTGCTATGCCTTCATCACTTTAACAGTCCAACAACAACCAACACAATAACACACCAATGCACATGAGAAAAATGCATGATGTTGTTGGCTTGCCTGAAACTAGTCTCGAACTCAAGACCCCAGGGTTTGTAGTCAAACGCGCTAACTACTCAGCCAACAGCATACAAAACTTGCCAATAAAGTCCACGTTAACTTTTAATCATACATTGTGTAAAGAGTTGTAAATGAAATATAAATTTGATTATTTATTTTTTCTATGTGCTTTTTAGGGTTCCGTACACCAAAAGTGTAAAGGAACCCTATTGTTTTCGCTACGCTGTCTGTCTGTCTGCCTGTCACAGGCTGTTTTCTCGGGAACCGTAAGAGCTACGGACCTGAAATTTTCAGAGAATACGTAAAACTTTGGCCGCTATAACAACCAATATATGACAGCCAAAAATTAAAGGGTGTTCTAAAGCGAGCAATGAAACATGTTGAATTACTACTGTAATATACACACTTATGTATAGACACTTTAAATTTCCAATATTAGTGTTAATTAGTGTAGTCTGTAGAATAGACTATACCAATTAACACCGATATTTAAAACAATAAAAGTTAAAGGGTGTTCTATCACTTAATGTAATTTTGACTATGCAATTTAGACAATTTACTATACCTTGGAAACCGTAAGACACAAACTCATGAAATTTAAAAAAACGCTAAAAATAAAAAATTCCAAAATTAAAAGAATGTCGAAACGAAAAATCGCCAAAATGAAAAAAGCGCATAAAGGAAAAAAAACACAAAAATTAAAAAATCGCTAAAATGCGAAAAGTCATCAAAATTAAAAAAATCGCCAACAAACTGCCAAAAACCGAAAAAAGAAAAAACGCTAAGACATAAAAAAATCGCTAAAACTAAAAATATCAAAACCGAAAAAAATCGTCAAAAATGGGGAAAAAACACCAAAATGAAAAAAGCGCCAAAACCAAAAAAAATCTCCAAAAAGAAAAAAGTGTCAAAAACGCTAAAACTAAAAAAAATCACCAAAAAGCGAAAAAATCCTCAAACCCGAAAAAAGCGCCAAAGCTTAAATAAATCGGTAAGACAAAAAACGCCAAAGCAAAAAATCGGCAAAACATAAAAAATCGGCAAAAAACGAAAAATCGCAACAAAAAAAACAATAAAATCAGCAAAATGAAAAAAACGCCAAAACCAAAAAAAACGCCTAAACAACGAAAAAAAGTAAAACAAAAATTAAACATAAAAGCTAAACGGAAAAATTGCCAAAATGAAAAAAGGGCAAAAACGAAAAGCGATATATGTGTATTCGTACGGAAACCTTCGTGTGCGAGCCAAAGTCGCACTTTACTTAATTCATTTTAAAACTAGAAGATATTAAGTAGCCCAGTAGTGCAATTCACAAACTTATTTTAACGCTAAACAAGGCGCTTAAAGAAGTTAACACCAAAATTATTGTTTTTGCTATTCGTTATACTTTTAAGTACTACTAGCTGCGTTAACTAAACGGCAATAATATTTTATGGTGTTATTGAATAGACAACAGTCAACTGTTGAGTTAAACCACATCATCTTTTGGCAAAACTCAAATAATTATTCGATAACAATATACACACATATGAATCCAGCTTTGCATTACATTATTTCTGAAAATTAAAGAAATTCATGAAAATATGTTCGTGTACAAGCATATATTAATTTTTTTTTCTTTAATTCTCTTTTCGCTTATTTCGCTTTTTCGCTTTTCGTTTATTTCAATAGTGTTGGAAAGTGATATAAAATTTTAACAACGGCCTTAACACGAAGTTAACTAATCAAATAAGCGTTAATGCAAACAGGAATTATTGGAGACAAAATTACCTTTTATTTAAGCGTTAAAAGTTAGTGAATTTCACTACAGGCAAGTTAGACAAATCGAAGGAAATAATAATTGGCTCAGATGGGTTTTTCGTTTGATTCATAGTAGCACCTTGTCCTATGTGTCCCTTACTATAAAATATTGGCCTACGGCCACGTATACTTTCTTGTTTTGTAATTCTGAGAGCGCAATTTTTAATTACATTAAAAGAATTTTGATTCATAAAACCAATGAAACAAAATCATTAGATTTTTTCATTAATTCAATGACAATTTCACAAAGCCAATGATAATTTTTTTTTAAATTTGTGAAAAAATTTCGTTGCTTGAATTTTAATGAAACATTTTATAAAAATTCAAGCAACGAAATTCTTTCACAATATGTATTAATGAAATTTTCATTGAATTTATGAAATTGTCATTATCAAATAAAAATTGTTCAAGCAATGAAATTCTTGCAAAATATTAATGAAATTTTCATTGGATTTGTGAAATTGTCATTGGAGATTAATGAAAAAATCTAATGAAATTGTTTCGTTAGTTTTATGAAGCGAAAAAACTTATTTTTGTATCAATACTTGCTTAGAGAGTATTGAAACCTTTCGAAAAACACCAAAATTGTTAATATCTGGTGACGCGCTCTAAAGTTATTGAACCTTGAATATGACGAGCTTTTCTCAAAAATGGCCAAGATGCCTAAGTTTTGACGGCTTTATGAGGTAGAGACTAGCGTTCTCGCCATGTGATGCGCACATCAGCGTAGTATGTGGCAATGAAATATTTTTGATTTGTTATTTGCAGCAAAATCCAAACCGATTATTGTAGCATTTGGCTTAAAACTCACGTGGTGAAAATTTTAGCCAAATCGGATAACTTTCAGGAGTGCTTCTACGTTAAAATCTTGTGAAATCTACCAAAATGAATCAAAAAAAAGGGACGCCTCCACCCAATCAAAGATTATTGTTTGGAAATTATGCTTCATTTTTTAATATTTCACAAAATTTGAACTTTGACCACTAGAGGGCGCACGTTATAGTTATTCGAATCGGGCCAACATTTTTATCTACGCTTAATGAAAGATCACTATATTTAAATTGAGTTTAACATTGGCAAATTTTGGAAAACTTAAAATTTTATCTCAGTACGGCGACACGCCTGAGAGCTACCCGATTTGGCTAAAATTTTTACCACGTTTCTTATAGCCCAAGTATCATAATAATCCGCACAGCTTATTTTTTCATTGTCACCCTAATATACATTTTGTACATGGAAAAACATAAAATAGCTGTACTGACTATTAAAGTACTTTGTCTAAAACACACGTTGCGAAAATTTTAGTCAAATGGGATAACTCTCGGGCGTGCCACATTGAGGTAAATCTTTAAGTTTTCCAAAGTTTGCCAAAGTTGAACTCAATTTATATATAGTGATCTTTCATTAAGCGTAGATAAAAATTTTGGCCCGATTCGAACAACTATAACGTGCGACCTCTAGTGGTCAAAGTTAAAATTTTGTGAAATTCACATAAATGAAGCATAATATCCAAACAATAATCCTTGATTGGGTGGGGGTTAAAATTTGCGCCAAATTGGATAACTCTCAGTTCATTTTGGTAAATTTCACAAAATCTTACTTTAACTTCAATGGGACACTCCTGGAAATTATCCGATTTGGATAAAACTTTGACCACTTGAGTTTTATACCAAATGCCACAGTAATCGAAAAAAATTTTTTTTTAATTAACAAATAAATATTTCATTACCACCCTAATGTACATATATGTCAAATTTCATTAAGAACGGAGGGGGTGAAAATATAAACTCTTATCGAGATTACTCCATAATTAAATAACTTCACAGATATGATTTTAGAAAAAAGTTTGATCAAATTTAAAATTTTTACTGACTCTAGATCCTTCCGAATCCGTTCCATTTTGCAGCAAAGTTTTGATTTTAGCCTATATATTCTTAAGTCCCAAAGCTTGGACGCGAAAGCAAATAAAACTTGCAGAAACTCATTTATTTGCCAAAGCTTTTTATGGGCACCGGAACAAATGTGATCTCTATGGGCGAAACCATAAGAAATTCCATTTCTTGGAACTTTCTTTGGAAATCTGAGAATTTGATTCTTAGTTTTACTTTCTTTTAGTTTTCGTTGCTTACTTGATACTTAGCACGTAAATTCCTATATAACTGAAAAATTTCATTCGGAAATATCAACAATCAACGATCTTATAACGTTAAGAAAAAATTAAATAAGCATAAAATGTGGGAAGCTTATCTTCTCGGGAAGCTCATCTGCTATGTCTATGTGAAATTTAATACTGATCGGACTATCCGTTTAAAAATGGCTGATTTATTTCTAAAATACTTTCATTCTGCCATATTGTGTATTGGTGGATAATATATTTTTCCAGGTGGGATTTTTTCCACATAAATAACTTTATAATTTGGCTAAAACTTATTTGATTTAAAAACTTCTAAATGAAGGAACAAAAAACTTGAGTTTAAATTTATAGAAGTTTTTCATGAAATAAAATATCTTATAAATGTATTACTCATACGCTCACATTGTCACGCAAAATAATCATAAAAGCATAATTAAAAAAAATCACGCCTTGTTTTTACTTTATTTGCTCAAGTATCTGGCTGAATTATAAACCAACTTGCCACTAAAATAAAACTTTTTTAATAGCACTTAATTATATCTATTTAGATTAAATTCAAAAGAAATTGATATTCACTGGCCCATCAGTTTGATTTATTTAACTTTTTTTTATTTCTCCAACAGTATTGGATACATTTTATTAAAACCTTTACTGTAGGCAATATACTTAGTTTGCAATAAATAAATCATCTAATACAAAAAAATTTTTTTTTTGCCTACAAAATGATTCTCGCTCTCATATCCTACAAGTTCTTTTCTCCGCCTTAAGATGTAGTTTTACGTGTTGCATTCATTATTTACCAAAAACATAAAATAAATGCAAAAATAAATAACCGCAAATAAAAGTAAACATATCAATTTCGTTTCTCATTCCTACAAAATACGGCAAATTGAAAAGTCAAGGTATGCTGTGTATGTTGAAAGTTAAATTGATGTTAATTTTTCCCTTGTTCCATGGAACATTATTTATTGCTCAGGTATAATTCTTTCTGAATAAAATGTTACGAACCTTAGACTGTATAATCACTTTAAATTAAAAGCAAATAAATTCGAAATAATCTCATTAAAATAAAGTGTTTCCTGCTAAACCCTAATCTGAATACCCTTAATATCAATATGACTTTGTGTTTGTTTTATTTCGTTTAAAAGAAAAACTTGTTTGAACAATTTTTTCTTACTTTACATAGCGTCTTTACGATCCAGCCATTAATTTGTCTTGACAAAAGTCAAAGTCGATATGAAAAAATAGCACTAACATTTTTCTGATGTTTTTATGTATGAAGTTTGACAAATGTTAGAACAAAATTATGTCTCGTGAAGACGGGGTGTTACATCTTTCTTTTGTTTTGTTTTGTTTTATTTATTAATTTTTTAAATGTTAAAAGTTTTGTAATACTTAAAAACCCTTTATATGAAAATTCTTTTATAGCTTTGCACATTTTTTTCTAATTAAATACTTTCATTTTTATAAACAACAAAATAAAAAGTCTTTGAATATTTAAAAGTGAATTTAAAGAAAGTAGATTTCTAGATAAGACCATCTCTTATAAGTTGTAGGGTACTCTAAAATACAACTTTAAATTTCAACAGCAATATATCAAACACATCGTTAATTAAATATTGCCGAATATATACAGAACTTTTCCTCCTACAAAGTGCCAGGAAATGACAGTAAAAACGGAAAAATATAATAAGAAATATGAATATAATAGCTGTGTAAAATTGTTTAATTTTTGTCTTTAGAAAGCCAAACACTCATTACAAAGAAAAACTAAAATAGAAACACTTATTTCGAACACATGACTTCTATTAAATTCCAAACAGTTTAAAATTGTTTCCCTGTTTTTTTATTACATTCTCCTGCAAAATACCTTGCGAATTTCCTTGAATTCTTTTATCTTTTCATTTTATTTTATTCCTTTTGCTGAGCAGAGAAGAATACTTAAAAGCAACAGGATTTCAATTTTACAAGAGCTGTTGGCAAAGAAGACAGTCAGTCATATATATGAATGTTGGACGGTCTGTCACAGTCAGACGTAAAAAAGAAAAAAAGGAAAATGGTAAAATAAATTGATGTTTAAAGTCATAAATTTTTATAAATATGTAGAGCACTAAATGACGTTTGTCATTTTTTTTCTTGAATTAAAAAATTTTCCTGTTATTTATTAAGACTGTAACAACTAGCAATAATACTTTACAACTCCAAAAAAACATGGTTCTTAGGACTGGTTCTGGTAAAGAGCACCAAAAAAAATATGTACGTGTATCAGCGTTTTGAAAGTTTACATCCAGGATACATCTTAGGGAGAGTTAACGTTATAGTATTTGCCACAAAATTTAACTAGGCGTCTTTAAAGACACCTAAGCTCCAGACTCTACTTTATCATCAAAAATCATTAAAAATTTTAAATCAGTTTAAGGGTTAATTTCGTACTTATTCAATATTCCTACTAGGCATAGGAAATCTTATAAGACTTACACACATGTAAAATCGTCCAAAACCAGGTTAATTTAACATTTTTCGGTAGTGATTTACAACAATCTTGAAAGAAAATTGATCATTTTGAATTAACTATATTTCATGTTGATTTAATATTCCAGTACAGTTAAATCAAAATGAAGTTGATACTGAAATAATACGAAAAATCATATTGAATCATAGTAATTTCAAGTTGAAACAACGTGAATTTGACATTGAAACAACACGAAAAATCATGTTGAATTAAAGTTATAGCAAGCTGAAACAACATGACTTTAATGTAGATATTCTATTCATTAATTTACTTACGTGATAGTCATCAGCAAACTTTGCATTGTAGCTGACTGCCCCAGACAAGATTCGAACTCGTGCCGCCTGCATGATAGTCCACGCGCTAACCACTCCAGCCACAAAAGCTTTAAACTTTACTTTACCTTATACACTAAATAAATACCATCGCACGTAAAATGAATTTCATTTTAATTCAACATGATTTAAATGATTATTTAACATAAAACTTATTTGAAATTAAAGTTATAGTCATGTCGATTGAAAATGAAACTTAACGTTTATAACAAAATTGTTTTAATGGTGATTTAAGGTTAGATTAATTATTTTCCGTTTAAAATTAATATGAAACAATGGTAATTTTAAACCAGCAGCAGTAAATATTCGCTGGTAATTCGTTTTTTGTCGTATACATAGACGACACATGTAAGAATAAACAACAACAAGTCACACAACTAAGCGGAACAGTGAAGTGTAGCAATGAACAAAGCAAATAAACACTAACAGACTCAAACGACTAACTATTTCTTGTAAATGTAATATGATTTATAATCAAAATTGCGGCAAGTTGATATTACATTCCTTTTTAGGTTTCCGATACACCAAAAGTGTAAAGGAACCCTATTGTTTTCGCTACGCTGTCCGTCCGTCTGTCTGTCACAGGCTGTTTTCTCGGGAACCGTAAGAGCTACGGACCTGAAATTTTCACAGGATATGTAGAGCTTTTGACAGTTAAAAATTAAAGGGTGTTCTAAAGCGAGCAACGAAAAATTTTGAAATACTAATGTAATGTTTTCTCGGGAACCGTAAGAGCTACGGACCTGAAATTTTCACAGAATATGTAAAACTTTGACCGCTACAACAATAAATATTTGACAGCTAAAAATTAAAGGGTGTTCTAAAGCGAGCAACGCAACATGTTGAAATACTAATGTAAATACAGACACTCATTTATAGACACTTTAAATTTTCAAAGTAATTGCTAATTGGTGTACTCTGTAGAATAGACTACACCAATTAACACCGATATTTAAAACAATAAAAATTAAAGGGTATTCTATTAGTTACTGTAATTTTGACCATGTAATTGAGACAATATGCTGTATCTTGGAAACCGTAAGATGTAAAATCTTGAAATTTTAAAACACGCTAAAACTAAAAAAATCCAAAATTAAAAAAATTTCAAAACGAAAAAAGCGCTAAAATGAAAAAAGCGCTTAAAAGAAAAAAGCGCCAAAATTAAAAAAAATTGCTAAAACGCAATATATCACCAAAATTGAAAAGATCGCCAAAAAACTAAAAAACGTCAAAAATCGAAAAAGTCTTCGAAACGAAAAATCGCTAAAACTAAATAAATCATCAAAAAATGAAAAAATCGCCAAAAAATGAAAAAAATCACAAAAACTAAAAAAAATCGCAAAAACCAAAAAAAGCGCCAAAACTAAAAAAACGCCAAAAACCAAAAAATCGCCAAAACGAAAAAAGTGTCAAAACAAAAAAAAATCGCTAAAAATAAAAAAAACCACAAAAAACCGAAAAAATCCCCAAAAACGAAAAAAGCGCCAAAACTGAAAAAATCGCCACAACTAAAATAAATCGCTAAAACTAAAAATACGTCAGAAAGTGAAAATAAATAAATAAATGCCATAACCAAAAAAATCTCCAAAACTAAACAAATCGGCAAAAAACAAAAAAAATTGCAAAAAACGAAAAATCGCCAGAAAAAAATTAAAAAAATATCACGAAAAGCGCCAAAACAAAAAAAAACCCCAAAAAACAACGAAAAATACTTAAAAAAATCAAAACTAAAATTAAACAAGAAAGCACAACGAAAAAACTGCCAAAAATGACAAACGGGGCAAAAACAAAAAGGGATATACATATGTGTATTCGTACGGAACCCTTCGTGTGCGAGCCAAAGTCGCACTTTACTTAATTTATTTTTTTGTTGTGTGTACGCTTAATACATTGGATATGATCAGCACTTTTATGCAAAATACTACGAGAAATATTTTTGTGAAACATTTTAATCTGCTAACTCTTCATCGTATGGGTCTTTTTGTCCCTTTGTTAAAAAAGGGCAAAAATTCCCCTTCAGTGTCTATGTAGCGGTCGCTATTGATCTACAAAAATATTTGTCAGAAACTTTTACTTACTATATGTCTTTGAAGACACCCAAACTCCAGACTCAACTTGAACGCCAAAAATCATTCAAAACTTAAAGTGTGTTTAAGGGCTAATTTTGTACTTATTACGCTATGCAACAAAAGTAGGGTATTCATTTAACCGGGCTTCTGCATTAATCGGCTAATCGCTCGAGGTTTTGGCTTAATCGGTTAATAATCGTTTAATTTCAGTATTAATCGATTAATAAAGTTTTTATTATAAATAAAGTAATTTCATCAAATAAAAATGCATACTTTAAATATTATTTTAAATTTATTAGTAAAAAAAAACAATAACATAACAAACATAACAACCTTAACAATTCTTGAACTAAATCAAGCAAAAAAATTATAAATATGTATTCATTAAAAAATTAACAAGTTTGTGAGATCATAATCATATCCCAAATTTTAGAAAAAAAAATATATCCATAGAATTTTAAACTTCGACTGTTTTTGTAGTTGGAGGACCATAAAACATCAAGAAAATATATTGGTTATTAAAGGTCAAGACAAAAGTTTCATTTTGCTACATAGTGTTATTAAGACAAATCAAACAGTTAAGGTAAATTTTTGGAAAATTTTCGGAAATTTTCAAAATCTTGATTTTTGATAATTTTTCACGACGAGACCAATTGAAATACCTAAAAATTTCATTCATCATGTTAATTTGGATTATATTTCGAATCAGAAAATATTTTTCTAAGAATTTTTGCAAGTCTTTTGTTAAAGATATTTGCCAAATACTAAATAAAGTCAAGGGCAAAAATATGAAATTTTAAATTCAAAGGCAAATATCGTTTGCACTATCAAAAATAATTTTGTGACTGTTTATTTTTGCTGTATCTACTCATTAGCTTTTCAACAAATTAAAAGTATTTTAAATAAATTGTTAAAGTTATGAAAACTACAAGGTTTTTAAAAGCTGAGGTTGTCGTGTCTGACATCCTGTAGCTTCCCTGCGGAAAATTTGGTGACAATTGATCCAAAAGTACTCGTACTATGACTTGAGAAAATGAGACTGGTACCAAAAATAAGGAGTAGTGAATGATGAAAAAAGACATATTGTGTAAATGGTCACATATTAACCATTTTCAGTCAATTTAGTTGGTATTCCGGCTAGTATTGTAGTAAACGGCACTGAACAAATTCGATGCAGCTGGATCTAAGGCCTATCACATAGTAGCTATAAAATATTAATTGTCTCACTTCAATGAGACTGCCATGCCAGTCAGGAACCTGTTTCGTAACTATATTCAAATATTAACTCCAGCTTAACTGGTATTTATAACATTGAAATATAAGTGCCCCTGTGGTCGAGTGGGTAGTGTACTAGCCTGTCATGCCGAAGGTTGTTGGTTCGAATCCCACCAAAGACACCGCTTAAAAATAAAATACAATTTCTAGTTGGATTTGTAGCAATAAAAAAATAAATTAATCGATAATTACAGTTGAATTTTGGAATAATATTTATATATAATCTATATTATTCTACACCGACTGGGACTCCATAAGATAGTTCAGAGACAAGTTACAAGGTGCATATAAATATTACTTAACCCCATCCTAGGCCATCCCCATATAAAAGTGGCTGGTCCGCTTCATAGGAAGTCTTAGAACTCGGACTGGTCCCTACCACCTGGGGACCAGTCACGTGACTTGTTTTGTGTCAGTTCCATTTACCGTAGGGTTATTGAGCGCTTAAATAAAGTGATCAAGAATTTTAGGTCCTCCCTCCTCTGTCCTGGTTACGTGATTTTGCACAAAAATTCAATCTCGCTTAACATGAAATTTTCAACAAGAACCCATCCCATTCAAATGAAATCTATTCAAAACAAAGCTATAAATTACACATAACTTTTTCCTTAGGAAATAACTTAATTATGAAATGCTCATATCAAACCAAACACAATTCGTTGGGAATTTTTTTTAAACTATTTTCAGCTTAAAGTGACATAATACGAATCCATCTTAAGAATAATTAAATAATACTTAATATGAATTAAAATGACTTTCTTCGCAAGCATCTTAAGCACAGAAAACTTTTCTTTCTAGTTTTAAATATTAAATAATTTTTCATTAAATGCGAATATTACAAACATTGCACCATCATTGCCAGCATATGAGTACAATGTGTGTAAAGTTGTAACATGTGTGTAAGTTGTGTATGCATCCAATACGATTAAGAGCAATTAAGATTTTGATCCTTTAGGATTCGTTTCAGAGCAAAACTGAACTATATTATTTAACAGGGGTGGAAAATTGGTTTTTTTAGTTTTCAAAGAAGCACTACTTTGAATTGTATAGAAAAATTGCAAATGAAATTTGTTTCTCTTACTTTACAACGCTAATTTTAATTGATTTTATTATTATATGTATTTGTTATTGATCGGTTTTCGAAACAGAAGACTTGAAAAGTATGTTTTCTAACCTGTATGTTTTATAAATATCCTCATTTATTTAGTTACCTAGAAAAAAAATTACAAGTCATACTTAAGGATTGCTTCCAAAGTATTAGCATAAAAACATGCAGGTAACACTGTTCTGCAAAAAAAATAAAAATGTTCGGGTCTTTAAATAAAAATTTGTGAAATATGTAAAGTTTAATGCGATAAATGCGAATCGGTTTTCAGTTTTTTTTTTTTTATCAGGCACAGATTTTTTTTGTGGGCATGACTAACCTGACCAGACATCCTGCTTTAGGCGGGATTATACCACTTTTTAGAGGTCGATCCCGCCTAAAATTGCTATCCCGCTTTTTCGAGTTTTAAGAAATATAGTTCTGATATATTAATTATTCGCAAAAATATCGAAAATGTTTCAACTGAGCAAAATAGATCTTTCTTGTGTTGATCGAATAAAAACTCATTCAGTTAAAGGAAATTAAAATTGAAAAAAGACATTGCTTCAAAACTCAATACTTGAAAATTTCTGATCAAAAGATGCTTAATTATCAGGCTTAAGTTCGTTCAATTTAATTCTTCAATTAAATTATTTTTATTGAGAAAGGAATGTTAAAAGCATGTATTAATTGAAAGACAAAGACAAATTCTTGACTGTATAAGGGTCGAACTGAACACCATGATATTTCAAGACTTACCCTGATCTCATGATCAGAGCTCTTGTTATATGTACCTTTCACAGTGTGAGCGTGGTGAAATCAAGTAAGGTACGTAGTATTGAAAATTGTTGATTATGCAAAAATTAAATTGAACGACATTGATACCTTCAATTTAAATTTTTCTCCATTCAGATGAAACGAAAATTCGGATAAACCCTTCAAAGCCCAAAGTTTGGTGACGAACACATGATATATAAAATGCTTAAGAACCGACAAAATAGAACAAAGCTGCAAGGCAATTAAGTGAAAAAACAGAACTGCTTTCGATCAAAAATATTCTTTTGATTATAAACCGAATTTTATAAAAGCTGACTTCAGATTTTTTCACTCACTGACTTAAAACTTTCTTATTTTTGTCGGGTGCTAACGACTTCATGTTTCATGTGTTAAAGACAAAATTATCTTTAGGCTTAAAGCGATTTATAAAATTTTTGTTTCATAAAACTGATGAATTTTTAAAAAACATCTAAAAATTCTCTTTTTTAATTTTTAAGGCCTGTAACTCAATAAATATCCTAAGAAAATATCGTTAGCTGAAATACAAAATCACATAACTACACCATTTTTAATTTTATAGGAGAGAAAAAAGACTAAATAAAATACTTTAAGTGACTGAAGCAAAGACTCCTCTTCATTTTCGTTTTAAATGCAATTGAGTTTTATGATAACAGTTTGAAAATTTGTACGGCGCTTCGATGTAATAATTAATAATTGAAAATGCGACTTTAATTTTTTTTAGTTACGTTATTTCGCATTTCCGCTTAACGATATGGAACTGTGTATTTGCATACATTTATAAAAAATCATAAGTATATTATCATCAGTGTATTTACAACATCCCGCTTTCCATAATATATTTTATAAAATCCCGCTTTTTTAGGGTTCCGATATACCAAAAGTGTAAAGGAACCCTATTGTTTTCGCTACGCTGTCCGTTCGTCTGTCACAGGCTGTTTTCTCGGGAACCGTAAGAGCTACGGACCTGAAATTTTCACAGAATATGTAAAACTTTGGGTGTTCTAAAGCGAGCAACGAAAAATGTTGAAATACTAATGTAATATGCAGACACTTATATATACACACTTTACATTTTCAAAGTTCGTGTTAATTGTTGTAGTCTGTAGAATAGACTACACCAATTAACACCGATATTTAAAACAATAAAAATTAAAGGGTATTCTATTAGTTATTGTAATTTTGACTATGTAATTGAGACAATATGCTGTATCTTGGAAACCGTAAGATGTAAAACCTTGAAATTTTAAAACACGCTAAAACTAAAAAAATCCAAAATTTAAAAAATTTCAAAACGAAAAAAACGCCAAAATGAAAAAAGCGCTTAAAGGAAAAAAGCGACATAATTAAAAAATCGCTAAAACGCCAAAATTGAAAAGATCGCCCAAAAAACTAAAAAAAACTTCAAAAATCGAAAAAGTCTTCAAAACGAAAAATCGCTAAAACTAAATAAATCATCAAAAAATGAAAAAATCGGCAAAAAATGAAAAAATCACAAAAACGAAAACAACGCTAAACCCCCCAAAAAAAGGCCAAAACTAAAAACACTCCAAAAATCAAAAAAAAATCGCCAAAACGAAAAAAGTGTCAAAACAAAAAAAATCGCTAAAAATAAAAAACCACAAAAAACCGAAAAAATCCCCAAAAACAAAAAAAGCGCCAAAACTGAAAAAATCGCCACAACTAAAATAAATCGCTAAAACTAAAAATATCGTCAGAAAGTGAAGACGTTAAATAAATGCCATAACCAAAAAATCTCCAAAACTAAACAAATCGGCAAAAAATAAAAAAAATTTTAAAAAACGAAAAATCGTCAGAAAAAAATTTAAAAAAAAATCACGAAAAACGCCAAAACAAAAAAAGCCCAAAAAACAACGAAAAATACTTTAAAAAATAAAAAAACTAAAATTAAACAAGAAAGCACAACGAAAAAACTGCCAAAATGACAAACGGGGCAAAAACAAAAAGGGATATACATATGTGTATTCGTACGGAACCCTTCGTGTGCGAACCAAAGTCGCACTTTACTTAATTTATTGGTCATATTTTCTTCAGAATCTTGCTTTTCAAACGTTCTTGTCCCGCTTTTGACAAAAACCTTCTGGTCACGTTAGGCATGACTAATATGGCACCCGAAATAGATCGGTCACGCTAATATATTTTTAAACCCTTCATATAAAATTTTTTCACATTTCTAAGTGCCTCGGAGTTATTCAGAAATTAGCAGCGAAAAAAATTTTCTTTCATGCAAAATTACAAATTATTTTCGTTTTCAAAAGCGCATAAAAAAATTAAGAAGGAAAAATTTTTACAAATTTATTAGAAATCTAGTTATACTAGGAATAACATAAGCCATAAATTATTAAAATCGATGGACAAATCTCGATTTTATTCACAGTAAGTGAGGGAACTCAATTGATAAAAATCACAATTTCCATACAACAGAAAAGTTTTAATTTGTGTTGCATGAAAATCGCCATGTTTGTCAATTAAGTTCCCTCACTTAATTTCGAATAAAATCGACAATTGTCCATCGATTTTGGGGATTTGTGGCTTATTTTATTTCTAATATACCGTCCACAAATATATAAATCATAAAAATGTAAAATTTTTATGAGTTTTTGAAAACGAAAAAAGTTTAGCTGTGCATGAAAAAAATTATTTTTCGCCGCTAATTTCTAAACAGTTGGAAATTAAAAAAAATTATGATGATAATTGAGGGGCTTATAAGCAAAGGGATAGGTTAGGTTAGGTTAGGAGGGCAGTCACGACTGAAGACGTGACTCACTTGGGTTCGTTGATTTGGTCCCTTTGTGATACCCTAGAGCAGACAGGGTGTATAAATTATGATTGTCCTGCCGCCGTATCAAACCATCCCGATTGAACTAAGTACGAGGATAGCCTGACTAGCCCTACATTAGCCAGACTATCTAAGTCTTGAAATATGCTAGCGCCCAAGATTCTCGCCCTTAAGCTGGCTAGAGCCGGTCACTGACATAGAAGATGAAGAACTGTCTCCTCCTCTTCCTCATCATTACAACTTCTACAGTAGTCGTTATGATTTAGACCCATCCTTCTGGCGTGGATCCCACTGTTCCAGTGCCCTCTGAGCACTATTACTAATAGTTTCGTTCGACCTTTACCGAGCCTGAGCAGATCCCGTGTGCTGCTGAGGTCACGGTGGGGCCACGTGCACCTAACCACGTGGCAGGTGCCTTCGCGTTCCTACCTATATTGTGCCAGCCTGTATGATTCAAGCTGTATCAGTAGCTTACAATGTGATAGAGAGATGCCAACGAAGTAGCATATCATCGAGTTGCTCAATGTCACGCTCTTTTTTGCAATTCCGTCCGCAATATTGTTTGCGGGACAATCTGAGTGTCCCGCAACCCAACCCAGTATTACTCTTGAATGTCTCGCTATCTCGTTTAGAGATACCCGGCCTTCGACAACCGCCAAGGAAGTGGTGTATACACTATTTATAGCGGCGATGGCCGCTTTCCTGTCAGTAAATATATAGATATCTTCCGATATCCTATAGTACCTAAGCCATCTTGCCGCCCTAGTTACAGCGGAGATTTCTGCTTGTAAGACGCTACAGCCATCCTGAAGGCTAAATGGAACCCTTGTTTTCCACATAGAAACCTCCACAAGTTCTGTTGCCCCTTTTGGAGCCATCCGTAAAGACTTTTATCGCTTCGTCAGGGTTGAGGGATGAGAAGTATTGTTCCCTGCTGGGAACAAGTGAGATTAATAGCCCACCAAAGTAAGGCTTCGGTGTGCAATAATCAATATTGTTGTGGATTCCTTGACGCTGTCGCAGAATCCTGGAGTGCCCATAATCAGTTCGTGACCATGGGTATGCAAGCAAAGTGATACAAGTGCAAAAAAGAAAAATCTGAGTAATTAAGCTTAAAAGTTTTTTGTTCCCATGCATTTCATAAATAATATTTTTGGTTTCTAATACATACCGTCTCTTGAGGTCATCGTACAGGTCTGAATATTTGTATAGCGATAAATATTGGTATTAAGTGTTGATTCCTGAAGATAACAAAAATTGTTTAGTTTTAGCACTTGTACCCCTTTGCTTTTCAGCCTCATTCTGCATCATTGGGGTTGTTTGTTTATTTGTTCAAATGTGACAAGCCGTTCTCGAGTTATAGTGAAATATACTAATATGCCAAATGGCAATATTACTCATATATTTCACATATTTTTATGTTTCACATATATTATATATTTCACATATTTTTATTTCAAGGCAATTTTTTCTGCAGACCAGTGTGATTAGTAAAAAAAATTGAGTAAAAACATATTTTATTTTAAAAAAAGTTATACACTCTAGAACACTTTTGTTGAAAATTAGGTCGATAATAGTCGGTAACACTTTACAGGTTATTATCGACCTAAAATTACACACGCAATATTTTTGAACAAAATGTTTTTACTAAAAAAAACCGATTGGCTGCGTGCAGGTTTGAACCGCGACCTCCTGACTGATAGTCTGGCGTATCTACCATTCAGCCATAGCCGTATTATACTTTGTTACATTTTTTCCACTTGGACTAAATATGTTTAATTTGAAAGGTTTTTTCTTTAATAAAATAACTACAAAATCGATGTAATTTTAGACAAGGAGAAATTTTCAACACAAAATTTTTTGCTTACAGTTTTTGCATATACTCACTATGCCACTAAAAACTCAAATTTTATTTCTGAAAAAAAGTATTTCTCGACAAATCATTTTATTATGTTTATGTGCATAAACATTTTTTGTATTTTTAACCTTAAAATCGTTGGCATTTAAAATCTTTACTTCCCATCCCTGATATAGAACATAAATGTTTTCTGTTAAAATTTAAATTTAATTTTATCTTTTACAAAAACGTTCACACACAAACTCACTCATAATCTTACACACAGAATTTTGCAAAAGCAAAAAAAAATATGTCATCATTCAAAATATGGAGCACAATTATGAACAGCCATACTTTAGTTTGTGATGAAATATAAATGACAATATGATGTATGAGAAAATGTATGTATGCATATTCATAGTATGTACATTAGGGTAACCCTTAGAACTAAACGTTAGACTTCGCCCAGTCTCACCCCTAGTTTTGTGACTATTGAGAAAAAAAATTATCCCACCAAATGCCACCCCGCTCAAATTTAGGAAAAACCATAAAATTTAATTTTCAAAAATATTGATTGCACAAATATGTTTCTTAAGAAGAAAATGTTGGTTGTGAAGTTTACTATATTTTATATCTTAACAACTTTTCTCTTTATCTCATAGGTAGCAAAATAAATATAAACTTTACAAATATCATTTGCGTCCTCCCAGCACATGATAACTAAAAACACAAGTTTCTGAACCCGTTCTCCAGACATAACTGGAGAACGGGTTTGCCCTATTCAATTAAAACAGAAAAAAAACAAATTTGACTTTAAAATTATCTTGAAGCCCTATAAACATTTATTGTAATCTGTTCAGTAGTTTCAGAGATATCGTGGAATTTGTGCCGAAGTTCCCTATGGGATGTTGCACAAGTATTACCGATTACAAAAATTTCAAAAGTTTTTGCTGGGTAAATGTTTTTCAAACAGAGACCGTATTTTACATAATACTTTTAAATGCATATTTTTTTCTTTTTTTTCGTATCAAAAACAAGCACTTGTGATTAATAATAATAATAATAATAATAATAATAATAATAATAATAATAATAATAATAGTAATAATAATAATAATAATAATAATGCCTTGCTCGTCGTCTTCTGATTACAAGCTGCCTCTATACTGGGCATAGGCTGTCTATAAGTTGTCTCCACCTCTGTCGATGTGCCGCTATAACTTTTAGCTCTCCGATGTTGTTGAACGTTCCCTACGGTAAATGGAACTGACACAAAACAGGTCACGTGACCGAGCCCAGGTGGTAGGGACCAGTCTGAGTTCTAACACTTCCTATGAAGCGGACCAGCCACTTTTACATGGGGATGGCTTAGGATGTGGTTAATTGATACTTTATATGCACCTTGTAACTTGTCTCTGAACTGTAATTATCGATTAATTTATTTTTTATTGTTACAAATCCAAGTAGAAATTGTATTTCATTTTTAAGAGCTGTCTTTGATAGGATTTGAACCGGCAACCTCCGGCATGACAGGCTACCCACTCGACCACAGGGGAACTTATATTTTAATGTTATAAATACCAGTTAAGCTCTCATTGAAGGGAGACAATTAATATTATATAGATACTAGGTGAGAGGCCTTAGATCCAGGTGCATCGAATTTGTTCAGTGCCGTTTACTACAATACTAGCCGGAGTCCAAAATAAATTGACTGAAAATGGTTAATATGTCACCATTTACACAATATGTCTTTTTTCACCATTCACTTCTCCATATTTTTGGTACCAGTCTCATTTTCTCAAGTCATAGGACGAGTACTTTTGGATCATTTGTCACCAAATTCTTCTTTCAAGACTATGAAACATGGAGTTTACTTCCTTTAATGTGGACCGCCGCCAGGTGTTCTTTGGCCGTCCTAGTTTCCTGTTTACTTGTGGGTTGTAAACAATGGCGTGATTGCATATTTTTTCATGTGTCTTGCGGAGCGTATGGCCTATCCAACTAAACTTTTTTCTTCGAATTTCAGTGCTAATATCTCCAACCTCTGTTCTGGCCCAAAGTTGTTCATTACTGATTGTACTGGGCCAAAATAGTTTAATTATTCTTCGAAGACATCTGTTAACGAAAGCTCTTAATTTGTTCTGAATGCATTTTGAAACAAACCAAGTCTCACATCCGTAAAGGAGCACAGAGAGAAGACATGCTTTAAATATTTTTATTTCAAATAAAACTGAACAAAGAAACATTCACACACACACACACTAGTACTTAGTAATTATCCATGATAATTCCTACAAGAGTAGAGAAATAATAAAAAAAAGAAGCTTAACACAAGACAGAGAAAAAACTGAATATCAAGAACTATCAAATGAAATACAGCTCTAAGAGTGACAGTATGAATTGATGAAAGGTAGATGATATTCAGCTCTTGATTGCAAACGCCCGATTTTGGTCGAGTGGTCTAAGCGGTTAAGAACTCTTATGAGATTAGCGGGAGCGCTATCGAAACGTCAGTTCAATCCTCCGCGCAGTCAAAAAATTTTCTTTGTCCACATGCTTCACATTTATCTCTAAATAAAAATATAATTTAATTGAAAAATTAAATTAAAACTGAACTCAAGCCAATATAATTAAAATTTCTTTGGATATAAACCCATACAGTTCGACTAAACTCATAACTTACTGTCTGTTTTTGTAAATAAAATAAAAATTTTCGTTAGGGAATTTATATTGAAACAACAATAAAAAAACTCAAATTTGTTTATGTTTTCAATTCAAAGTCCCTAACGAAAATTTTTGTTTTATTTACAAAAACTGGCAGTTAATTTTTATTTTAGTTTTGATACTGTAATCAGTCGAGTTCCATATCGTGTGCAGCTGTGTATATGCACCAAGTGCCTTCTTAAATCGGCTTTCCACATATTTCGCCGTTCCACCATTATCTGTAAGCATGCTTCCAAGGTATTGAAACTCTGCCATCCGCTGCACTCACTTCAGTCTGCATAAGGTTCACCTGACATGGGATTTATGCGCATCTCCTTTGTCTTTGAGGTGTTTGTTCTGAGACCAACTTTGTTGGATTCCCGGGAAAGGCGGTCTAACTTGGTTTGCATGTCGCAAAGCCTATGAGACAGTTCACACTTATCGTCGTCGTAGTCAAGCGACTCGAGCCGGGTGTTAGGACGGAGGGGATCCGAAACAATTCCTCTTGCATTATTATTTGCTCTACGGGAAACTGCATCGATAACAATAAGGAAAAGCAACGGTGATAGCACGCAACTTTGTCTTACGCCAGAAATTGTTTTAAATGAATACGACATTTTTCCTTCATGCTGTACAGTGCATTGAAAGCTGTCATAACCGCTGCATATTACGGAAATTATCTTTTGTGGAACTCCCATATTTTTCAGTTCGGCCCATATATACTCTCTATGAACCGAATCAAATGCTTTCTCATAGTCTATAAATAGGATGTATAAAGGAGATTGCATTTCCAAGGCTTGTTCAATTATGATCCTAAGCTTGTTAATTTGATCGACACACGCATGATCTGCCGCTTCGGAAACTAGCTTGTTCGGGACGCAATTTTGTGTCGATATGTTTTACCATTCGCTCCAAGATGATCTTCATAAAGTCTTTCATAACAGCACACAAAATCGTGTTACCTCTCCAGTTGTTACAATCTCAAGCATCTCCTTTCTTGGGTACACAGAAAAAAATAAGTTTCGTTTTTGATAACAAAAATCCCGGTATTCAATAATTTTTTTTTTCAAATATCCTGTGATAAAGAATTCCCCTATATTGATAACAAAATTATTTCAAAATAAAAATATATATATAAATTAAAAAAATGTTGACATGGCTGGAATACGAACCCGGGCTTTCCGGACGTAAAGCATACTCTCTATAGCTGAGCCATATCCCATTCATTTTTTTATGGGATACAACTTATTTTAAGTACTTATGTATAAAAAGAAAAGAAATAACCGGCATGGAAAAGAAATACTTACAACGAAATATTTTATTATGTTAAAGATAAATGTTATTGAAATTCATATTTTTTTTTAATAACATGGTTTTATTGAATATAATTCTTGTCTATTTTTTTCTGTGTAGTTTAATGATGATACCTTGCATCCAGTCTGTAGGAAACATTTCACAGTTCCAAATTTGGAAAAATAATTGATGAAGTATGTTGGCAAATAGTTTGGGAACTTTGGCAGTAATATTGTCCACACCAGCTGATTTTCCATTTTTTAATGATGCGATGGCATCCATTATTTCCTGTTTAGATGGTGGTTCGGTTCTAATAGTTAATGGACTGATGTTACTATTATGCGTTATGCAGATGCCTTCTCGTTGAACGTTTAGTACACTCATAAAATGGTCTTTCCACCGTTTTAGTTGTTCGTCTACATTAGTGAGTAGGCGACCATCCAAATGTTTCACAGGAACTGTTTTGTTTTTCTTCTTACTGAGCCTGCAATTGTTTTTGGTGATGCACTTGTAATTAAAAAACTATATTTATCTATTTGCATTTTTTTATTTGAAACAAAGCATTTTTATTTCCTTTTCGAAATAAAATAAAATTAAAATCATTTATTATTTATCGTTTATGATATTTTAAATTTTTTATCGGATGAAAAAAGTTTATATGTAATTACTATAATAAAAATTTGTTGTAGGAAAAAATCATATCAGGAAAACAGTAAAATAATAAAATGTTTATATGCACATTTAGAACACGTTTTGAATCAATTAATACAAGTAGAGCACAAAAAATAATTAATGCCAAATTAAAAAATTACTAAAGGCTCGGGAAAAATCTCGAAAATTATGAAAATTCGAAAAAACAACTGTGTTGTACATGAAAGGATTACAATGTTACGATTGATTAAAAGTTCCAAAAATTTAAGATATCCATAAATTTGTGGACAAATTTCGCCTATCGCGAAAATAGCGCGAATTCGCGAATAATCGCAAAACTTTAAACAAACCATATTTTTTATTAAAAATTGCTAAAACTGTAAGGAATGCCAAAATGTTGGAAAAAAATCGCGAAATGGCGAAAATTCTCAAAAACTTTTTGCGAAAATTCTCAAAAACTTTTTGCGAAAATTCGCGAGTATTTTGAATATCAAAACTAAGCCCTAACATTGATTAGAAACCGCCAAAGCCTCATGATCACGAAAAATGTTTAAATTTAAACGTAGTCGTGCGAACGTCACTGTTAAAGACTAGAGAATCAGTTTAAAAATCATTGTGTCTTTATGTTAGTGAAGATAATCAAATAAAGTCTTGTGTTTTCTTCTCACTGACATTTTTAATGAGCAGTAGTGTGAAAGTAAGCATCTGTGTATGTAATTTATTTTTTGCAATTTAAAAAACGTTAAACTTAAAGTCCTTCCCATTACTGTCATACATTTAACTGATTCTAATTTTATTCCCAAAATGTTATATTTATGTAAATTTAAGATTTTGTTTTATTTTTTGTTTCAAAATATAATCAAAATAGAATATATAAACGGCTAAAGTCAACCAACAGTCGTTACATGAATGGTTGCGTTGAACACAAATGTGTAGTAGATTCAAATTCATGTTTACCTAAATTGCTGCAGTTACAGCGATATTTTGCTCGCTTCTATTATAAAATTTATCACTTAACTACCTTTACTTACAACATGGAGGACTTCAAATGTGTTTTATTTTTCTTGTAGTCGTAATGATGTAATTTATAACAAACGTCCAAAATCATTTCCATTCCTTTCTACTCTTTTCCATCACAAAATATTAAAAATAGTTGAGAAATCTGAAATTTTTTTAAAATCATAAATTATAAAACAAACAAAAAAGAATTTACAGAGGAAATAACGAGATTTCTATTTTTCATGTTGATGATAATTTTATGGTAACGAGTATGGTCATTCTAGATATTCAACGTGATAAAACTCTTGTTCAACGTGATAAAACTCTTTTTATATAATGCAACTACTTATAATTAGTTAATGATAGTCTGCCTTCCGAAACGCACGTTGCTTTGCATTTCAACAATGTCACGTATTCCCAAACACAACCGTGCAAACTTTGACAGAGTAATGCATTCCTAAATTCATCTATTTTGCAGCTGAACTGCAAATAAATGCAACTAGCGCACTATTTAAATTGGCAATGCTTTTTATTGACAATGCATATGCTTTGCAGTGTTGTAAATTATAATTGCTTGATTAAAACACTGATTTGACGTACGGACGCTTAGGAAGGCAGCCATGCATAGTAACTTTCCAACACTGCAATGAAAAAAATTCAGTAAAGTGGGATTTTGACTCGCATACGAAGGCTTCCGTTCGAATACCATATTCATAATTCTTTTTTTCGTTTTGGCGATTTTTGTTTATTTTGGGGACTTTTTTTTATTTCAGTTTTTTTAAGACTTTTTTCTCGTTTTAACGATTTTCTTTCGTTTTTTGATGATTTATTTATTTTTGACGATTTTTTTGTTTTGCCGATTTTTTTTTCGTTTTGCCGTTTTTAATTTTACTGGCTTTTTAGTTATAGTGGCTTTTACCGTTTTGGTGCTTTTTTGGGTTTGGCGATTTTTTTTAATTAGACGATTTTTTACTTGTGGTGGCCTTATCGTTTTTTGTAATTTTGGTTTTTTTAATTATGGCGTTTTTTTTTGTTTTGGTGCTTTTTTTTTTTTTTTTGTTTTAGCGCTTTTCATTCTGGCGATTTTTTTAATGTTGTCTACTTTTTTAGTATTGGTGTTTTTTCGTTTAGGTGCTTTTTTTGTTTTGTCTATCTTTTTAATTTTTGGCGATCTCTTAATTTTTTGTTTCGATTTTTTGTTTTGACGATTTTATTTCATTTTGGGGAATTTTTTTTTTTTTGCAATTTTATAATTTTTGGCGGTTTTTTCGGTTTGGGGGGTTTTTATTTTTTTACGATTTTTTCATTCTGACCATTTTTTTATTGTTGGCTGATTTTTTTTTAATTTTGGTGCTTTTTCGTTAGGTGATTTTTTGTTTTTGGGATCTTTTTAATTTTCCGCGATTTTTTTAGTTTTTATGTTTTTTTTTATATTAATATTGTTTGTTTCAATTGTCTAATTGTTGCGGTTCATAAGATGCACCGTCAGTTGACTTTATTTCCCAGCATTGTACTGGACTCAGGAATATAAAAAAAATATTAGCATATAAATATGTATGTTTTAATTTGCTTTCATTTTTTAAAGTGTGGACATTATGACACATTTAAAACTGCCCATACTGTCCATAATAATAATAATAATGTCATTAAGTCCACGGACACTATGACACTTTCAAAAGTGTCATAATGTCCATGGACGTTATGACACTTCTTGTAGTGACGTAATGTCCATGGATATTATGTAACTGGACATTATGACATGCCACCAGAATAGCCTTAAATTTTTAGTTTGTTTGTTGTTTGGCACTAACTGCGAAAATTTCAAGAGTTTGCTTCTTACGGTTTTCAAGATGCAGCTCATTAGCAAAATTACATCATCAGAATTACATTATCTGATAGAATACCTTTTAAATGTTATATTGTTGAAATTTCAATACTTATTGGTATATTCTCTATAATACACTAACTCTGAATATATCAAGTGTCTATATAACTATTACATTAGGATTTTAACACGTTTCATTTTTAACTTTCATGAGTAGTTGTTGTTGTAGCGGCCAAAGCTACACATATTCTGTGAAAATTTCAGGTCTATACCATTTACGGTTCTCCAGACAGAAGCCCGCGACAGCACAAACAGACGGACAGCGTAGCGCAAGCAATAGGGATCTTTGGTGTACGGAACCCTAAAAAGAGCGGCCAAACATAAAAATAAAACACCTTCAAATGAGGTAAATCAATTTATTGACCCATCTTCCCTTATGTTCCTTTGCCATTCTTAAAATTCTTCCACTTCAAAACATAGAAACAAATGTCTTATTGTTGTTACTTTTTTTGTAAAACTTTTTTCCCTTTTGCACGATTTTTTGATTTCGATACGCTAGAGCCCCATATCTTGTGAAGTTTGGAAAAAAATGCATGAGCGAAAAAAGTTGGGTGGTCATCGGGGTCAAACATAGGGGAAAACGAGCTGATCACTCCCCAGGGCCTATCTATGCAAATAACTTTAAAGTACAAAGCGTAACAACCACAATGGCAAAAATCTGTCTATATATCAAAAAGATTATAAGAATTTAAAATATATGTTCTTAAAAAATGTTGGGGTAAGAAAAATATTTCGGGCCGGTCATACATTTGACTCCTCTAGGGACACTCTAGGGCTAGTTAGGGTGGTGAGGGCTAATTTTATAAAAAATATTATTTGCTATGGGAGCCCCATTAAGAAGTGCCGATAGGGTATTGGGATGTTCATAAAAAATGTAGGGGAAATTATTGCTAAGGGTCAGTCTTAAATTTAACCCCTCTGGGAGCGACTCAGCCACCGTTGTGAAGCTTTTTGTGGATTTTGTCTCGTTTTACCCTATGTTTGAATCCGATGAGGAGCCATTTTTTATCCAACCCTCACAAATTATAGGATTTTTGCACATCCAAATCTTGTTGCTAAGGATCTCCATATTACACTATTCCACCCCTACAACACATACATGTTTTTATTTTTTTTTTTTTTTATTTCTCCTATTCTACTTACATGCATGAGTAATACGTGTGTATGTATTAGTAGCAAGTTAAGTTGCTACTTAGTTGCTTATAACTCCCAAAATACTGAACCGATTTTAACAAAATAATAATTGTACACATCTGTGAATAAATATGTTTAAAATGGTGTAATGTATAATGTATCCTTAAACTCCTTCACAAGAAATTGGTTTGCCTATTAATTATACAGATAAAATGCAACTGTATGTTACGTTGTGTATTATCATATATTTTTTATGTATATACATATTTTTATAAGTTCTTACTATGTATATAGTAAGAACTTAAAAAAAAAGCGAGCGGAAACAAAAATATTTTTTTATATATTTGCTTTATAAAAATATGTATGAATACTAATACAGAATATGTTCTTCAAAGAAATCAAATAATTAATAAAGTTTAAAATACATTACATTTGTTTTTGCCATTTTTAGTTAATTGACTTCAATAATGGTCAGCACAACATTGACGACTATTGCAGCTGGAAAAACAACTAGTGGCATTAATAACTTACACTCACCGGCAACAAACTCATCAACATCACCTGAGAATTTTACCACAATTGAAACCACAAATCGTGCCCATTACCAACCGAGATCAAACTCTGCATTATCATCGGTGCAACAGCAACATGTTTTGTCATTAGCATCGCCAACAGATACACCAACAACATGCAATAGTTTTTACTATAGTCGAACACATCCTATTGAACGTACAACAGCCATAAACTGTACGGATAATCATAACGATTCAGCTGAGTTCAACCACAATACAAAATACTACCAAAGAGAACAAATTCAACAGCAGCAGCAGCAGCAGCAGCAGCAGCAGCAACAACAACAACATCAATTTCTTAGAGAGCAGCAGCAACAAAAATATTTTAATAGGAAAACGACAAATGGCGAAACCACAAAACTCGAGACTAATTCTACACCAACAACTACAGCTGTAAATTTGTCGCAGGCGTTACTCTCACCCTCGCCACCTATCAAAGATCAAATATCATTGTTGTTTCCCAAGTGTAGACCAAAAACCGCCAATAACAATTCCAGCACAGAATCATCACCCACAGATGAACACTCAAATGTGGCGGGAGAAGATCATTCAATTAGTTCAAATAGTAATTTAAAATTGAACCACAAACAACTGAACATTGAAATAGAAAATTCAGATGCAATAAAACAACAACAACAACAACAACAACAGCAGCAGCAGCACCAACAACAGCAACAACAAATTATAAATACAAACAGTCATTATTATAGAAGTGTGAATATAATAACACAATCACCTCCTCCACACTCGGCTTCATCAATATCTTCGGAATCTTTGTCGTCGGTAACACCCAGAATTTCAACAAATCCGTTTCTCTGTTCTACTCTCTTAACCACGGAAGAAACAGAGGAAACAACAAAACAACGAGATTTTGAAAATCTCAACGATAATCGCAAAATCTTGGAACAGGGAGTTGAAGAGGAACTACCAGTGCCTAATTACGCACCATTCTATTATCACACCTCAACAACAACAACTAGTCCGCCAACAAAAGACTTGCGTAAACATAACGAAGATTTAAGGGAGCATACCACAAATAGTCCTGCACCATTCAAACAATTACATCGCAAACAAAACGAGGAATTGCGTGATAGATCAATTGACGAAATGCCACGTAAACGTTCTCAATATGAACGTTATCATCACATACAGGCGGTCAACGGTCAAAATTATGGCAGGGAAGAAAAGCCATATAATCAACTAAATCATGCAGAAATTTTGAATGCTGTCCAGCAGCACCAGCGTAATGTTGAACAACATCAACAGCATCATCATGCACAGCAAAATGGTCATCAGTCCTCGAATCAAAATCCATTTGTCAAAGATAATTACTGGGAAACGAGGCAAAATACCACGCCCACTTCAACAGTCTTAAACTCTCCCGATTATAGCAGCAATAATGGATCAACAGAAATAGAAAACCGATCTCACAACAGACGTTCTGTATATCAACCACAGCAGCAGCAACAGCAACAGCCAGAACAACACTTGCAACACACCGATGCTCAGCAGCAGCAAACACAACAACAATCTGGGTTTATAGGAAGGCAACAGGCAACAGTATCATCACATCACATAAGACTAGGACGCAGTCCAATTAGTGATGCTGCATATCAAGATACTACTAACAATGCTACAATAACAACCACAACAACAAGTACTGCAACACAAAAACGTAATAGCTACAATTCACAACAACAACAACAACATTCTCTACATAAAACCAATCCATATGCTGAAGGGTTAACTCCTCTAGCAGCTCAATATCTCTACGGCAGTAAAACTTCATTACACGAAAATAGAGATGCTATTCATGGTTCTGAACGTTCTGAGCGTTGTTTGGCAAGAGAACGTGATCGTGAACGAGAATTGAGAGAACAGCGTAGTAAGACAATTAATGCAGAACGAGAACGTTACATTAATGCGGCCTTGGTTAGAGAATCTGTCGGCGAACAAACAACAAGCAACTCAGTGGAAATTCGTGATAGGCGTGATCGGGAACGTCACACATATTCAGCACAGCAACAGCAGCAACATCATCAGCATTTCACACAAAAATATCATCAACAGCTTAAAGCTGGCAGTCATTATCAGCATCATCAACAAAAATCATACAAACAGCAGCAACAAAATCAGTCTCAGCGTCAATTGAACGATGAACGTTTAAACAGCAACAATGATGTGATATTTGACGATATGACAGAAAGTTGGCAAAGTAAGTACAATGAATGAATTATGAAAACCACTTTAAAGCAATTACTGCTATTTTAGTAGTCATTTCCAGAAACTATCAACTTTTTTCAGTCATCATGCCACAAATTATGATTATTGTTTAATTTTTTAATAATACTGCTACTAAAAATTGCTGTTCTGTGTTCACATATTTCACATTTAAATAGGTGTTGTATGCAACTCGTTTTTGCTATACAATATCAAAATATGTATGCATATTTTTGTGCTATAAATAGCAATATATCATTACCGACTTTTTTTTTTAACTAAATTTTTCATTGTTGAAAGCGATTCTTTGGGTAGTGGAAAACAATATTAGTCCTACGGCTTTTTCATATATTTGAGCTATCCATAAATTTTGCGTTATTTTTCAGTTACTCACGAAAATCGCCAATTTGACCCCCCAAACCTCAAAATATATGCTTTAATTTTGTCAAGGAAGACTAGTTCTTAATTTTATTAGATTATTTCAACTGATGACGCCGGAAAAAATAAAATTTTACATCCTTTTCAGAAAGGTATTATTTATGCAAATCGGATAAAAAGTGTGACAAGTAGAGGCAAAAGTATATGCATGATTCTTATTCTAAACATAAATTTTGTGTTTTTTTTAAACTAATATAAATATGAGAAGGTAGGATTCATATTATAGTTTTCGCCTCATTTAACGTATCCTGAATTAAAATTATATTTTTCGATTTTTTTAACATTTTTCTATATTGAGCGTTACATTTGCTTTCGCGGTTGTTGTGCGAATGATTTTTGCAAAAAATACAATACAAAAAATTAAGTAAAGTGCGACTTTGGCTCGCACACGAAGGGTTCCGTACGAATACACATATGTATATCCATTTTTGTTTTTGCTCCGTTTGTCATTTGGCAGTTTTTTCGTTGTGCTTTCTTGTTTAATTTTAGTTTTTTATTTTTTTAAGTATTTTTTGTTGTTTTTTGTGTTTTTTTTTTGTTTTGGTGCTTTTCGTGATTTTTTTCGGGCGATTATTCGTTTTTTGCAATTTTATTTTAATTTTTTTCCGATATGTTTAGTTTTGGCGATTTTTTGGTTATGGCATTTATTTAACGTTTTCACTTTCTGACGATATTTTTAGTTTTAGCGATTTATTTTAGTTGTGCCGATTTTTTCAGTTTTGGCGCTTTTTTCGTTTTTGGGGATTTTTTCGGTTTTTTGTGGTTTTTTTATTTTTAGCGATTTTTTTTGTTTTGACACTTTTTTCGTTTTGGCGATTTTTTTGGTTTTTGGCGTTTTTTAGTTTTGGTGATTTTTTTTTTTTTTTTTTTGGTTTTTGCGTTTTTTTTTCGTTTTTGTGATTTTTTTCACTTTTTGGCGATTTTTTCATTTTTTTTTGATTTATTTAGCTTTTAACGATTTTTCGTTTTGAAGACTTTTTCGATTTTTGACGTTTTATTAGTTTTTTTTTGTGATCTTTTCAATTTTGGTGATATATTGCGTTTTAGCGATTTTTTTAATTTTGGCGCTTTTTTCCTTTAAGCGCTTTTTCATTTTAGCGTTTTTTTCGTTTTGAAATTTTTTTAATTTTGGATTTTTTTAGTTTTAGCGTGTTTTAAAATTTCAAGATTTTACATCTTACGGTCTCCAAGATACAGCATATTGTCTCAATTACATAGTCAAAATTACAATAACTAATAGAATACCCTTTAATTTTTATTGTTTTAAATATCGATGTTAATTGGTGTATATATATAGTCTGTATTCTACAGACTACACCAATTAGCACTTACTTTGAAAATTTAAAGTGTCTATATATAAGTGTCTGTATTTACATTAGTATTTCAACATGTTGCGTTGCTCGCTTTAATTTTTAACTTTCACCCTTTTCAACACCCTTTAATTTTTAACTTTCATATATTTGTTGTTGTAGCAGCCGAAGTTTTACATATTATGTAAAAATTTCAGGTCCGTAGCTCTTACGGTTCCGAAGATAGAGCAGATTGTCTAAATTACATAGTAAAATTACATTGACTGATAGAACACCCTTTAATTTTTGTTGTTTTAAATATCGGTGTTAATTGGTGTAGTCTAAGTGTCTGCATATTACATTAGTATTTCAACGTTTTTCGTTGCTCGCCTTAGAACACCCTTTAATTTTTAGCTGTCATATATTTATTGTTGTAGCGGGCAAAGTTGTACATATTCTGTGAAAATTTCAGGTCCGTAGCGCTTACGGTTCCCGAGAAAACATTACATTAGTATTTCAACATTTTTCGTTGCTCGCTTTAGAACACCCTTTAATTTTTAACTGTCATATTTTTGTTGTTGTAGCGGCAAAAGCTCTACATATTCTGTGAAAATTTCAGGTCCGTAGCTCTTACGGTTCCCGAGAAAACAGGCTGTGACTGACAGACGGACGGACGGACGGACAATAGGGTTCATTTACACTTTTGATGTATCGGAACTCTAAAAATGAGTGTAGAGTTTGAAAGCATTATACATCTACCATCTAAAAACGAAAAATTATATTAAGCGCAGAACGAAATTAAAAGTTATGACCACCTTTTTAATTTTGCATTGGGTTCTCATGGAAAAAGTGAAAAATAATTATCTTTTAAAATGGTTCTTTACAAAGATTTATACATGAGCAGCAATCAGGATAAACCTTCTTTCAAATAAGACTAATTTTAATACGATCGGCCGACAATGTTGAAAGTTATGCCAATTTCAAATAACTATTGTTTCTTGTTCGAACAGCCTATTAATTTAAATTTTTTATTCGAATATTCGAACGAATAACGAATAAAAATTTTCATTCGAATAACCACTTTAAGACCACGATTTTTAATATATTCTATCACTACCCCTCGGTAAATGTTGTACCAATTGTCTTGAACGTACTTGTCCTATGACTGGGGAAAATAAATAAGAATGGTACAAAATGTGTCACCGGTCACATTCACTATCACTAAATGATAACAAAAATGTGAGCAAAATACCTCACTGTACAATTAAATATTTTCCAAATCAAATATATTTGCTTAAAGTACAGTCATTGGGCCCATATTATTCTTCTCAGACATGTTTGGATCTTCACTGGAACTTTCAATTATATAATATATTGTGTACTTTACGAAAATGGTGCAAGAGTGGAGAATTTGTTGACATTTGTAAGTCTTAGAACACTTTTTGACAACAATTTGGTTTTTCCAATTGTCTTCCTCCAAATACTTCCAAAATACGATCATGCTGTAATTTAAAACGAAATCTTTGACGGAGTTACGTAATATATCAACAACCCCTTACACAAATATTTACACGCTTACTTAGCACATCCTATTGTTAACAACTTTAAAAAGTAATTAAAACGATATTTTACATTCGTAAATGTAAACTAATTTTTATAAAATAAGTAAGTTCTCTATATCGTTTCTACCCCCTTCAGCTGCTGTGAACTTTTTTTGACGTCCTAAAATTTATAGATAATTATATTTAAAAAAAATTTTAACGTAACGCTCAATACATTTTCTTACGAATTCAATTTTTTTTCTGAATACACACTATATTTTGAATTTAAAATAATTTAGATGTATAATCTTCGATGAGTTTCAACATAAAATACTTATTTATATACTAAAATTTTCAATTAAATTAAAAAGATATGGATAACACTCAATACGTTTTTTATGAAACGTTTTGCAATATAACACTATTTAACAAAGTTCACAAAACTTTTAAATATTTAGAAGTACAAACCTACACAGAAAAAATTATGATAGCTTTTTTTTAAACAAATATGTTTTTGAAACTGATTTTAAATCTTTATTATTATCTCTATTTAGTTTAATAAATAATTTTGTTTGACTTATTATTTCATTTCATTTACCTACCGCCAATGTTAGCAATTTGTTTATTGAAAAAATCAGAATTTTTTTTCAAACAAATTATTACAAATTTTTGCATTTGAATTTACAAATTTCTTTATAGGACCTAAATTGAACAAATTTGAATTGAACATTTGATTCAGGGAATTTTGTATTTGAAGTGAAAAATTAGTTTTTTTCTGTGTACGCTGTTATTGTAGTGTATGTTGTTAATGCAATTTTAATCATTAAACTGAGTAGTGAAGAGTATGAAAAAAGTGTAACGCATGAAATAAGAGAAGCAAATGCAAATACTCAAAAACCGTTATAAATTTAATCTCATTTTTGGAAAAATTCATAGTTTCTTAATGTGGAAAATCAACAGCATGCATTACGGACACGCCATTTTGTATGAAGAGAGTATAAACAGTATTTTCGTTTTGAGCTTTTAACACATAATACACAGTCTTACAGAAAAAAAACGTATGTACATTTATTTATAATCTATTAATTAAATCATGCTAAAGCAGTTTTCATTTTAAAATTTATACGTTTAGCTTATGAAATATTTTATTATAATTTCAACGGACACGAAAAAAGCATTTCAAATGAGAATCACCATATAATTTTATTTTTCCATTAGGATTGAACACTTTAAAGTAGGGATGTAACGATACGCCGTTTTGCCGATCCGATACCGATACCGATATTTAAAAATAAATATCGCCGATACCGATTCCGATACCGATACGAATATTGAAATTGAGTTCAAGTTTAGATCAACAAAACTCAAGTGCAATTTTTTTGTTATACAAAATTACATTGTAAGAGAGAATATTTAAAATTGATTTTAGCCCAGTATAAAAAATTGGAAGTAATTTTTAAGGAGCTACATTTTCTTTGCTTCAAAAAAATCTATATTAAAAATATGCAGATAATTAGTAGAAAAGCAAGAAAAAATGTTTAGTTCCTTTGTAATTTTAAAAAAATACTCGCCATGCTTTTTAAAAAATCGATTTTTTAAAGAACATTTATCAATCAACTAATATTCTTCTAAATAACTTAATAGCTTAATTATTAAAAGTCTTCTAAAAGTTTATATTTATTCACTTAAATTTACATGACAATAAAGTTTTGAGTTTAAATTCGCATAAAAAAATTGTGAAAATGGGTAATTTTTTATCTTTTTTCCTTGAGGAAAAACCATTATAGAACACCGAAAAAGAAATTTGTCCTAGCATCGCTTCCAATTCGGTGATTGGTAATCGAAAAACAGAACTTCTTGCAATGGCAAGGATATGTAAAACTAATTAGAAATTATCCAAATTTGCAATACTTCCAGATCGCGAATTCTACATTTTCATGACTTCTTTGGTGTATCTTTTTTTTGCTGGAATAAGATTTAAAAAACAACGACTCAATTTTAATTCATGGTAAAATTAACAAAAAATAAAAAATTTTTTTTACAAAATAACAGCATAAAATATTATAAGTTTTTAAAATTGATATTAATAAGATTTAAAAAAATAACGAAGTGAATTTAATTCATGGTAAAATCGAACAAAAATAAATTATTTGTTAAAAAAAACTCTGAAATTTTTTTTAAAAGTATCGTCGTATCGACAGTGAAATATCGCCGATTCCGATGTATCGGAAAATCTGAAGTATCGCCGATATATCGGTATCGGTATCGGTATTCGGTACATCCCTAATTTTAAGCTCCATTAAAATAATATGTCAAAACTTAAAGGGGTTCCACAAAATGTTATCGTCATAAATCCAATGAAATTTTCTAACGAAACTATAAAAGCTAATAAAACAATTCAAATTATTGTCATTGGATTTATGAAAAAAATTTTGCGAAATCGTTTAATTAGATTTATGAAACAAAAGTCTTTCAGTGTACCACTATTTACATAAGTTAACATTGATGTTCTGTTTATTTCACAGTACACATTGTACGAGATTTTATATACACAATTACAAAAATATTTATTATAAAAACAACAATAAAAAAAATATTTCAATCATTATTGATAAACGTTGAAAACATCAAATCGATACATGTTGTTAATAATGAAAAAAAAGAGATTGAATACATAGTTTGAGGGGACAGAAAAAAAAACAGCCAGACAACAATATGGTCTAAAAACTATAGGAAGAATTCAATTGAGTGACAGTAATTGAAAATCGCTGGACATATTGTATAGATATTTGTAGTATTACAGTTTGTTGCACTGATATTTACATACAACCATATTAACACAATTGAAAAGTTCTTGCTCTATATCAAGATGGGAAGTATACTCAGAGTTGGGGTGGGACCTTTGAAATTAAGGGCAACATTTTTGTGATTACTTTTGATTTATTTTTTATTGCACCAAAATCGACTGAACTAAACCTTTGTAATTAGTTTGTATGACAAAATAAAAAGATATTCATTAGACAATTATGAATTTAGAAAATATGAATTATATGAAATATATGAAAAGATATGTATCTTACAGTTAAATATGTAAGATATGCGACCAGAAATTGATGTCAAATAACTTTGAATTTAACGATTCGGGCAGATAATACAATCAATCGTTTAAGGAAATATTATAAAAACAGTTATAATATAGACCACATGCCTGCATCACAGTGTTTTTCATTCGGAATTTCGCGGAAAAAAATTCCCGGGATCCCGCACGTTTTCCCGGAAAAAAATCCCGGGAAATTTGTGCGGGAATTCTCGGGATTTTTTTAATATTATTTTAAAACAAATTTTTCAGTAAAAAGCAAATACTTTTTTTTCATACTACCCATTGTATCGTTTTATATTGCTCGGGAACTCCCGGGATTTCCCGTGAAAGTGAAAAATCGATGCCGCTTTCTCGGGATTTAAGAAAGTTCGGGAAAAGAAAAACTCATCATCATCAGATCTTAAACCATATGCTGATTTGAACGTTTTTAAATAATCTCGTATGTTTATATAAAAACTCTCAAAGAACAAATGAGAGTTATGCAAACACAATAAGTTAAAATACAGTGAATTACAGTTCAGTTAAGCATACTATAATGCCTCTAGTTTTCTTTTTCGGTTAGGTGTCAGTTCAAAGTTGTCTTACGAGCAAACTTCTCATTAATATTTTACAAATAACAAACAGCTTTTTATCTTTTGTTTTATTTTCTATCCCAGCAAATAAAATTTTTAGGCATGCTGCTGCTTACTGCGGCTATAAAAGCAACTCTTGAACTGAGAAACGCAAAACAATGCGAACATAAATGGCAAATAAAAATGTGGCCAAATCCACGAGATATTTACAATTCTTATACATATTTTCAAATACTCGTTGTCCAAACATGGTTTGGACCTTAACAATATATAAACAAATTATATATTGAACGTATTTATTTACACCTTTTTGTATAAACTTTGCTTTCATTTAAATCATCCACAAGATACTTTTATACATGAGAACTAAAATTATTGCATTTCATTTACAATTTAATCTATTGTGAATTAAAATATAAAATTTAATGTTCAATTCATATTTGAAATTATTCTGAATTAACGGACATTTATTATCCGCTAAAGGCAAATGTCAAGTTGGTTTGCGACAAAGAGTCAAAATGTGTCAAATGTGTAGCTTACAAAGTTAGCTGTAACCAAAAATATAAAATTTGCTATCTATCTTCTCACAACCTCTGAACAACCAAGGTTATTCCGATTATCAAATAAAACAAATTTGATCCTGTCGCAAACTAAGTTGCACAATCTTGAACTTATTGTAACTATAATCTAGTAAATCCAAAATTGTAAACCAACATTGTAAACCAAACTGAAGAAGGATTAGAAACGGTGAGAAAACCACCCGTAATAAAATCCTCATGAATTTCTCTAATAACTGGCGTACATTTTATTTATCCAACCCAACTCGATAATCATAATTACCGGACGGTAATTATAATCAACAAGCAAGTTAGTTATTAGCTGTACACATCAACTTTCCCTTTCCCCACGGTACCTGAAAGAGAGAATCTAAAACTTAGATTCTAAATAATATTAGAATTGGTGGATGTTACACACACTCACTCCTTGTAACGCACCAACTTTAATCACTCGTATTTCAAGAATAACAATATGATCAGTCGTAGAAACTTTGAAGTCTTAAAACTAATGAACAACTTATTCGGAGGAAACTGAAAATTTTATATGTACTCATGGTTGTTGATATAGATGATACTATGCAACAAAATTAAAATTTTGTCATGACCTTTGATGGCCACTACACACAGAAAACTTTCTATGTAAAATCGTCGAAAACCAGGCTAATTTAACATTTCTGGGTAGTGATTTTGCTTCATAGGCGTTTCATGTTAATTCAACATGATTTGCAATAATCTTGAAGGAACATTTATCCTTTTGAAGTAGTTATATTTCATGTTGATTTAATATTGCAGTACAGTTAAATTAGAATGAAGTTAATACTGAAATAATAGAAAATAGCATGTTGAATCAAAGTTATTTCGGGTTGAAACAACGTGAATTTGATATTGAAACAATAAGAAGAATCATGTTGAATTACAGTTATATCAAGCTGAAGCAACATGACTTTAATGTAGATATTTTATTAATTAGTTTACTTACTTGATGGTTATTAGCATAGGCATCAGAAAACTTTGTGTTGTAGTTGGCTGCCCCAGCCAAGAATTGAACTCGTGCTACTTGCATGATAGTTCGAGCGCTAACCACTGCAGCCACAATAGCTTCAAACTTTACTTTAGCTATACACTAAATAAATACCCATCGTATGTAAAATGAATTTCATTTCAATTCAACATGATTTAAATGATGATTTAACATCAAAATTTAAGTTATAACCATGTTGCCTTAAAATGAAATGTAACGTTTATAACAAAATTGTTTTAACAGTGAAAAATTTTAAATCAAAAAGATTTAAGGTTAGATTAATAATTATTCATTTAAAATTAATATGAAACAATGGTAATTTGAAACCAACTGCAGTAAATTTTCGCAGATAATTCGTTTTTTGTCGTTTACATAGCCGAAACATGGAAGAATAAGCAACAACAAGTCACACAACTAAGCACAACACTGAACTGTAGCAATGAACAAAGCAAATAAACATTAAAACACTTAAACGAAAAATTTTTTTTTGTAAATTTAATATGATTTCCAATCACAATTGCGTCATGTTGATTTTACATTGGTTTATTTTTCTGTATGTATATTTTTTTGGTGTTATGGTACCCTAACTACAGTCCTAACTACTAACTACAATCGAAACTACTAACTACAGTCGAAATTTAAAATTCTATGGACACGTTGTTTTTAAAAAAATCTAAAATTTGGAATTTTCAAGAGGCTGCTACCACCGTAAAAACTTGGAAGAAAATTACCTTTAAGCCGTTTTAATATTATTTTTTATATACTCAATGCAAAATTAGAACATTTTTATTTTTTTAAAAATGTATAAAAAATCAAAAATGGCAAAATTTTACAATTTTTATTAACTGAGCATAAAAGCACATATACTACAAATAAAATATACTTTATTTTATGAAAATCTATGAATAATTGTTAATTTTATTCATAATAAATTGCAGTCAGCTAATTTTTGCAAAGGTTGCAAATATTCACACTGTACAACAAATTCAGTTTTTTTTAAAGAACAAGTTTCTAACAACTGATTCTCATAGAAGTCACAAACAAAATACCTACGTGTATCGGCATTTTGAAAGCTTACATCTGAGATTTATTTTAAGGGTAGTTAAACGTAAGGCCTACGAGATATACTATGCTGAGTCAGTATAACTATGTGCAAAAGGGGGGGAAATGTAACTCCCCCTAAAATTAGTCCCAGATATAAACTTGCAAAATGCCGACACACGTATATATTTTGTTGACTTCCTTTACCTAAATCAGCTGTTAGAATATTGTTATTTAAACAAAATGCATTTTGTTGTGCAGTGTAAATATTTGCAATGTTTGTAAAAAGAACACACAGAAAAAAAAAGGAATGTAAAATCCACATGCCGCACATGATTGCAAATCATATTAAATTTACAAGAAATAATTTGTCGTTTGAGTGTGTTAGTGTTTACTTGCTTTGTTCATTGCTACAATTCACTGTTCTGCTCAGTTGTGTGACTTGTTGTTGTTTATTCTTACATGAGTCGTCCATGTATACGACAAAAAACGAATTACCAGCGAATATTTACTGCTGCTGGTTTAAAATTACCATTGTATCATGTTAATTTTAAACGGAAAATAATTAATCTAACCTTAAATCACCGTTAAAACAATTTTGCTATAAACGTTAAGTTTCATTTTCAATCGACATGACTATAACTTTAATTTCAAATAAGTTTTATGTTAAATAATCATTTAAATCATGTTGAATTAAAATGATATGCATTTTACATACGATGGTATTTATTTAGTGTATAAGTAAAGAAAAGTTTGAAGCTGTTGTGGCTGCAGTGGTTAGCGCGTGGACTATCATGCAGGTGGCACGAGTTCAAATCTTGGGTGGGGCAGTCAGCTACAATGAAAACTTTTCTGATGACTATCACGTAAGTAAAATAATTAATAAAATAGCTACATTAAAGTCATGTTGTTCCAGCTTGATATAACTTTAATTCAACATGATTCTTCGTGTTGTTCCGATATCAAATTCAAGTTGTTTCAACTTGAAATAACTTTGATTCAACATGATTCTTCGTGTTGTTCCAATATCAAATTTACGTTATTTCAACTTGAAATTACTTTGATTCAACATGATTCTTCGTGTTGTTCCAATATCAAATTCACGTTGTTTCAACTCGAAATTACTTTGATTCAATATGATTTTTCGTATTATTTCAGTATCAACTTCATTTTGATTTAACTGTACTGGAATATTAAATCAACATGAAATATAGTTAATTCAAAAGGAAAAATTTTGTCTCAAGATTATTGTAAATCATGTTGATTTAACATGAAACACCTATGAAGCAAAATCACTACCGAAAAATGTTAAGTTAACCCGGTTTTCGACGATTTTACATGGAAATTTTTCTGTGTGTAGTTACACTGACTCGGAATAGAACATCTTTTAAGGCTTACGTTTAAGTATAGGATGTGTTCAACACTTTTATGTAAAACACCACGGAAAACATTTTTGTGCAACAATCAAGCCCACTGTATTGCCCCTTATTTATTTAATGGTCAAAAAGACCCATACCCCGAAGAGCTAGAGGGTTAAAATGTTCTACAAAAATATTAACCGTGGTATTTTACATAGAAGTGCTGAACACATCTTATACGTTAAACGTAAGGCCTACGAGATATACTATGCTGGATCTCTATAAATAACTATGTGCAAAAGAGGGGAAATGTAACTCCCCCTAAAATTAGTCCCAGATGTAAACTTGCAAAATGCCGATGCACGTATATATTTTGTTGACTTCCTTTACCTAAATCAGCTGTTAGAATATTGTTATTTAAACAAAATGCATTTTGTTGGGCAGTGTAAATATTTGCAATTTTTGTAAAAAGAATGTGATTTCACTTTATTATGAATAAAATCAATATTTATTCATCGATAATCATGTAATAAGGGTTATTTTATTTGTAATATATGTGGCATTAATAAAAATGTTAAGTTTTTACCATTTCTGATTTTTCATATATTTTAATAAATTTTCCAATTATATTTTTCATCATTGTGGTCTGAATAATTCCGAAACTATTAAGTTTGTAAAAAGAAAAATAATATTCAAGCAGCTTAAAGGTAGTTTTGTTTCAAGTTTTTTGTGTTTTTTTTAATAAAATTGGACAACCCTTTTTTTATAAGTTATAATACAATTTTTTAAATTAATAAAAAAAAAATTATGAATAGAATTCAAGATTTCGACTATTTTTGTAGTTATGGGACCATAACACATCAAAAAACTATAGTAGTACACCTTGGCATTTTTCTTGTGACATATGTAGTGTAATCAAAGAAATATTATCATCTCTGTTTTTTTTTTTGCTGGGAAATATACTATTACAAATATATCGGCGTATAGGCTTACACAAATGTATGTTGTATACAACTTGCCTATCCCCCTGCTAAATACACACAATAGGAGCACAACATCATTCAAAAAACATTGACAAAATGTTAATCAGTTTTAATTGAATTGTGTGTTGAGCTGTGCTGCAAAGGTAAGGTCATGCTTCGTTTGCAAACAAATCAATGATGCAAAATAATCAATTGACATTGGCCTCTTTTTTTACACTCTACTTCATTTTAGCTTTTCCGTCTCCTATCTCTCTATCAATGGGTTTAATTTTTACATTTCTCTTTTTCATTGTTGTGTTCATCCATTGTGATTGAAAATAAATGTTGTAATTTCTTTCATTATTAAAATTTTTTTCTTTTTTTTTGTCATTGCAGATTTACGCGTTACTACAGATTCATCTTCACAAATCAATAATACACGTCCTCTTGTATCGGATACAAATCCACACATTGATTCATCATCAACATCATCGGCTGTGAATTCTATTTCAAAGAAATCACATTTATTAAATGAGTTTAACGACGATAAACATATTGTGACTGTTGGTAATAATTGTGATGTCAATATTTCACCGTTTAAGGAGCATCAAAATAAATATTTGGCAAAAAGCCAGACGATAAATATTGAAACACGTCATGGTATTATAGGTAAGTTTTACAAACTTGGTGAAAATTTATTGTCGAAATGTTGTTGGATGAAATATTACAACAAGAACAAGTAATAAATTAAACTAAACTTACTTACGGCCCTTTTCACAATATACGATTAAAAGTTGACGTGGACTTTAACGGCAAGTTCTGTATGAAGAAGTCCACGATAACTTCTAATCATACATTTTGAAAAGGGCCGTAGAAATATATAAGCGACGAAAGAAGGAAGAAAAATGGATTTTTTAAAAACCCCTCAAGGGATGTGAACGTGCCACAAAGCTAGTCACGTAACCGGTTCTTATTCCAGAATTTTATATAAAAGAGCGTAGTCATATTAAAGGTATTATGTGACAGGTCCCTAGTCTAAAATTAATGTGCTTGATAAGTGACAGTTACGATAATATGCGCGTACTGATATACTTTCACTGAAAATCTTACTTCCCTTTCTCTCTTGATGTTTTTGACAAAATCGGCTTATAATAAAAACAAAATACAAGCAAAGAGTTTGAGTTTTTGAATGTTTTGCTGGTTATTGAGTTATACCACCTCAAATCAACCAACGGGTGAACATCGCCATCTTGGTTTGGATAAAACTCTATGTGTATTTCTTTTTTTTATTATATTAAAGTAATGGATATCAAATTTTGAATATCTAACTCCTTCGGTTGTGGAGATATGACGTCATAAAAATTAAAAAACTACACAGAAAAAATTATCACAAAAAAATTGTCATACAAAAGTTTTTCTAAAAATAAGTTTAATTTTCAGTAAATGTTCTGTCCACAATCTATGAATTGTTTGTTTCACTTTTATTTAGAACGCAAACACCAAAAACAACAAGAAAAACTGTGCTGTAAAAAAACAACCCCGATGACGACATACACACAAATAACAACAACAACAACAATGATAGCACGAGGAATGCAATTGTACCAAGTTTGTTTACTGAAGATTTTTGAGTGAATCAATTCGCTAATGTCGTTGCGTTAATTCTCATTCATTCTTTTAGAGTCTTTAGATAAACATTCAGACTTGAACATATTTAACAAAGTGAAATTTCATAAACGCTTAATGCATGATGATGATGATGATGACCCAGACAAAAATTTTGTTTGGTAAAAACCAGTAAATATTTTTGTTTGATTAAGTAAACTATTTTGCTTAGTATTTTTAGGCTAATTGTTTTATAAATTCAGACAAAAATATTGTTTGATATTTTTCAGAAAATCTAGTAAATCTTTTTGTTTAATTTGAGATATTTTTGTCTATATTTACAAATTTGTTTGTAGGTCCGTTCCTAGACAAAATATTTACTATTTCATTGAATTCCTTTACAGAAAATGAAATTTAGTTTTCTCTGTGATACGTTCACTGCTCCGAAATAAGCTCTTTTTTTAAAGCGTATTATTATGCGCTTTATTGCCTTAGTGGTTCAAAAAACATGAACATATTTTACTGGGTACTTTGTTGAAAGTTACATTGCTACTGAATAAGCTTTTTTTTAATTCGTGTTGAATAAATGGAAAAAGCCAACTAACTTCGCAATTTAAATAGTACGAACACTGAGGATTTCTGCATTTTTTTTTTTTGAGCATCCTAGGAAGCACTTCAAAACACCGCATGTGGAAGGCATGGCTTTTTATACTGCTTCCAGTAACATGAAATTTTTTTGCTGGGATGTCCTCATTAGTTATTATTATTAAGCTTGTGGGTTTTTTGAATAATCAAAAAAGTGTGGACCATTCAAACTAATTAAATGCTGATTTAATACATACAATATCGAATGTTCTGATAAGAGTTCAAAAAGGTCTTTAACAAATAATCGATTTACATATCGTCATATAAAATGCAAAAGGGCCTATCTACATTTATAAAAAATTTTCAAGAGTGATAAAAAACTTAATGAAAAGAAAACTATTGTGATTATAAAACCAATTTTTTCTGCGTAGTATCATTAATAAAGTCTGAATTAATGATACTATGCTGAAAAAATAATTTTTATAATCACAATAGTTTGCTTTTTATTCAGTTTTTTACCTTTTATGAAAATGTTTTAAAAATGTAGATTGTCCCTTTTGCATTTTGTATGACGATATATGTATATTATTTCGATATCAACATATTATGCAATATTTTTAATTCAAGGTTAAATTGATTTAGTTTTCTAAAAAATGCAAATCTATAAATATGTACATTTGAAGTCATGAAAACTTTGGGTTTGCATCGTCTTAAGACCAGAAAATAAAATTTTATTACAATATACTGTTTTTAATCTTTGGCAGAATATGAAGGTTCACCACGGCGTATTGGACAAATGGGCAATACAAACGATGACGACCATATTCGAAGATTAAACAATAAATTATCACAAAATCTAACGACACCAACAGTCGCACCGGTAACAGCAGCCACAAAAAGTAATCACCATAATGTTATTGCCATGTCTACAACAGCAACAACAACATCAACAGCAACAACTACAAATGCTAATACAACAAATTCTCCTAAACAGCAGCACTATACAGCAAGGCCAGGTTTTCCACAGGTAAGAAGATAAAAAGCCAGACAAATAGAAAATTGGCAACAATAACGAAAAGAAAATCAATATTTCATTTATGTCGTACGTTTTAAGGATGAGATTAAAAATAAACACGATTTCCTGTTATTGCCATTTGTTTCTTTTAAATTTTTGTTTTGCTTTTTTTTGTAGCGTATCATATCGCCTCAACGTGAGAGTACACCACCGATTATGATGCTAAATTACAATAGCAAACAACAACATTTGAACTCTCAAACGGTGCCACAACAGTCACCAGCTACTGATAATAATGCCGAAGATACCAGCAATGATGTATCGGAAATTGGTACAATATCAGATTTGACAACACCAGAGGCCATTTCAACAGCCAACAATTTATTAGTTGGCAGCAGTGGCAGTAACACTGCCGCCATTGTTGGCATTGAAAGCAGTGGCATGAATGAACGTCCTTCTACATCACCACCGATTATTAAGGATATTGATGATGATATTGTTGTAGAACGAGGAGCGGCCACAACAACATCTTCTTTAACAACTAGTTGTACGACACCAACAACAACTGCAGCTCTTGCTGCTGTTATAACTGCAGCTACAGCAAATACATCGGCAACAGCAACAACAACAGTGACACCGTTAAATATGGCTAATGCTTCGTCAATGGCGGCCGCCACTTTAATGAACAGCAGTAATCCCTTGAATATACCAACAAAGTCATCAACCTTTGACTATCTTTATGAATTTTCGGAAACTCGCAAGGTACTCGAAGAGTTCTTTAAGTGCCCCTCAAATGATGACAAGCCCATCATTGAAAATAGCAGTGATGTTGATAGTATTGTAAGTTAAATGCAACTCAAACAAAATATTATAATAAGAAATGAGTAAAAAATATTATTCAACAAGAAAATTCCATACATAATAACTAGAGGATAAATGAAAAAAAAAGATAGACAATTGTTGCACTTAAAAATATGCTACATTTGGTAATACGCTTTTAGTGGCTTCACTTGTAACTCTTAACTGACAAACAATGTAATCTAATATTGCAACATAATTTTCATAAATTTCAAAAATTTTATCATTGTAAAAGTGGGCAGTGTCACGCCCATGTTAAGTAAATATTGTTTTTCAACTACAACTAAACTGATTCTTATGAAACGTATCATCACATACATTGAGTTTCTTTGATAATAAAAATTAAATATTAGAAAAGTGAGCGGTGCCACGCCCATAGAAAGTTAATACATCTTTTGGTTTAGAAAAGTTGGCAGTTTCTCGGCCACACAAAATAAATATTTACACATTATTTTTCAACTATCTGTACTTAACCGATTCTTATGAAGCTTTACGCACACACTGACTTCTCTTATAATTTGTTGATTAGAAAATACGACAGTGCCTCGCCCATACAAAACAATTAATCATTTTGAGCTACTTATAATTAAGTGATACTTATGAAACTTTGCTAACACATTGAATTCCTTTCACACAGAAAAATTGCAATGTAAAATTTAATATCTTTCGGTAGTGATTTTGCTTCATCGGCGTTTCATGTTAATTCAACATGATTTACAATAATCTTCAAGGAACATTTATCCTTTTGAATTAACTATATTTCATGTTGATTTAATATTGCAGTACAGTTAAATCAAAATGATGTTGATACTGAAATAATACGACAAATCATATTGAATCAAAGTTGTTTCAAGTTGAAACAACGTGAATTTGATATTAGAACAACACAAAGAATCATGTTGAATCAAAGTTATTTCAAGTTGAAACAACGTGAATTTGATATTGACACAACACTTAGCATCATGTTGAATTATAGTTATATCAAGCTGAAACAACATGATTTTAATGTAGCTATTTTATTAACAATTTTACTTTCGTGATGGTTATTAGCATAGGGATCAGAAAACTTTGTGTTGTAGTTGGCTGTCCCAGCCAAGATAAACACTAACACACTTAAACGACAAATTATTTCTTGTAAATTTAATATGATTTCAAATCACAATTGCGTCATGTTGATTTTACATTTACTTTTCTTTCTGTGTGTTAGAGTACAATTTATTGATTAGAAAAGTTGGCAGTGACACGCTTTTATTTAACCGATTCTTATGATACGTTGAACATGCATTGAGCTCCTTTAGAAAGTTAACTTTTACTTAACCGATTGTTATTAAACTTTGCGCACACGTTGACTTCCCTTAAAATATAATTTCTTAATTAGAAAAGTGGACAGTGTCATGCCCATTTTTTTGCAACTACTTCTACGTAGCGGGTTCTTATTAAACTTTGCACATACATTCATTGACTTCTTTTAGAATATATACAATTTATCGACTAGAAATGAGGGAAGTGTCACGCCTATAAAAATTAATATTATGTTTCAAGTACTTCTACTTAACTGATTCTTGTCAGACTTTGCAAACACATTGACTTACTATACAATTTACTAATTAGAAAAGTGGGAAGTGCCATGCCCATAATTGTTTTCAACTACTTCTACTTAACTACTTGCTATGAAACTCTGACAGAAGTTTTCTATATTAGCTTTAGAACCTGCCTTTCAGCTTAAGCTGGCGGTGTTCTTAACACCGTGTGAAATTTAGCATTCACTTCCTCTCCTGTGTGAACTTCGAGGGCAACTATGTGACTTAAAGATTTGTTACGGATACTGAAAATTTTGTTTAAAAAACTTTACGAATGGCGGATATAAAAACGGCGAAAATAGCGTTACGTTATATGTGAATAGCCCCTAAGCTCAAAGATTTCCAAAGCATAGATCTCGCCATATACGAGTTCCTTTTTTAACGGAGCAAGAAGGAGAAATTTTATTTCGTCTTCACTTTCGATATATGAACCCAAGTGCCTAAATTTGACTGCAGTGTGATGGCCAAGACTGCAAAGGAAGCAGGCCTTCGAAGATCCTGGATGGAGTGAGAGTGAACGCGTATCGGCTGCGAAAGAAAGCTGCCTGTGTACCAAGCACTTCACCAAAAACTCTTCACGTTTAATGTAAGACGAAGTCCGCCACAATATCCATTCCGTATAGGAATAAGTTATGCTCTAGTGGCGAGCTACCGGTGAAAGAGAATCCCTAGAGTTTAACTTTCTATAGATTTTTGTCAGGGTGGATAATTTGGGTGTCGCTTTACTTTTTGCCAGACTAGTGTAGGCCTATTTCTTTTAGATGCTTGTATTTATGACCATTGCTCAGAGATTATATACTAACATATAAGAGTTTATGAGTAATCGGCAAAAGGTTAAGGTTTTGTAAAACCGGATTACCCTCTTCCCCAAAAAGCGTAGCACCATAATATTATTTGCCACAATAGGAATTACAGTTTAAAAAAGTGGGCAGTTCCAAGCCAGGAGAATTTTCAATACAATAGATAAATAAGTACTTATTTTTAATATTTTAATCCATTGCGGAATAAATGCAAACATATATTTTTTAAAGCAATACGCGGTGGATGATAGATATCCTCTGTGGTTAATAATAAACTTGTCACATCTTTTATGTCCACTTATTCCTCCAAAAAGTGTAGAACGCTTTGTTGAAATTAATGAAAACCAAAAAGCTCTCCATTGGTTATAAAAGAGGTGACACGCTTACTAATAATACTTTTGTGGTGTAGTGTATTAAGTGTATGGTCGCCGCTCTTGGCTGATTATATTATTTTTACTTTTGTTCTTTTTATTGTATTTGTTCTTTTGTAGTTTTTAATGAAAATCATTGTAATTTTTCATTTTCAATTGTTATTTCTCCTCGTTTATATTTACAATCAGGATATACAATACGAATTCCATACAAATCTAGGACGTGACATTGAGGAAGACGAAGCAGATGGTGAGGCGGAAATTGAAGATGATGAGGATGATATACAATTAGAAGTGGACAACGAAGAGGATGAGGAAGAGGATGTTGAGGATAACAATGATGAAACACCACAGCATCATCAGCATTCAGAACCACAACAGCAGCAACAACAGCAACAACAACAATTGCAGCAACAGCATCATAATCATCATCATCAGCAGCAGCAACATATTACTCCTCCACAAACTAACAATCATCATAATCAACAACATCATAGCTATCAACAAAACAATCATCATCAACACCATGTTAATTATCGCAATCACTTGCAGTCACCAACACAATTTTCATATCGTCCTTACAATGAAAATGGCGATGTCGAATATGACATTGATGATATTGATATCAATCAAGATAGTTTGGGCATTAACCAACATGATGATTCGTCGAAGCAGCAGCATCATCAACAACAGGATGATGATGGGGAAGTGGGCAGTATTGTTGGCATCGATGAACACAATCATCATAATTTTTCTTTGATTAACAATCGGCATAATTCACGTCATCACAATGCACGACGTCATTTTACTGGGAGTCCGCTTATGCGAGATTTTGATTTCTTTTTGGATTCAGCCAGCCGCAGTAGCTGCGAACAAATTGATCAGCAAATTGATGGCATGAATCATAATCAAATTAACACCAATTCCCGGCAAAATTATCGCTATTCTCCAGAGACAACCGACTATGATTCTAATTGTGGAGATTTAGATAGTGAGTGTTAAGAAAAACAATAATTTTACACTACACAGATTTTATAAAAAGAGATAATTAAGAGAATTATTTCACAATGTTTTATGTGATATAACTTTTTCGCTTAATTCCCTCTTTTTTTCTATTGCAATCAACTTTTTCATCTATTTAAGGTCTTTCTGGTGAATTAAATGGTGGCGGCGGGGTTTCTACATCATGTTCGAATTATGCGGCAAAATTTTATGCCGCATCTGCTATGCCCATACTGGAGGATGGACTATCTTCAGGTCACACATCTGACACCGAAAATAATAACCAAAACAATTTATTAAATCAACAAAACTCCGCCATACACCATACTCCCATAGGGGGTGGCATCTCCATGTTAATGGACATGAAACGTGTTTCAACCAACAATAGTATTAATAGCATGAATAATGTAACCATACCAGTAGCCGAAATAACGAGTGTTGAAAAACTCAACACAAATAATATACAGCATGATACTTCATCGTATCTGCGTAAAACAGAAAGTCCAATTAATGGTTTGTTGGAAGAATCAGGAAGAGATTCGGTAAGATCAAAGCCGGAAGTAAAAGATGCCAGAGAAAGGGAATTAATAGGACAAAGCCCACAAAGTGCGATAAGCAATAATAAGGTGTTTAAAAATATTGATCCTGATTTGGATTCCTTGTATTCAATAAGTAAGTATTTAGATTTCTAAGAGTGGGCTTTTGAATACGAGATTAAATTAAATTTAATATCTGTATTTACTCTTTCAGTTGACTTTTTTTATACATATTTTTGCTAGTTTAGATTAACTACCAACTTTGGACACTTAGGCCGGATTTTTGAGATGTGGATTAAGTTTAAGCTTAGTTTAATGTAGTCTGAAACTCAGATTTTTCCGGCGAAATGTGATTTTATTATTATTTCATTAAATACAAGCAAAACTAAGCTGTTCCGTCAAAATTTTGTATACAAACTTGGTAATGGAGGCACAAATCTGTTTTCAGATTAACTAAACCTGGTTTAACTGCGATCTCAAAAACCCAGCCTTAGGGCTAGTTTCTTACTTCTTTGTTAAACTTAGTTTAGCATGTGCTTGAATTAAAAAGAATAAATGTAGTTTTTATTCAATTTTTCCATATTGATTGAATTTTTGGAAAAATTATTTAATTTTTTTCAAGTATCGAATTGTTTAATTTTTTTTTTTGACAATTCTATCTTGGGTTTAACTGAGCAATGTTGGTCGGTTAAACTTAGACTATTAGCTGAATAATCTTTATTTGAAAAATAATACTTTAAGTTTAAGCTACAGTTAACTGACAAATGTATTTTTTCTTTAAGCTAAAAACTGACTCTTTAACTAGCAAACAAAAATTAAAAAAGAAGTCAACTCAAAGAGTAAATACAGATATTATATTTAGTTTAAGCTCTAATCTCGTATTTAAAAACTCACTCTAAGAAATATTTCAATAACAAATTTATTACATGTCTTTTGTTTTATAACAAGGTGTTTTTCATCGTAATGATATGGTGCAAATGACGCCACCACCACCAGCTCCAGCACCTCATCGTAAACCTAATGTTTTGTCGGCTGAGCCGGATATTCTGCAACCAATTCCTTATAGAGATATGACGCGTACGGGTACGAATAATTCAAATTCGCCAACAAAAGTAAACACTACGACCACTTTGACATCGACTAGCAATAGCAGTAATAGTGGCCTACAAACGAATACCTCGCCAAAACAAGCTCAAACTGTTAAACGTACAGCACAACCACAACAACAACAACAACAACAACAACCACAACCACCACCATTGCCAGAACGTAATGTTCAACGTTCTCCATCGCCTGCGATGAACTCGCCCGTTTGGTTGTCACGTCACCTAGATGTTAATGCCAGCGATAAAGGCCTCTTGGAATCGTCATCCGAAAATCATTCCAAGAACTTGAGTGCTGACGAGGAGGATGTTGATACCGACCTGGAAACAGATCGTCTCTTAGGTCATCAGAGACTAGACGATCAGGGTTACTATGATGAAAATAAATCATGGGATCGTAAGCCAGCGAGATCTTTATTATCGAAAATCTCACCAAAGCAGGTGCCAAGCACCAAAACCCGTAATGGTTACAATGCTTTGTTATCATCAACGCCCGAAATCCCACCGCCAATACCGCCGAAAAATTCATCCAACAAGTTACTAGATATTGGTGGTTCTTTATCGTCATCAGAGCATAGCGATAAGTCTCCCATTAAGTCGATTGACACACAGGATGGTGGCCTAAATTTGGGTTCACCTGGTGGCTCCGCGGATTCGAGTTGTCTGAAAAAGGAAATCGATAACGGTGTAGGACCTAACAGTGGCAACAGCAGTACAGCCAGCGGTAATGGCGTGAATAGTGCAACTGGCATTACTGGAGGTAATGGCAGTAGTATCGGTTCTGGTTCCGGTAGTACAACAGGCGAGAAAAAAGTTAAAAAGAGTAAGAACAAAGAAGGTAAATTATTGGGTTTATCTTCCTGACCAACATTTGTAGAGTGTTGTCGTTTGAAAAAGTCGTTATTCCAATTTTAGTGAAATAAATAAGACAAAATTTTAGTTGTAGCTAAAAGTAAAGATTATTCTAAAAAATGTAAATGGTAATGGGAAATTAGTTTTAATTGTACGGTATTTCGTTAGTTTCTGTGAATATGAACTCTACAAGAAGCTTTTGAAAGAAATACCCAACAAAAAAAGTGAGGAAAAAAAGTCGAAAAATTATCGCAACTAGTAACTGGAACCACTTCAACTTCTGTAGAGAAATCTTAGATGTTCCGACGTACGTTCGAACTTACAGTGCCCCTAATGATTCTAAGCAGGAGTGCAAGCGACCTCCTTCCAAATGCTAGAAGTTGCTCAGTCCTAACTCTGCTAAGTGAGGCCCCAAGAGTCTTGGATATCCTACAAATGGTAATTGCGGACTACCTGAGTGACGTCTTCTTTATCGGCCACTCTTTAATATTATATGACAGCTCAACTAAAGGAATTTCATTACCTCTTTGTGAGTGTGTTACAGCCATGGCAGAACCTGGTCTTACACATTCATCAACCATTTCATTCCCCTGAATGCCTTCCTGCCCTGAAACTCAATCTATCGTGGCATTATGTTGTTCAAGCAGCGCCAGAGATTGAATTTGAATTAGTTACGGGCAGACTATCTACAGAAATGTATGTTGTACTGGTCTCTGAGATGAGCCTCTCAATTCTGTTCGTTTTTTCCGTTATGGCATAAATCTCCCCGGGGAATACGGCGGAAGTGCCGGGTGAGCTGAACGAGACCGAAAGGTCAAAACCTTCAAATAATACCTCCGATCCAGTACCAGTGTTAATTTTTTTAAGAGAAGTAGCACTCAGCCAACCAATGCCTACTACTTAATGTGTTACCTTCTTTGGGAAAAAGATAGTGCGGAGAAGGCAGGTGGTGTAAATGTGAAAGAAACCTCAATTCTTTTACAACTCTGCTGTCTTGTAGATTTTTGGGGCAGTGTTGCAGCGCCTCTGATGTTAAGAAGACGTATTAACTTTATTAAACTATATGTGTAGCCATTTTATGAATTGTTTTACTTCACCGATGATTTTTCTAACATTTCCGACGAAAGAGGGCGCTGTGATGTACATTAGCATCGAACAGTATCAATCGCTGATGGTACTGCTTAGTGACCAGTGATTTGCCTTCATCATTTTGACACTCCAACAGCAATTAGCACAATGGCACACAAATTCACATCAGAAAAATTCATGATGTTGATGAATTACCTAAGACTAGTCTCGAACTCAGGCATAATTTTGCATTGTATTCGACTCGCTAACCACTTCAGCCAGCAACACTCTCATTTTGGAGCCGTCTGTAAACTACATTGTTTCCAGTTATGCAATTTTCCTTCCAGTCGTCTCTGTTACGGATCTCGATTGAGAAGGGTTTGTCAAAGCTCATTACAGAAACAAGGTAGTACTTTTGTCTCTAACAATGCCCTTCTATATTTCCAATACAATCATGCCTTAAGTCAACTAACTCTCTGAGTCTAAGTTCCCACTTGGAGATATATATTTGATGTAAAGATCAAGGAGAGCTAAGTACAGCATCGTCTCCAGACTGGCCTGAAGAGTTGACCTCATTGTACCTGTAATGGCGAGACTGGCTATCATTTGCATCTTACCCAGAGTAGAAAGATATATACTCTGGTTTACTGCCCTCCACCGGCCAAATGATTTGTAGATGAGGATGGGTCAGATCACTGTCGTATACATCCAATGTAGGATATACGCCTTAAGACACCATCTTTTCCCAAAGGCTCTTTTACGCCCATAGAAAATGCATACAACCTTCTTGATCGTGTCCTTGGCGTCACGTTTCCACGAGAGCTCGAAATCCAGGACTATACAGAGGTATTTGACCTCCTTCGAGAGTTCCAGAATAATGCCACCCAGACGAGATGATCCGAATTCCAGAATTTTGTATTGTTTGATATAGAAGTACCAATTGGGTCTTTGTGGCATTATTTAGCAGACGGTTTGCCTTGGCCCATTCAAGTAGGTGGCTGAGAGCCGATTCCATGAGTTTACAAATCGTTGGCAGAAATTGGCTCCTGATAAAGAGCGCGACATCATCTGCATAGTTTACAATTTTTGTGAAATTTCCACTCAGTTTTAAGAGGATTTTATTTACGACAAGGTAGTAAGGTAGTAAGGATAAGGTAAATAGGTAATAGTAAAGATAAAACTCCACCCTGCGGAGTGCCTCTTGCAGCAATATTCCTTTTTGTACTAGTACCCTGACTGGAAACTATGGTCCTGCCTTTAAGCATGTTCCTTATCTTGTCTATGATTATCGAAGATATATTCAACTTAATAATTAAAATTCGATGTGGCGAACGACTTTCGCTTACAAAAAAAAAACCAATAAGCCAACATTATGGCATGAAAACGAACTATATGATCCCTACCTACATGAACTTAAAACAAAAGGTTTGCAGAAAATCCTTGATGACAGCAGCACTCCGTTGCAGTCGAATCATCACCAGCAAGCTTAGCACCACTCTTAGATTTTAGCCAGGGATGGAAAACAGTCAGTGTTCAGACGTAAACATATTTATCAACCGATATTTCCAGTGTTTTTAACAAAAACGATTACACATTAGTTGCTCTGTAATCCTTCGCGGTCTTGTGGTTTATCTTTCCTAATTTCGGAATGATCTAAATAATATTTTTAAAATATTTTCCAGAGGATTTGGCCCTTGTTTTCGATTTTGTAGCAATTATAAAATCAAAATGTTGATTTTATGCCTAGATGGTACGAGTTCTTTATGAACTGACCACAAAAAAAGGAAAAGATTTTCGATTCGATTGTATTGCTTTTATTGCTTTCTCAGATATCCGCCATTTATAAACAATTTTGATAAATTTGTGGTTGAGACCTTATTATTTTTGTACAAATTTTAAGAGGATCGTGTTCTATGGGTTTCCTATAAAGCACGTCTTTTGATATGGTCAGGAAGGAGTACCGGTTCTTAAAATATAATACACTATCATGTTTGTGCTCCATTTTCAGCCAGAGATAATAAGATAAATATATGTATTAACAAAATGTAAATTCTGCCAAAGAAGTCTAGTTAGTACACAGAAAAAATAAATTTCATTTTCAGTAAATGTTCTTTACATAATCAATGAATTGTTTGTTTGACTTTTATTTAGGACGCAAACACCAAAAACAATTAGAAAAACTGTGTCGTAAAAAACAACGCCGATGACGACATACACACAAATAACAACAACAACAACAACAACAACAATGGTATCAAAAAGAATGAAGATTTTTGAGTGAATCAATACGTTAATGTAGTTGCGTTAATTCTCATTCATTTTTTAGAGTCTTTAGATAAACATTCAGGCTTGAACACATTTTACAAAGTGAAATTTCATAAATGCTTAATGGATGATGATGATGACCCAGACAAAAATTTTGTTTGATATATTACAAAAAAAACCAGTAAATATTTTTGTTTGTTTAAACGGCCTTTGCACAATGTACGATTAAAATTTAACGTAAAGTTTAATGGCAAGCTCGGTATATAAAACTTCTCGTTAAAGTCCACGTTAAGTCTTCATCATATATTGTGAAAAGGGCCGTAAGTAAACTATTTTGTTTAATATTTGTTAGTATTTTTAGACTAATTGGTTCATAAACTCAAACATAAATATTGTTTGATATTTTTCAGAAAATCCAGTAAAACTTTTTGTTTGATTTAGTAAATTGTTTTGTTTACAATTTGTTATATTTTTAGACAAATTGTTTTACAGATTTAAACAGTTTGTTCACTGAAACAAAACACGATTTTCTTCAACGATATTATTGAGATATTTTTTTCTATATTTGCAAATTTGTTTGTAGGTCCGTTTTTATACAAAATATTTACTATTTCATTGAACTCCTTTACAGAAAATGAAATTTAGTTTTTTCTGTGTACTGCGATACCAAAAAGGCTCCAAATCTACTAAAGAAAAGTACAATTGTACCGTGATTACATCCCTGTTTTATAGAATCTGTGTAACTTTTTCATTTAATAAAACAAAAGAAAACTGTATAACAATCATTCCCATCCATTTACATTTTTTTCGTATAGAGAATTTTGTATATTAATTGCAAAAACATTTTAGATGTTTTTGATTTTAATTTGTAATAAATATTTAATAACTTTGTGAAAAATTGTGATAAATAATTTTTATGAAATGTTTACTTTTGCATGCTTTCCGTTCCAATTTCCGTTTACATAAAAATATCTAAAATAAAATAATTAACAATTTGTGTAACTGCTTAAACTCTCGATCTTGATGTCTACCGATTAACGTTTATACTTTGTAAGCTATAATTTAATTTTTTAATAACAAAACAATTGTTCTAACATTTCTTTTGTAGATAATTTGAAATTTTTAAGTTGTAGTGGTTTTATATTAATTTAATAACAAGTTAAACAAAAAAAAAAAATTTCCTTAATACCAACTAACTTTTATTTTAAATTAAATTTTAATTGTCAATTCCTTATGGGAAAAAAATCAGGTGGTGCAGTGTTAATTGAAGGTGTTCTATTTCGTGCAAAATATTTGGGTTCTACACAACTGGTGTGCGAAGGTCAGCCCACGAAATCCACCAGAATGATGCAAGCTGAAGAAGCGGTTTCTAGGATTAAGGTAAGTGCCTGCAAAAGGTTTTTTTATATATATATATATATATATTTTTTTTTGTGTTTTTTTCCAAAATTTCATAACGTTTTTGCTTTAGAAATAAAATGAACAATATTTTTATGATTTTGTTTGTAGTCCAAAAAAAATTGGCTTGACACCTGCTGCTAATCATTATTAAATGGAAAACGAAAAACACTTTTATTACTTTGAATTGTTTTGTTTATTCATGCATTCATACATTCTTAGTTACATATTTGCATATTAAAAAAATCTGACATAAAAAATATAAAAGTTAATTATTACAAGATATTATTTGGGTGATTCTAATTCTAAAGGCTCATTTAGCCGACCATAACGTTGATGTAGTTGCATGTGCTGATGGTTTCTGTCTCATAGCTTTTCAATGTGACAGAAACGATCAGCACATGCAACTACATCAACGTTACGGTCGGCTAAATGAGCCTTAAGCGTACATTTTGTGTTTTTTTACCAATGCACTATAGGAAATTTTACTCTTTTTGTGGCCAAAATTAATTACAGCCAAACGGCAAGGCCGATTTAAATAATTTTTTTAGATACGACCTTTGCCAGCATCCTTCTTAAGGACACTAAAATTTTTTATCACTTACTGTCACGTAAGAAAAAATTGTTGTCACTCACGCTCACGCCTTCTCACGCGTGACAATTTTTAAGCATTCTTTTTTTTTAGATCATTTTAATTTGCTCAAACGTGCATATAAGAAATTTTTGTTTTAAGCCGGACTTTTTAAACAATTTTGATTTTTGATTTCTTTCCCATACAGAAATATTTCCGATTTTAGTGCATTGAGTTAGTTATCTAGAGAAATTCATTTTTAAACAAATTTGCAAATATTTACAGCTGAAATATTTCAAATTCGTTAGATAATTGATTGTTCTAGAGAACTGCGATGGTGTTATAGCAATCATTTGCAATCATTTTTTCGCAAGTTCAAATGAAAAAGGACTTTATAGTTATATTAGTGTAACTTAAAGTCACTTTAGATATTCCGATTCAATAGATCTAATACATGAACTCACCAAAATGCTATTATACATCAAAAAAGTACTCACTTTCCACATTGTGCTCGTTCCATTTCTTAAGATTTAGAATTTATAAATTCTTATTACTGAAACTTTCATCTGAAATTTACACTTTATTCACTACATCAGTGCTGGCCATCGAGAGAAATGAGTTTTTAAAGTAGTAGTAGTGTTTATGAGTATGTGTTAGTAGTATTCCACTGTGTGCCTATTAAAAAGAAAAACAACAACGAAAAACACAACAAGCTTTCATACAACTCAATGAAGTTGTTGTTTACCTTTTACTCTTTGGTGAGTACTTTTGTTTTCATTCGGCTGTATACATATACGAGCCGATTAATGTTCGGCACACTGGTGCCAGTATGAGCGATTATGCACTACATACAGTCGCTACTTATTAACTCATTTAACGTAACGGTAAAGCAACGTGGCGAAAAAATGTAAGCAGACACTTTTAATTTCTTATGTTTCGGACATATAAATGCAAAAATAATTGCAAATTTTCAATATTAATTTTTTTCGTTTTGTTCAGAAAAAGGAAAAAATTTCCTATAGTGCAATGTAACTAAATGAAATATGAGATGATAGGATTTATATTATAGTTTTCGCCTCCTTCAATAGACCCTAAAATAAAATTATATTTTTCGATTTTTTTTTTCATTTTTGTGTATCGAGCGTTTCATTTGCTTCACAATTGTTTCGGGAATGACTTTTGCGAAAAAAAATGCACCACAAAAATGAGTATAGGGTTTGAAAGCACAATACATATACTCTCTAAAAACAAAAAATTATAATAATAGCAGGACGAAATAAAAAGTTATGACCACTTTTTCAATTTTTACTTGGGCTCACTTGGAAAAATAAAAAATTTTAATTATATTGGCTTGAGACCGGTTTTAATTTAATTTTTCAATTAAATTATATTTTTATTTAGAGATAAATGTGAAGCATGTAGACAAAGAAAATTTTGACTGCGCGGAGGGTTGAACTAACGTTTCGATAGTTCCCGCTAATCTCACCAGAGCTCTTTACCGCTTAGATCAAAATACACGTGAGCACTGACGTTGGAAGTGTAGCGGCTTCCGAAAGTGGCGCTACTCTGTTCTGCCGTGTACGTTGAAAAATTAAGTTGATGCTAATTTTTCCCTTGTTCCTTGGAATATTAATCATGCCCAATTCTTTCTGAATATAACGTTATGAACCTTAGCGTAATAATCAATTGGGAGCTTAATTATTGTTCGACGTTTTTCTCAAAAATGTTCCAAAACTAAAATTTTTTATTTTATATATTTCAAAAGAATAGACTTCAAAAATGACTGCACTTAACACCGGGTCTTGACGAGACATAAGTTTGGACATTTTTATGTTGACAAAATCTGTTGCTAACACATAAAATTACTGCGTGGACAGTAAATGTTATTATTCGGACACATGTTTGGAAATTGATGTTCAAACACAAACCAGAGCAATTATGTTAGGACACAAGCTGTCCAATTTATTATGCATGTAGTGGATTCTGTATAATTGGTTTGTTTTTATGGGAAAAAAAGGAAAGTAAATAAAAAAAATATTGAAATTGTTTTTTAACTATATGCACAATATTTATGTTCATATTCATAAAATACAAAAGTAATAAAGTGAAATATATGGAATATGTATTTATAAAATACCATACAAGCTTACTACACAAATATATAAAAATTGTATCCCAACATCACTACATTTACCCAGACCTTAAGAGAAGTTTGAACACGGACATTTTTGTGACGTTATTTGTTATGTTCAGAAATAAAAATTGCACGTCTGGTCGCAGTGTAACGGAGCTATTGGCGAAATATAGAAAAAAATGGAGACCAAAACCCAAAATTTTTAAATTCAAAGCCAAATATCTTTGAAAATATTAAAGATATCTCAATGAAATAAACTGTATTTTCTTTGCCTGTTTATACATTTTACACCGTTTTATTAAAATCGGATAACATTTGTAAAAGTTATGGCGCCAACAAGGTTTTTCATGCCCGAGGTAGTCAACTTTGACAACCTGTAGCTCAACGTGTGTTTCAGTACGGTGTTCCAAATTTTAACATTCTTAAAGCTCAGATGTTCCTCTATAATTTTTAAATATACCGTGTTGTAGTTGGATCGTAAGTTTCAAAGTTACAGCTTTATTACCCTTTTTTCCAATTGGAACCACTGTGCGTCGGAGACTACCAATACTTGTAAGAGATACCGAAGAAAGGAACTCCGATGCAGGTTTAGTCGAGGACAAAAGTTGATACCGAACTTTAAGCTTTCCTCTACAACAAGTTTAAAAAACAGTTGAATTCTCTTAAAGTCCTAAGATTAATATTATTTGTACACTCAATTTGTAAACTCAAACATTTCTACAATTTAATTAATTGCTTTTACAACCAAATAATTCATAATAACCAACTTTATAACTATTTTGTATCTTTTATATGTTGTAATATTGAAATCATGGATCTAAAACTATATGGTCTACTTTATAAACATCATCCAAAATAGGCACTGGTAAGTAGAATTTTGCATAATAATCAACATTAGTCGTTCTTTGTTTCAATCATTTGGCATATGCTTTTAAAATGTTTTGTTGTATTTTAAAACTTTTTTTCCTATTATTTTCTCATTAAAACCAACTGTGAATTTGAGTATAAAATTGTATTTCACATTTTATAAATATAAACCTATTTACTTGACCTATTTTTAGGCTCCCGATGGTGATGTACAGCCCAGCACTGAAGTAGATTTATTTATATCAACAGAAAAAATTATGGTTTTAAATACGGACTTGAAAGAAATAATGATGGATCATGCACTGCGTACCATTTCCTATATAGCCGATATTGGCGATTTAGTAGTATTGATGGCTCGTCGTCGTTTCGTGCCTCAAGATATTGATGATGCTCCTAAACCGAATCGAACACCCAAAATGATATGTCATGTTTTTGAAAGCGATGAAGCACAATTTATTGCTCAATCTATCGGTCAAGCTTTTCAGGTAGCATATATGGAATTTCTTAAAGCAAATGGCATTGAAGATCATCGTTTTGTCAAAGAGATGGACTATCAAGAGGTGCTAAATAGTCAAGAAATTTTTGGTGATGAATTGGAGATTTTCGCTAAAAAAGAACTACAAAAAGAGGTGGTTGTGCCGAAGGCAAAAGGTGAAATACTTGGCGTGGTTATTGTTGAATCTGGTTGGGGTTCCATGTTACCCACGGTCGTTATAGCAAATCTTATGTCTACTGGTGCAGCAGCCAGATGTGGTCAATTAAATATTGGTGATCAATTGATAGCTATAAATGGTTTAAGCTTAGTTGGCTTGCCACTTTCAACGTGTCAGAATTACATAAAGAACACTAAAAATCAAACTGTTGTAAAATTCACCGTTGTACCTTGTCCACCAGTGGTAGAGGTGAAAATAAAAAGACCCGAAACAAAATATCAACTAGGTTTTAGTGTACAAAACGGAGTGGTAAGTATCGTCTTGTATATTTTTTCCTTGTGTTTGTTTTATTAACTGTAAAACTCTTTTTCAGATTTGCAGTTTACTTCGTGGAGGCATTGCTGAACGAGGCGGAGTACGTGTGGGCCATCGTATTATTGAAATAAATAATCAAAGTGTAGTAGCTGTACCACATGAGAAAATTGTAAATCTTTTAGCAACTTCAGTTGGTGAGGTAAGTAAAAATTAAAATTTTTCATATAAAGGGAAAACAATTTTGAGTAAGAATGTGAGATTAATCCAACTGAAGAGCTTGCTGCAGTAATCATGTAAAACAATGGCTTTCAAGAATTTCTGTCATTCAACTGCTGCCGGTAAAAGTTTTAGGAGCTCCTGAACCGTTAAAAATTTTGTTAATCTATTTTAATGCAAAATTCAATAAAGCTCCAGCAGTTCGTTGCAAATACTCACCATTTTCGGAATAGAAGTAATTTTTGTCTTTTAAGTTCTTATGCATTTCGCTGTGTGAACTAATTTTAACCAATATTAGACTTAGATATCTTTCCAATGCTAGCTAGTTTTTACAATCTTAACGATTTTTAATCAATTTTAGGAACTCATCGATGGCTGGTTATGCCAATGGGTATTCATAAGCATATACATATATTTGATCATGAGAAAACTGAGCTATTTCTCTTTATAACTTTGAGCTAATTAGAATTGAAGGGGTAGAGTTGAGGCTAGCAGAGGAGACTAAATACTTGGGTGTTTTCCTAGATAGTAAACTTTCATGGCAAAGGAATATGCAGGAAAGGCTTAGGAAAGGGATCAATGCCTGCTATACCTGCAGGAACTTCATAGGAAGGAACTGAGGCCTGCAACCGAAGGTGATAACTTGGATTTACACATTGGTTGTCCGACCGGTTCTTTCATATGGATCAGACAAGTGTCAAACTTTCAAGTATACCCAATCACGTACTCTGATTTTTTGTGATGCATTCGTTTTTGTTCAACAACAAGTAATGATTGTAAACGAAATATGTAGCTCATTTCAAACACTCCGTTTTAAGCACTTGTACTTGCAATGAACATGAATGTTCGTGATTAGTTTTTTGGTATGATTGTAACCACACCGGATTGAAACGAACATGCTATTCGCATCATTCTCGTAAAACTCTTTATGATCAGCTCGAGCCACTTGTTTTAATACACACACAATACATACATACATGCTATAAAATACTCGTGCTATTGTAGTTCTTGTGTACAATCCTCATACTTGTTGTTTCTTCTTTACAAAGTGGCATAACAAAACCTACATACATACACACATATTTAGGTAAGTATTTGCTACGAACAACAATACTTTGGAAAAAAATCAAATATACTTGTAGAGTAACTCGAGTGATTTTGTTTCGATCACAATCAAATCATCGCAAAAACAGCCGAGCTACAAGTGAGCGATTGTTCGTAAATAATCTGCATTGTTTGGAAACCAATCAATGCAAGTATAATCTTGCGAATAAGACATACTTGTTGCAGATTTTTTTTTGTTTCGTATATTATACTCGAATGTGAACAAAACTGCCAAAGGCTTGATTGGTTTGTACTTGTTATTTAGCGTTAGTGAATAAGACGACTCAATCATACTTGTTGCAGCTCTCTGATATGGATGTGTTGTATGGTGTGAGGCATTGAGGAAGGAGAGTATGTAATGGGAAATTATTTGGTGAGACTCGGACGTGTGCCTCGCTGTTTATCACACTTGCACTATGAAGTACGTGTGCCTTAGACATTATTCTTCATCTACTTCTCATAGAGAATTTTGTGGTGAGATCGGCAACAAGGATTTTGCTTAGGTTTTTGAGGCAGGGTTTGGTCAAGAAAAGATTTATAGGTCACACAAGAATCTTAAACGAGGTCGTTGAAATTGATTTTAGCAGGACACCTTCATTAGTTATTCCAGATAAGGACTTTTGCGCTGTGGGGTCTTTACAGGTAGGCCAAAAATAGAATTAGGCTCCGCCGTTGGTGTCTTTATTTTAAGGACGGATATAAATCAGAAATTTCTAAACGGATAGTTTAGAAATTTTATAAGCTTAGAGAAATCCAGGAAAAGCACTGAGAAACTAGACGTTTTGTATTATGGATTGCTTTCGATTTCTTCAACATCTACGATAAATGAACGGATTTTTTCAAGCCAAGTTTTATCAAAACTAAAGAAATTATTTTTCTAAAAGATTGTTTTAGAAGATCTCCTTAAACTATTGAAATAACTGATATAATGGTCTCACAAACTTGTTAATTTTTTAATGAATACATATTTATGGCTTATTATTTTTTTTTTTTTACTTGATTAAGTTCAAGAATTGTTATGTTTGTTATGTTATTGTTTTTTTTACTAACAAATGCAAAATAAAAGATAATTCATTTTATTTGCTAAAATTACTTGATTTTTGACAAAACTTCATTAATCGGTTAACCGGTTAATACTGCAGTTAACCGATTATTAACCGATTAAGCCAAAAACTCGATAATTAATCGAGCGATTAACCGATTAAAGCAGAAACCCGATTAAATGAATACCCTAGTATTTAGTACATAAATTCCTATATAACTGCAAAGTTTCATTCAAAAATATCAATAATCAAAGATTTTGTAGCACTAACGAAGAAAAAATTTTATAAATCGGATGATATTTGGATCTAGAAAATACTGAAAAAAAGTTTTGAAAAATTAAGAAATTACAATTTTAAAATGAGTATAACTCACTAACTATAAGAGATATGTGTACAACCAAACAAGTGTCTTTTAGATTTTATTAAGGGCTATAATACAGAAAAAAAATAAAAAAATGCTTAAAATTGGATAAGAAACAAATAAATGGCAAGCAGTAAAAAATTTTAAGAGAGCGAGTAAATAGAAATACTCCTCCGGAAATAATAAAAAATGTTGAAAATTTCATAAAATTTTATTGTAATCCACTACAACTTAGTCATATTTTATCTGATCAAAGCCGATTATCCTTTATTCGACGCGCAAACAATATATAACTCACTGTAAACGAACCAGACTTTGACTACAGATGGCGCTTTAAAGAAAAGTATACATCGAAAAACACAAATGCGCCATTATCTGGACAATGGCCGAAATTAATTTTTTTCCTCTTCGCACATCCTAATTACCCTAAAAAACTGCAGTAGAAAATGTATTTATTTTAATTGTAAAGTAGTGTTATTGTTTTAGTTTTTCACAATATAACAAATTTATTTTACTTAACAGATACTAATGAAAACCATGCCTACATCAATGTTTCGCCTGTTAACTGGTCAGGAAAATCCAATTTATATATAAATACAATTGCTATCAAGTCAAGTGTAATCAGCAACAAAAAATTAACCAAATAAGACAAAAAAATACTACAGTCTTTAGAATATATAAGGTATATAGTAAATCTCTCCCCTATAAATATATATACTCGTAAAATGTAAATCTTGGTAATATACTAACATATACATACATATATAAAACACTAACATAAACATACAATTATTTATATATATACACAAGAAACAAACAAAATAATAACTAACAAGCTATATAAATTGTTAACAACTAAATAATTGAGTTAAGAAATTAATTCAAATATTGATTAGTATTAAACCTTCTGAAAAAAATAAAATAAAATAAAAAATACTAAACAAATTATGTTAACAAAACTTTCTTTTTTTTTAATTATAGACGTCCATTATTAGAGCTAAAATTAAAAAAAAAATAATAATAATAAATGCTTCAGAAGTATTACAAAAAAATAACTTATATTTATTATACCACTAGTTCCACTTTGAAATTATAAGAAAAATATTAGAAAAAAAAACAACTCCATTTACTAAAATTGACAAACAAACACTCGCTTTATTTCTCTTCTTAATTTTTATAAGAAAAAAAATATAAATAAAAAAAGATAATTAAATTCAAATCAAGACACAACAAACATTAAGAAAATTACAACAATAATGACCTTTTTGAATGGAAAATTTTAGCGTCCTTTAACATAAAAAAATACATACTAAATAACATATTGAATGTGTAGCTTAATTATTATTTTACAGTTTATAAGGCAAACAAAAGAAAACCAAACTATAACACAACTTCTCCTATTAAACATTCCAATATACTGCCCCTTACTTTTTATTTACATATACATAATATACAGATATATTTATAATATTTTTTCCAATTTGAGAAGTTTTAATCAAGATATATGCGGGGTAGAGGTGAAAAACTATCGATGGCACTATCGATATTTAATTTTTTTCGTGACTATCGATGTTTTTATTCTGCAAACGAATATTGTTTAAAAACAATTGATAATTTTTGCCGCTATTGATAGTAAATTATATACTACTATTGTTGTGCTAGAGATTTCTTTCAACGATCGTCAGTTAGTTAATTTGGATTTAAAAATTATTGAACTCACACATTTTTCTCATATTGAAATGTTACGAGGATTTTACTTTGCTATTTATTGAACTAAAGGTACGTTCACACTTGGCAAATATTTGCCGAAAAAACGTGACCAATAGACAAGATAAAATTTTATTTCCTTTAAATCCAATATTTTTTTAAATATGGTTTCGCATTTATTAAAAATAATATAAAAATATCTTATTGCGGCATAATTAACTTTATTTTGTGATTAAATTACACTTATTATTACACTTATATTTGCCAAGTGGCAAGTGGCCGTACTTGAAGATATAAAGTTCTGTTTTGTTTAAAAACCTGCTTTATTTTGCATTTTTGTATACATACTCGTATTTAGTGCTTTCTCTGAGAACTTTAAAACTTTCATAGTATCTCGATACAATCGTCGATATAGCTATAGTTTTTCTAACTTTCGATAGTTTAGAATCGATATATCGACATATATTTTGAAATTATCGAAAATTTTCAATAGCGACACTATCGATAGTTTTCCACATCTATGCGGTGGTCCACATTAAACCTTTAGATTCACAACAATTTTCCAAAAAAAAAAATAATAATAATAAAAGGCTAACTTGTTTTATTTACTGTCTTCAATCTTAACGAAATAGCGAGAAAGTGCAACAATTTTTCCGTTAGAATGTTTCGAGACTACATAACTGTACTGAAATGTTAAATTTAGTTATGATAACAAGGACCATATTCACTGTCTGTAGTTAACTAATGCCGGTGGTTTAACTAAATATCATTGATTAAACTATCACCATTGGTTAACTAAAGACTGTGAATTGGAGCCTTAATTTTTAAAAATGATTTCTTATTGAAATCTTAACATTTTTGTGTGGAACTTCGCAAATTGATAAACAATTACCAACTACAGTTTGCTTAGTAACCAGAGTACGTAGAGTGCTCGAATTAAACTCGCTCGCGAACGAATTTAATTCGAGCGAGTTTTATTTTCCACAATAAAAAGAATTATTCTTTTCTGGGCGCGAGCTAAAAAATAAAACTCCCGAGAGAATTTTATTTTTGAAATTCGAAAAATATCACTCGCGAAAAGAATTGAAACTTGAAGAGGCAAAAATAAAGATCGATTCGCGAGTTGAGCTGAGAAGAATTGTTCGCGACTTTTATTTTTGTGTGTAAGTATTTTTAAAATAAATTATTATTTTTTGTTTGTATGCGTGGATGAATGTTCGTATGTGTGTCATCGAAAAGCAGCAATGAAAATACTGAAATAGAAAAAATTTGCACCTCCATTTGCTTTTTAACAGACCTTCTTAGATATCTTTTAAAATGGCATGCCAGAAGAGTCCTGTAAGAATCCCTACATTGGGAAGCGGCTTGGAAGGCCCCTGCGCCTTGACGACAGCATGGTAAAAATGAAATGAGTATGGAATGCGGGTTGGCAAGCCTTATGTCTGCTAAGCAGACTTTCTAGAAGGTCTCTTTACTCCTGCAATTTACCGCTGGGCAGTTGCACCTATCAAAAAAGCAATTAAACACCAACACATTTAAACAACAAATTATTTCTCGTTTATTTAGTTTTCTCTTTGTCTTGCTCTGGTTTAGAACTTAAGCAAAATAAAATCAAGCAAGAGAACCTTTTTTTATTTTCCCTATTGAAAACGAAGTCTTTAACATTTTCTATACGGAATACCAATTACAGTAGAGTTCCGATAAGTCATAATCGTAAGCGAACGAATTATAGGGGTTTTCGATTTAATAAGATTTCGGCTTAACGAGGCTCAAATAAAAAATAATAATTAATATTTAATCCTTTAATTCCCAGTGGAACATAGGGCCGCAAGGTTTCAGTAATCATTTTAACTTCGGGGAGAATAAGTGATTGGCCTATAGCTCTCCTAAGCAGGTGCTGGAGGCCGCCAGCTAAGTCCCCAACCTGGCTTGATGAAAGTCAATAGCCAACTTAGCAAATATGCCTACTTCCCGAGACGTCATTTTTTATGACTATTCGGACATGCTAAAGACCGTCGCTCGAATTTGCTTCCACCTCGGCAGAGGTGGTCCCCAGGGAGTACCACGAGGAGGCCACTGCCATAGCAATGGGGTCAGCATGCTGACCTACGAGTCGACTTGGAGTGGCTTACTGAGGATAGTGGGAACACTACCTTTTTTAAAAATGACAAGTCTTACTAAGGAACGCTTTAACCAGTTTGCCTTACACACTCCCAATGGATGTTTTCAATTTATTTAGAAAAACGAGAAAAGCGAAAACAATTTTTCGTTAAAATCAAACCTCTCATTGGACAAGAAGGCACATGCTCAAATTCATACACGTTAATTTTTCCTCACATAACAAATGTTCTCCAAAATGATCATTGTTGAGTCAAATGTAGCATTTGGTTGTTTTGAAAAAAATAATAAACATGGTTTGAACGAAAAGGCATACATTTTTTAATTTGTGGTTTTTATTGCCTTGCATTGCGAACTGTCGCATTTTCGATTTATTGATGTACGAATTATAGCGACTCTACTGTATATTTAAAAAACAAGCCATTTCTTTTGAAAGTTAATTAAATTCATTTTTAAAAACAGAAAACGATTAAGATAATTATATTTAAAGCTCGAACTTTTTATCTACAACAAAAAAGTTATTAATTGATGTTTGTTATCCCGGTGAAAAATTAACTTTCAAAGAAGCTAATAATATCCTTGTGCTTCGGAAGTTGTGCAAACTCGTATCATTTTTAATAATTCCGAAATAAGCTAATCAGTGAAATAATCCTTCTTTTTTGACACATATTCATTGGCTTTTTCAATCACTTCGTTAACAATGCAATATTATTTTTGGAAAAGTGTGCAGTCAGGCATGTTCTGAAAATCACATGGCTTGAAATCACATGTGATTTTGAAATCAATAATGGTTCTGCAGACGTTTTTAAAATCATAATTTTCTTTTACAAACGATAATTTTCTTTTACAAATGATATTTGATGCCGAGTGAAAAAAATATCTGCATGACCATTATTGAGTGACACGCCTACTTAATCGCTTCTTATGAACTTTGTACACACATTGTGTTCAGCATTGTGCCAGCACAATTAAATGTTAAGAAATCTGGAATCGGCCACGCCCAAACAAAGTGAATATTATTTTTGAACTACTTCTACTTAAGCGATTCTTAATTATCTTTGCACACACCTTCATTATGACCAAGAAAATGGACAAAGCCAAGTCCATGCAAAATAAATATTAATTTTTCAGTACTTCTACTATTATGAGAGTCGCTAGAATAGTAGCTCAGAACTCATGGGTTCGATTCCCGTGAAAGACGCTTGGTGTTTCCGTAGATAAGCCAAAACTCTTATTTGTTTATTAAAATTTAAAATAAACATAGTTGTATATTACAAAACGTTATGATTAGAAAAGTGGACAGTGCCACGCCCACTTTTTAATAAAAGCACATTCTTAACTAAAATTTTTTACTTTCAGTTTACTTTTCGCAGTTGCTTAAATTGTTTTTTTATTTCTACACAGAAAAAACTAAAATACGATTTCAATTACAAAGACTGCAGATTCAATTAATTTCAATTCAATTTATATAAAATTTTGTAAAGATTATTAGATGATTTTGTTTTTGATCACATGAGTAATTGATTTAGTTACGGAATTAATTGAAACTAGTTTTAAATTCTGATTGTATCAATTACAAAACTTTAGCAATAATTTGTGCAAAAAACACCTTCTGCAAAACAAACATACATATGTGCGTATAACTGCCCACTTTTTATACTCAATATTGTACTGATTGTGTGTGTAAAGTTTCATAATAATTGGCTAAGTAAAAGTAATTTGCAAACTATACAAAGTATTCGAAAAAAGAAAAAACTTCACATGCCTAAGAAAAACTTACTCGATGCAGGCCTCTAATACTCAACGCACGACAGGTTGGACTTTAAACAAATTAAGATTTTTGTAAGGAAAATATGAAACAGACCCATAGATAAAGTAAATAATTAAAAAAAAAATCAATGCTTAGCTTGAATGTTGTAATTAAAAAAAAATTATATTGGAAAAGAATATTATATTTATTCAAATATCTTCAAAAGACATTTCAAAGAATAATGCAAGAAGAATATTTACAAGTTATGAAACCTACTAAAGACAAATTACATTTTTTTATAATGACAATTTATTGTTATTTAAGTATTTAAAGTTAAATATTTAATAAAACTTATGTATAAGAAAATAAATTTATTATTTATAAAATTATATATGAACGATTAAATAAATTTAATCATAAATATTGAATAAATAAGAAACTATTTTTTAAAAGCTTTTTCTATAATTTATTTAAACCAAAAACAACAAACCAAAAATCAATATTTGTTATTTCATATACAAAGTAAACTATGTAAAAGAAAACCAATTGATTTAAATAATATTCTAATCTGTTTGACATCAACTCATTCATACGAACTACACAACAGTGAAGGGCATAAAATTAGCAAAATTGAGAAAATTCAAGAAATTTAAACATTTTGCCAATTTTATGAACTTTATGGTTGCCAACAATATGTATTATATAAATATTTAATGCTTTGTACACAATGCACGGCACTTAAAATGACATTATACTATATAGAAGTCAGTTAGCTTTTTACCAGACACTCAACAGTTTACAATTTTTACCACAAACTACAAAGCGAGTAAACGAAAAAGTTTTCATTCTTATTGATTTTGAAACCTAAAATATTTAATTGAAATAAATTGAAATTTCCAATATGAAATAATCGGCAAACACTTTTCAAATAGTTCCAATACGATCGACTCTTTAGAAATAAAACGACAATTTATGTATGTATGTATGTCTGTATGTTTCTCATTATAAAAGCCAGCCATCAAAATTTGGGCATGAAGAAAAAAAACTCAAACTGAATGAAAGTTTCAGGCAAACTGTTTAAAATTGCACATTTATATCTTCAAACAATTTTGCTACAAATTGATGATCATGTTTCATGTCAAAACGTGAATTAAAATTAAAAAACATAATAATAATAATAATAATAATAACAAAAACTTAGTTACAAAATGTATTAATTAAATATATAAAAAAATAACAGAGAAATAAATTATATATATATAAAAAAATAAATTATTGATATTGCTTAGAGTTTATTATATATAAAAAATTAAATATATATATATACATATATAACAATAAGTAATTATGTACTCAACACAAAAACAAATGAAAGCATACATAATAAAAAATAATTATGTAAACAAATAAATGGCTTAGAAGCATTATTTATAATCCGGTAAGTTGGTCTCGGTTCACACTATGAAAGTTTTCTTTCAGAAAGTCTGAGTATTTAGGTGAGAGGGGAGAGAAGATTTGGAAGGGGTACACACTTTCATGTTCTTTGAAATTCCCTTTTATTTTGTTATTCGTAATGGCCAACCTGATGTTGGCTGCAGGTTAATTTTACATTTTCTTTTAAATTTCCTTGAAAAAATTTCAATGTGTAGACATGAATGAAAGTTTAAAAGGGAATTAAAGAAAATTTCTGTAAGAAAACTTTCATAGTCTGAACCGAGACTTGTAACAGGCTGTCATAAATACCACTATGATACAAAAGTTGAGCGAAAAAATATTAATCAGGTGTTTGTTCGCATGCACCAAATCTGTTTTCTTGAAGCCCATAGAGAACGAAAATATCATTAGGTTTTCTAGGTCACTTTGTAAAGTGATTTTATAACGGTAAGTTTTACGAAAAACCGATTTTCTTAGAGTTTGAATTTTGAATAGCCATAACTTCGTTGTTTCGAAACGGATTTCCACAAACTTTTTTACGTTTGAAAGTCATCATTCTTATCATTCAAATAAGGTACTATTTTTAAAATTCTGTTCGTAAATGACTAAGTTATATTGGTTTTAGTGTAAAAAAAACATTTTCAACAAAATTTTAATTTCCCCAGGCTTTAAGTTGCCAATGAGATACAAATATAAGATAAATATTTATTTTTGTGAAAAAGAACAAACAAAAATTTAAAACATTACCTTTAAGCTGTTTGAATATTATTTTTTAATATACTCAATAGTTTCGGTATTATTCAGAAAATTGGAAAATTTTATTTTTTAAACATTTATAAAAAATATCGAAAATTCAAAAACTTACCATATCTATTAACGGGACAATGTTGTTTTCGGAAGACGCCACACTCCCATCATCAGTACTCAAGTACTCAGTAGTTCTTAGGTGGCTCAGTTGAATGTGATCGCGATTCTTATTTGAGAAATTTACATACGAGAATTGCTTCACTAATATAGAAATGTTTATCACAACAAAAACCAGTTTTTTGGTTTTACTTTTCTTCGTGCCCATTATTCATATTTTTTGTTCTACTTAAATCAAACTTCTTTGGCTTGATTTTTATACTTAAGTATATCGGTGGCTTAATATAAGAAAGGCGCATCTCGATTTTTTCGAAATCGCGTATTCGTGAACCTCTAAATACACCGTCCTTAAAAAACTAAGTAACTAAGTAAGATACGCCTTTTTTATGTATAAGCCATCGATATGTAAATATTTAAAAAACTAAACCCTGAAAATGTGGCGACTTCCGCAAATAACGTTGTTCTGTTTTGGTTCCTTGGAATGTCGATCATGTCTAATTCTTTCTGAATATAACGTTGCGAACCTTAGCCTATATAATCAATTGGAGTGAAACAGCAAATTAGTTTGAAATAATTACATTAAAGTCCCAGTGAAAAATATTGGAAGTTCTTTTTGAAGAATTACTTTTTAACTGAATTTGAATTTCCCCGCTGAGTTTTTTCTCTTCCCATTCTATTCTAAAAAGCAGGGGAATAAACAAATAAGGGAGAGGAAAATCTGAATCAGCTGTTTAGTGTTTACCTGTCCTTCTGCAAGAGTTCAGTAATGGAAATTAATAAAAATTTTATGTTTTCGTTGATAATAAGATTGTGTGTTAATATACAGGCCAATTATGAATTTTCCCGGGGAGTTTTTTCTCTTCCCATTCATTTGTTCCCGGGAAAAGTCCTCCTATTCTAAAAAGCCGGGGAATAAACAAATAAGGGAGGGGGAAAATCTGGATCAGCTGTTTAGTGTTTACATTTTATTCTGCACTAATGCAAGAGTTCAGTAATAGAAATTAATAAAAGTGTTATGCTTTCATTGATAATAAGATTGTGTGTTAATATAAAGATTTGTTTTTGCTTAAATAAAAAGTAAAATGTACAGTGCTGTCACTCAGAAGCTCTCGGAAGAACTTTATGCGGAGGAAGTGAAATGAAAACTGGGCCAAGGATAGGGCCAGATCCATTAAGCCCCGAATGATTGTATTTAAAAAGGAAATTGTAAATTTCTTAAGCCGCAACAAATCTTCCATTTAACTATTATAAGAACTTAAAGGATGCGTGAGTTTGTCTGTTTTAAAACTTTATTCCCAAGGCAGGAGTAGTTCATGTTTTTGAAGCGCAAGTTTGCACGGCGTGGATAAAAATGCCTAAAACAAGAGAGAAATATAACATTCCGGTGTTTATTTAAACTTGTTATCCTAAATAAATGCATATACAATTGTTTCACAAAATTTTTTAATTTGAATTTTAAATTTTTGCATTAGTTCCCTTCAAAATGTTTGGGGAAAAAAACTAGCAAGAATTTCTCCCTCTCCCTTATATTTAGAATACTTACTTTTTCCCTGGGAGTTTTTTTCCGGGGAAATTGTAATTTAGAATTTGAGGAATGGGAAAAGGAAAATTTTTTCCGGGGAGATGTTATTTAGAATAGGGGAACAGCGAGTAGGGAAAAAACTCCCGGGAATTGTTATTCATAATTGGGCTGATTATTAACAACATCCAGATAATTAATTCAAATGTTATTCTACTTCCGCAATCCTCTCAGCCAAAGACATTTACTCTCTCAGATACTCTCAAAGGTATTTTATGTATATGTTAGCTTCGGTTCGTTTCTTTAATAGAGGTTAATGATGATATGGATGAGTTGGTAAGCGCGTTGAATTTTAAAGAAGTCATGAAATAAAATTCCTTAGTTCGAGGCTTACTCGAGCCAGTCTACAAAGTATCAATAAAATAAATAAAATTTTCATTTATTATACATTACCAAATTGAAGAATATACCATGGGACAAATAACATTTGAAATGGTTCCAAAAACTAGTTTTTTCCAACATGGTAAGCATCACTTCAAATCCATTGAATAGGAATTAAAAAAGAAAGTTCAGGAACTTATTGACTTCTTTGGAAGGTAATTTTTCACTGAGAATAAACAAGTAGATACTGGCTACAATTGAATTTCAGGAACAATTTTGCAAGCGATACAAAATCTTAATTCGGAAAAGCATAACATAAAAATTCATATTCATTTAATGACTACAACAACAAACATGCATTTGCATAAAAAACTTAACCCTGCCGATAATGCAACAATCAATCGAAAGTATTGTGATTTTAATATTTTGTGGCTATAAAAATAGTCATTAATGAATGGGAAATTAGTTTTGTAAGTCAGCAATTATAAATGTTTGCCATAACTAATATGTGAAGTCAAGTGTCTCAACGGTAGCCAAATTGCCAAATTTTTTACTTATGAATACTGATGAACAGGGCAACCAAAAATATGATATATAATATATTTTTTTCTGGATTCCTTACAAACATATAAGCTAGTTATTTATCCGTTTCAGAACTTTTTAAGAATTTTTGCATCGATTTGTTAGATCATATTTTTGAATATTTTGGCCTTAAGGGCATATTTTTGAATATTTTACTTTTGAGAGCATATTTTTGTGCATAAGAGCATTTCCCTTACAAAGTAAAATTTAATTCATATTTTATCTTACATAAATTAGTATGTACTTACATACATATATGCTGTAAAACAAGCACAGCACAACACACGAAATATGTTCCTAAATTAGCAAATAAGCTTTATGAATTAGCAAATTAGCTTTATGAATTTGCTAATGTGCTTATTTATTTATATTATTTTTCATTATTTTTGAAATAAAATTTTCTATTTTGAAAAATAAAAACTTTTTAGAGCATATTTTTCACATTTTAAGAGCATTTTTTTCTGTTTTTACAGCATTTTTTATGCGCATAAAACCTTTTTATTAGAGCATATTTTTGGTTGCCCTGCTAATGAATGACTTAGCAACTCTTTTATTTTGCTTTGTAAAGATTTAATTTTCAATTGATTAATCATTAACAATGTTTGTCAGTTTTTGTTAATGGTATGTATGTATTCGAATTACCTAACTCACGCAACAAATAACTTGACGGGAATTTGGCAGTTTGAAACATGTTTGCATTCGCTCAAAGTTTTTAAAGATTATGAAAAAAAATGTTTAAATAAAAACTATGGCGGAGATAGGTGAAAAAAATATTTTGTTGCTAAATTGCTATTTTACCAGCAATAAGTAGGTAACAATAAAAAATAAGAAAATAATAATAATAATAATAAGTTTTTATTAGTTGTAGGTTAATAAGTTGCTTCATATGCCAGGATTTCATTGGTTCTTATACTAAATCAGTAGTAGATTTCAACCATAGTTTTGAAAAGTTTCAAAAATAATAATTTCAACTCATCCGCAGAAGGGTGGTCTATTTCAAAGGTTAAGTACTTGATTTGTTTGGAACATAGTTGGCAATAGTGCATTAAATGTTGATTAAAATAAGCATTGCACTAAATAAAATTGGAAAAAAATTATGTTGCACTACTTTCCACCAGCTTAATGATAATGGATTTTTTTTCTTCACTGGCACTAAAAAAAATTGTGGTACTGCCAATTCTTTCACTATCACTAAACATAGGTTTAGTGCAAAAATCTACATTTAAACATACTTTTACTAAACTTTAAAAAACTCTATCTCAAATTTAGTGCAATATTTTTACGTTGCAATCAAATTAGTAAAGAGAAAAATTGCAATAAACTGCTAATTACTTTTTTAAAATCAAATATATAATTAAATTTTAGTGCTAATTTTTTTATCACTATCGCTAACGTTTAGTGAGGCTACCAATTTTCAATTCACCACTAAACATCAAAAAAATTTGTGCAATAATTTTACACTATCACTAAGCATTAGTGGAAACTGCAAAATTAGTGCAATACCCCCATCTATTGTTTGGAAGATCATTTTGGCAACAAAAAAAAAACACCTGAATATCTGACGACTAGAAATTGATGAATCTCATGTGCGATTAAAGAAAGGTTCGAAAATTGTATGCAATAATGGACCGATGGGTACTTATGAAAATTGATTTATTTTAAATGTTAACTTAGTTGAGATCTATCTGATAGTTAAAACAAATAAAAAAAATTAGAGTCCGACCGAATATTCGGTTTCGGATTCGGCCAAAATCGTGGTTTCGGCTGATATTCGGTTTAGGCCAACTTTTTGGCCGTATACCGAAACCGAAACTTTTTATTCTCTATAAGTAAGGAAGTTAATCGAAATAGTATTTTCCAAATTTAAAATATGTCACCGCCATGAATCTTTTTTCCCCGTCCGATATCTTTTCAAATTTAAGGAAAATTTTACTAAGTTTTATAAAGCGCAACTAAAAGATATACATAGTAACATAAAGTATTCAACTGTTTGTTGCCAAAATAAATAACAAAAACTAGGAAATGATAAACCGATTTCGATTCCAATCGAAAATCTATTTTATGTTATAATAAATCGATTTTTCACAATTGAATTTACTTCTGCAATTTTGCACTGAAATTGTTTGTTTGTTTGTTTTTTAAAATAAGATTTTTTTAAATAATTTCAAAATATGAAGAAAGCTCATTTTCAATCTTCACGATAAATTCAATACCGTCTATAAAAATTCTTTAGTGTGTATATCATCGATAAAACGCGGGCGTAAACAAAAAAAAATTCACTTTAGTAAAAATGAGTGAAATCGTATAAATTTAGTGTCAAAAATAGATAAATATTCCATTTTATATCTTTTTAGTTATTCCGGCTCAACTTTTTGATTGGTGCCCTTGTAACGTTATCAATAGAGTGAAAAACACTCCTCAATGTATGTGTGCCGAACCCAATATTCCAGTTCTATTCATCATTTAAGCTAATTTCATGCCAAGTTTTATTAGTCATATGCTCGTAAATGTTTAAGTTTTATATTTGCTCGATGGAATGAAATATATTCAATTTCTACCATTATCTTGACTGACACTGTATGTATGTATAAATACTCTTACGCCCTTTTTCACAGTGTACAGTTAAAAGTTAACGTATACTTTAACGGAGAGTTTTGTACGCCGAATTTGCCACTAAGGACCACGTTAACTTTTAATCACATTGTGAAAAGGGCCGTTAATAAAATAAATGATTTTTCAGTTCTGTTAAGTTTTTAAGATGTCAATATCAGTTAATGCTAAAAAAGTTTCGGCAAGTTTCGGATTCGGCCGAATATTCGGCCTTTTTGCCGATCATTAGGCTCGGTTCAAGCTCGGCCTCAAAAAACTCGTTTCGGTTGGACTCTAAAAATATATTTTGATACCTCGTTTATCGACGTCGAGGCAAATTTTTCTTTCTTAGAATTTAATTTAATTTAATTTAAAACAAAAACAAATTTCAAAATGAAATTGTAAAGCTGAATTCACCCATGTTGTCTAGATAAAAATTTTTTTATATGTAGCTTGACGTTCTCTTCCTCAGAGAGACGTCAAACTATATATATAATAAATTTTCGAAAAAATGTTTCGAACAAAATGGCTGAATTTGGCTTAAGAAAGAAAAATTTGCTTTGACATCGACAAACAGACAGTGAGAATTTTTTCGAAAATTTATAAAATTTAGAAAACGAAAAGTTGAGTGTGTCGAGCGATAGTGTCTATGAGTGTATAAATCTACTTGTACGTAACTTTTAGAAGACGGCTATTATTATCTGTAAAAATGGCAAAGAAAAATAAACCGACGCCTGTTTAGAAGTGAGTTTTTGAGGCTTTGAAATGCTCTCTTGAAAAAATTTTAGATCGACTTAAGCGGTTATGGCTTGTGACCACAGAAATGGACGTATATAAAATTAGTTTGCAGCTATGAATTGTTGCTTACAAAAAGTTCACACTCAACAAATTTATCCACAAAATTATTTACATATTTATGTTAGTTAGATATATAATAGAGACGGGTACGTGACTAACATTTCACTCACGATTATTCATTTTCACTCATGCGTGACTTTGTTTAACTTACGAAAGGAAATAATTCATTTACACTGAACCATAAATTCAATGAAAAAGTTCACTGCTCCAACGAATGGTTTAATAATTTTCATCTAATCAATGAACTGATTCATTAATTTTTGTTAAAGAATAACAACAATGAATGTTTTCAATGAATCGTTTTACATTCAACTTTTTTTTTTTTTTTAAAGAGAAGTAACACAATCAGGCAATTAATGCCTACCAGTTAATTAATTAATGTGTTACCTTCTTTGGGAAAGCGATAGTGTAGAGAGAACAGGTGGTGAAGTGGGAGAGAGATAGAAAGCTTAATTCATTTGCAACCCTGCTATTGCGCGTTTTATGTAGAGCAGTGTTGCAATCCCCTCTGGTGTCTAGTAGAGGCATCGAACTGTTTAAGCTGTATAGCCATTTTATTAGTTCTTTTACTTCGCCGACGGTTTTGCTACAATACCGAAACAACGTATACGTACATTTAATCAATGTAGTTTTGCAAAAAAATTAATGAATTTAGGTTAATGAATTTTATTCACTAAAATTGTGTAAAATAATTTTTTCAGTGTAAAAGAAATCAAATTATGAAAAAATTATTTTTAACTGCTTGCTGCGAATAATTTAACGTTTTCTTGTTTCATTTTCGTACTTCAGAATTTTTTATTTGTTTTTTACCAGGACTATCCAGTCACATTTCACAGCTTCCTAATCAGGAAACAATCATGCAAATAATCATTTCATATTCAAGCGGAAGGTTTTTTTTACTCATGCTCATGAAACTTCCGTGATTGAATGAAAAAGTAAATCACGTGAGAGCTGGCCATCTCTAATAAATAATATTGAGTAATCCGTATATCCATCTTTCTTTTTTATAAAATCTTTAGATAGCTTTAATTTTTAAGTTGAAATGATTTTAATTATGTGCCGCGGTTGCTTTTGTTTTATTATAAAATGACAGTGAACCCATAGAAATGGTATCAGTCCTAATTTATTAAGACTCAGCAATTCATCCTCAGATCTCTTAGAAGAAAAAAATAAGCAGAAAGATTTCTGAAATGAAGGTTAAAAATTTATATTAAACTATAAAGAAAATAAAATATTTAATTTCATTACATCGTTTAGGTTTTTGTTGGTGTCCTAATGGTTTTGGTAGCATCTTGTTCGGCCAGCTTAATTGGTGGTAGTAGTTTTGGAACTCTGTCAGGTGGTGAGAGCACGTATTCCTCTGGTGGTGGCAACAGTTACGATGTTAGTCAAGGACGTTATGCTTCCAATGGTAATGTGGCCAACACTTTTCAAACGATCCATGAAAATAACGATCCAGTTCGAAGTGGTCTTGATGGCTCTCCCATTGGCGGCACAGTTCAAGGTGATGTTAAAACTATAAAGGTCATCCATGAAAAACAATCTGGGAGACAGAATAACTTCTTCGGCCATAAACACGGTGGCCAACAAGGCGTGAGGACTATTAAGGTTATTCACGAACATAAAACCGGCAGACATGGTGGTTTTTCCAGTCATCGCCAGAATGGTCAACAAGAAGGTAAAACTATTAAGATCATTTATGGCCAACAAAATACTTCTCCTTCTGCAGAAGTTGAGACCATAAAAGTTGTTCACGAACATCATTCATCACAAGACATTTCTGTCCCCGAACAACATGATCCTAATTCTTTTGAAGGCACCAAAGCCACTAAGTTAGTTCAAGAGCAGAGACCCCAGTATTATGCTGATTTACCTACTTTACAACAAGGCGGTTTTGCTGATTCGGGTGTTGTAAAAATAATTAAAATTATTCATGACAAACAAGCCACTGCTGGAGTTAATGGTGGTTATAATCGTGGTTCTGGAAACGGTTTCGATGACACATTTGAAACACTTCAATCGTTGAAAGTCATTGGAGCTTTGCATCGAAATGTTGGGACTTCCAGTAGCCGTGATAGCTATAGCGGCAGTTACGGTGGCAGTTCTCCTTCCAACTCATATTTAGTGCAATCAGCTGATTGCAAATAAATTGACCTCCATCTATGCACTCATATTAAAATCAAACATTGACAAGGAAACTGCAAAGGAGACACACTAATCATCCACATACATATTTATGTTAAACACACTTGCCATTTATTTATACACATCATATTCAGAGATTTATTATTATTATTTTTTTTGTCAAAATCTTTTGTTAAAGTTTTTTAATTAATACGGGAGTTACGTAACCCATACAATGATTAAGTGTAAAAATACACACTAACTTCAATATTTAATTTTGATAAAAAATATATGTATAAAAACCTAAACATACTTTTCTTTCTTCCAAACATTAATTGTTGGTTAATCTTTAAATGTTATAATGATGATGATTATTACACTATGATACAAAAGTTGAAAAATAAAATATTCAGGGTTTGTCATGCAGCAATTCTGACTTCGTGGACCCCATAGAGAGCAAAAATATGTGGGGAGTGATTATCATTTTAAATGCTTTTTTTCGTGTCCGTTGAAAGTACCCAGCAAAAACTTTTGTGATTTTTATAATGGGTAGTACTTTATTAATGGGTTACAAAGTAATGAGTGGTAATAATGTATCTTATTACTATGCTTCAAATTATAACTATGTACTACCTACTTCTTAATAAACTTAGTACGTATTTTTCTCATTATCTGAAAGTTTGTATATGAAAACTTTTGTCGCTTAAACTTAAAAGTCAACAATAGCTGAGTGGGTAAAGTTCTTGTCTTCAAATCTGAATGAGCACAGGTTCGTATCCCAGCTGGTTCAAGAAAAATAAAATATTTGAAAAAATATAAATAAAGTATAATGTGTGTAAATTAATTTTTTTAATTTTAATTTGTTTATTTGACTACTTATTTTTTAGCTTCAAGTAAGCCAAATAATAACTAGTTAATTGCTGTGACAATGTAAATACATTTGTTAGGGCTAACCCTTATGTTTTGGATTTATCAAACAAAAATAAGTAGTTATCGAGTCAAATTGTAAGTAGTTACAACTTAAATCCTCATATACTTTTTTGCCTACCAGTAAGCAAAGTTTTTCCTGGGTAAAGTCAAATACTTATAAAATATACGCATAAATTTTAAAATGAAAACTGCTTTAGCATGATTTAATTGATTATATATAAATAAATGTACATAAGATTTTATGTGTAATACTGTCCATTATGTATTAAAAAGGAAAAAGGAGTATACTGTTTATACTCTTTTCATACAAAATGGCGTGTCCGTAATGCATACTGTTGATTTTTCACATTAAGAAAGTATGAATTTTTCCAAAAACGAGATTAAATTTACAACGGTTTTAGAATATTTGCATTTGCTTCTCTTATTTCACACATAAAATTAAAAAAAAAAATTTAATTATTTTGGCTTGAGTTTGGTTTTAATTTAACTTTTCAATTAAATTATATTTTTATTTAGAGATAAATGTGAAGCCTGTAGACAAAGAAAATTTTTGAATGGAGAAATAATAAAAAGAAGCTTAACACAAGACAATGAAAAAATAACTATCAATATCAATAACTATCCAATGAAATACAGCTCTAAGTGGTAACGAACTCTGATGAGATTAGCGGGAGCTATCGCGCAGTCAAAATTTTATTTGTCTACATGCTTCACATTTATCTCTAAATAAAAATATAATTTAATTGAAAAATTAAATTAAAATCGAACACAAGCCAAAAAAATTAAAATTTCTTTGGATTAAAAAAAAATAATAGAAATTGCATTTTTTTAAATAAATTGTTGTTGTCCGCACTCTTGTGTATTGAGCGTTACGCTTTTCAAGTACGCTTTATTACTCAGTTTCATTATTAAAATTGCATTAACAACATACACTAGTATTATATTGCAAAACGTCTCATCAATCAATCATCATTTGTATCCAAAAAAATGTATTGAGTGATATCGATAAACTAAGAAAACCCGATCGAATCAGCTCGATATCGAAAGCGACTATTAGACCTCAGATTTCTCACTGCTGATACAATGCAGGTTTTTAAGCGAGAAAGTTCCATATACTTACAGTTTTAGTGCTGAAAATGGTGATGATTTCCAGCGCTTCAAAAAGCGCTTTTTGTATCAAAAAGTTGTACTCCAAACCGGGAAAAAAGTTTGAAAAAATATTGAATTTAATAAAAATGTTACGAAAAAAAATATATACATATATATAATTTATCTATAAATTTTAGGACATTAAAAAAGTTATCAGCAGCTAAAGGGTAGTTTGTAGTTTGCTACGAATAATTATTTGAAATTGACATAACTTTTAACATTGTTAATCGATTTTATTAAAATTAGTGTTATTTAAAAGAAGAGTTAGCCTACTTTTCGCTCATGTATAAATGTTTGTAAAGAAATATTTCAAACTACAAATTTTTTTATTTTTCCATGTCAACCCAAGTCAAAGTTGAAAAAGTGGTCATAACTTTTATTTTGTCCTTCGATTATTATAATTTTTTTCTTTTTAGAGAGTAGATGTATAGTGTTTTCAAACCCTATACTAATTTTTGAGATGTATTTTTTTTCGCAAGAATCATTACCGGAACAACCGCGAAGGCAAACGTAACGCTCAATACACAAAAATGTTAAAAAAATCGAAATATACAATTTTAATTCAGGATCCATTGATTGAGGCGACAAGTATAATATGAATCCTACCTTCTCTTATTTCATTTAGTTACATTCCCAGTAAAAAAATTTAATGTTTTTTGAAGCACTAAGGGAATACGCTTTAAAATAAGAGCTTATTGCAGAGCAGTGAACGTATATGAAAGAAACTCTTAGAGTCTGACCGAAACCAGTTTTTTTAGGCCGAACCCGAACCGAACCTAATATTCGGCAAAAAGGCCAAATATTCGGCCGAATCCGAAACTTTCCGAAACTTTTTTAACATTAACTGATATTGACATTTCTCTTTTCACAATCTAGTTAAAATTAACGTGGTCTTTAACGGCAAATTCGCATACAATATCTCTCCGTTAAAGTGTATGTTAACTTTTAACTGTACACTGTGAAAAAGGGCATAAGGGTATTTCTACATACATACAGTGCCAGTCAAAATAATAGTAGAAATTGAATATATTTCATTCCAACGAGCAAATATAAAACTTAAACATTTACGAGCATATGACTAAGAAAAATTATGCATGAAATTTGCTTAAATGATGAATAGAACTGTAATATTGGGTTCGGTACACATACATTGAGGAGTGTTTTATCACTCTGTTGATGACGTTACAAGAGCACCAATCAAAAAGTTGAGTCGGAATAACTAAAAAGATATAAAGTGTAATATTTACCTATTTTTGACACTAAATTTATACGATTTCATTCATTTCTACTAAAGTGAAGTTTTTTTTGTTTACGCCTGCGTTTCATCGATGATATACACAATAAAGAAATATTTATCGTTGGTATTGAATTTATCGTGAAGATTGAAAATGAGCTTTTTTTAATATTTTGAAATTATTTTAAAAAATCTATTTTAAAAAACAAATAATGAATTTCAGTGCAAAATTGCAAAAGTAAATTCGATTGCGAAAAATCTATTTATTATAACATAAAATAGATTTTCGATTGGAATCGAAATCGGTTTACCTTGCCCTAGTTTATGCTATTTATATTGGCAACAAACAGTTGAATACTTTATGTTACTATGTATGTATATCTTTTGTTTTGCGCTTTATAAAACGAAGTGAAATTTTCATTCAATTTTAAAAGATATGGGACGGAAAAAACAGATTCATGGAGGTGATATATTTTAAATTTGGAAAATACTATTTCGATTAACTTCCTTATTTATAGAGAATAAAAAGTTTCGGTTTCGGCATTCGGCCAAAAAGTTGGCGTAAACTGAATATCAGCCGCAACCACAATTTTGACCGAATCCGAAACAGAACCCGAATATTCGGTCGGACTCTAGAAACGATACAAAAAAAGCTGAATTTTCACTGCTGATACAATGCAGGTGTTTAAGCGGGAAAGTTTCATTTAGTTACAGTTTTAGTGCTGAAAATGATGATGATTTTCAGCGCTTTAAAAAGCGCTTTTGTATCAAAAATGTAGTACTCCAAGCCGGGAACTCGCCATACAAAAATCAGCAGCGATATCGGCAGGTTTGTAAGCACTACTTTTATTCTCTCATAGTAAAAACCTGCTTTATTTGAAAAAATTTTTTTACTGGGATTGGTAAACAAACAAAAAAAAAACACAAAATGTACTTTTAGAATGATAATCACCCATGTAACTCTAGTTTTTCTAGGTCACTTCGATTTTATAATGGTTAATGTAGTGAAAAAACGGTTTTCTTAGAACTTTAACTATAAACAGTCATAACTTCTGTGCTTCTGAACGGATTTATGAAATTTTGCCTTTCAAATAAAGCTGGGCTTTTGTGTAAATGGATAAGTTATGGTGGTTTAAGTGAAAAAAAAACTAAATTTTTGACAAAATTTTAAAATCGTTTTGAAACACTGAAATGAAGTTTAAAGACTGTTTAAACTCTAGGAACCACGTTTTTCACTAAATTTCCCATTATAAAATCACTTTACGAAATGACCTAGAAAAACTAAAGGTATTTTCATTATGCTTTAAACACATTCGCCACAGCAGGCTACCGACTACAACCTGTCTAAAATAGAATACATGTGTGTATATGAAAATGATTATTTTCACGACTGCACGGCTACACGACTGCAGGTTGTTGTCCATGCTACTTCTGTCCTGTAGTCAAATTAAACTAATTTCTATTTTTGTTGGCTACAAAACAAAAACAGTGTTAACAATATATCAAAATATGTAAAGCAAATTAGTGATTAGAAATATTTTTTATTGTAAAATAAAAAAGAAAATTAAAAAATTTAAATGTTATAATATATATGCATCAAGAATTTTTAAATAAATAAATTTATTTGTTTTGTTGTTATATAGAATATTGACTTAAGTCAGAAATACCAACATTATTGAAAATTAAAAAAATCACAGGGTAATAGCCCTTTTTAACCTAAAACTTTTAGTCTAATTTTTTCGGCGCTCTCTTGATTCCGGAGTTACGGGGTTCGAAACTTTAATATATTATTGATCATAAGTCCTACAATAGAGAACGGATATAAACGATATATACTACGTTTATACGCACGGGTTATTTGCAAATAAAACTGTAAATTGTTGCCATATAATTGTTTTATTGCGACTTATTAACTCACGAAAACTATTCACGATTAACGCACTATTTGCAAATGAAATGTTTGGTGCTGCCACGCTTTGTTAATAAAAAACAATAAATAGAAAAACATTAATAGAAGAAAATTATGACAATTAAAACAAATAATTAATTGTTCTTTTATACATTTCAACTTTTTTTTTTAATACAAAAGTCTTCTATAGAAGTGCTACCAAGTTTTTGTATTTTGCTGTGCTATATAAACAATGAATTAACTTATTTGCGAATAGTCCTCGTGTAAACGCAGTAATAGTTATCATTTCAAAATGCTCTAAAATACCTTTGTACTGGTATATACAATTTTGAAATCCATTAACCCATTGCGAGCAAAATGGAATTTAAATCATTTTTTATGTGACTTCTCACGTAAAACCATCGTTATCTTAAAAAATGGCCGTTGCTATGGTACTTAAACACGTATTTAGTTTAATAGAGAACATTTCAAGCTTTCATTTGATGTATAGTTGAAAGCTATCACCGATGAAATTCGTAAGTTATGGCACTTTGAAAATGAGATTTCGTAATTAAACTAATTCATTTACCTCTTAAACTCATCTTTAAAGTACTATAACTTACGTATTTCATAGGTGAGAGCTTTCAAGTATACACCAAATAAAAGCATGGCAAGTTCTCTATAAAACTATACACATGCATATGTACCGTTGTGTCGACCAGTTTTTAAGATAACGGAGTTTCTGCGTGAAAAGTCAGATAAAAAAATTTTTTAATTGCATTTCACTCGGAATGGGTTAATTGTTTTAAAAAATGTTTATACTAGTAGAAAGGTATTTTAGAGCAGTTTGAAGTGATATCCATATCGTTATATCCGTTCTATATTCTAGGAGTTATGGCTAATAAAAAATAAAAGTTTTGAACCAACTCCGGAGTCAAAAGAGATAAAAAAATGACACTAAAATTATAAGGTTAAAAAAAGCTACTGCCTCATGAGTTTTTTTTTTTAATTTTCAACGATGCTGGTATTATTGACTTAAGTCAATATTCTATTTTATTAAACAGAAAAAACATAAAAAAATTTAAGTATTAAAAGTGCCATAACAATCAATAGGTTTTAAAGAAATAAATTGACTTGTTTTTACATTTTGCGAGATGTAAAAACATTTTGAATAAGCGATTTTTTATACAAGTAAAACTTTTGAAAGTGGCACCACTGAAATATATACTACAACAACAAAATGTCAGCTGGTTACGATGTAGCTGCCGTGTTCAAAATAATTAAGTAGCTGACTACACGATGACGATTGCTGCCAACAGCATTTGTAGTCGTGTAGCCTGCTGTGGCGAATGTGTTTATAGCATTAGTGTGATTATTTCGAACGTATTTGGATTTGTGAATCCAAATTGATTATTAGGCTGGGGTTCGTAACGTTATATTCAGAAAGAATTGGGCATGATTATTATTCCAAGGAACAAGGGAAAAATTAACATCAACTTAATTTTTCAACGTACACAGCAGAACAGAGTAGCGCCACTTTCGGAAGCCGCTACACGTGTATTTACTTATCACCACTTGTCAGGTGGCTCTGTTGAATGTGATTTTAATTCTTATATATACAACTTTTTCGTGAAAATTGAATACGAGAATTAAATCACTCAAGCTGATATTTTCATTCTCTATGGGCTCCAAGAAAACAGAATTCGTACATGAGAACCAGTGAATAATTTTAGTGTATCACAGTGTTATTGAAACAATATCTCTACAATGTACAACGTTATTTAAATTTTGTAAATATTTCATTATTACTTATTTAGATTATAATAACGATTATGAAAAACCTACAATAATTCAATCAAAGAAATGCTGAGTCAATACAAAAAAAATATAAGCCATTATCATTACACAATCACTATAAAATCAATGGAAAATTGTGAAAGCAAAATCAGTCACTCTCAACAACTTCATCTTCCACAGACACAAAGTACGAAAGACATGAAGGTCAGTCAGTAGATAAAGAAAAACACATTTTCATAAAGTTACGAGTAATTATAATTATCAATTTTCTATTTCAGTTTTTGTTATTCATTTCTTTTGCAATTGTTTATCTTTACACACAAATTTTGGCAAGTCCACGAAAAGGTGGCATTGGTGATGGTTATATATACCCAGCCAAACAAACAGCGTCTAAACCTAAAACTACATCAACCTATTATGCCAGACCATTACATCCCCCCATCAAAAAACCGTCCGGTCCGCCAAAACCCAGGCCTGAAGTATTCAAAGTAATTATACAAGATCAGATCGCGCAAATTGAGCAGCCACGAAAACAAGAACAAATTTTTAAAATAATACATTTACCTAAAAATGGCGGCCATAGTGGTGGCGGTAAATCAGTGAAAATATTAAAAATATTTCATGTCAAACAATCAAAAGTTGGCCATAAAGGAGGATGGTCGAAATAGAATTTAAGTATTTATTATTATTTTAACAGTGTAAATAAGTAATTGTTTTAAAATTAAATAAAATTTATGGAACGAGGAGTCGAAGAAAAAAACGTAAAAATTAGCATTTTATGACAAATTTCTGTTTTGGCATAATTATTTGCATGCAACTCGGGAATTTGTGTGCTTTAAAATATTGTGCAATCTGTAAGTATGCTTTTTATAGGGTGATGCGAGAAGCACGTGTGAATTATTCCTCAAGGTTGCCCTATTGTCTTTTCTTCCTTGTCTGAATGGCACGGCGCCATGACTACTTGTAGTCCATTTAGATCAGTGGTGTCCAAACATACACCACCTTGCATAGGAAATTGAGAGAATGCCCGCCACTGATTTAGATCATTTGGTGGCGGACGAATAACTCTGCCATTTGTCAACCGATTTTTAAAACTATTTTTTGGGATGAAAGGAGGGTTTGCTTGCAGTTAGGTTCCATGATTTTTTTCCAAAAACGGTGGGGAAATTGACACAACCCCCCCACCACCATTCCTTAACTCTTTCATATGTAAACCGATTTTCAAAATTCTTTTTTTTTTGCTTGAAAGGTTTTGCTTGCAGCTTTGTTCCATAATTTTCTCCAAAATCGGTGGGGAAATTGCCACCCCCCCCCCATACCTTAACTCTGTCATATGTAAACCGATTTTCAAAAAAAAAAATTTTTTTTGAAAGGTTTTGCTTGCAGCTTTGTTCCATAAGTTTTTTCCAAAATCGGTGGGGAAATTGCCCCCCCCATACCTTAACTCTGTCATATGTAAACCGATTTTCAAAAAAAAAATTTTTTTTTTGCTTCAAAGGTTTTGCTTGCAGCTTTGTTCCATAATTTTTTTCGAAAAAGTGGTGAGGGGATGGGGAATGGGATAGTTTGGTCCTCCACGCATAACTCTGTCATGGGTCAATTGATTTTAAAATTCTTTTTTGGTTTGAAAGGGTTTGCTTGCAGCTTAGTCCCATAATTTTCTTTCGAAAATCGGTGGGGAAATTCGCTAACCCCCAAAATCGATGGGGAAATTTGCTACCCTCATGCTTAACTCTATCAGTTGTGAACCGATTTTCAAAATTCTTGTTTTGTTTGAAACGATTTGCCTGAAGTTTAGTCCCATAGTTTTTTTTCGAAAACCGATGGGGAAGTTTGCTCCTCCCATGGTTAACTCTGCCATTTGTGAACCGAATTTCAAAATAATTTTTTTGTTTGAAAGGGTTTGCTTGAAGTTTGGTCCCATAGAAGTGGAAATAGGGCGGACAAAGTGGTAGCCCTATATATTGATTATCGCATAACTCTGCCATTTCTTCACCGATTTCAACATTTTTTTTATTTGAAAGGACATGAAAGGTTTGGTACTATAAAAAATTGAGGACGAACACACAATTAGAAGAAGGACACACCATTTGACCTAACGCAAAATTGTGTCCCTTTTGTAATCTGTTTAATGGGATATTTGTATTCAAGCCGGTTTTTTTTGGCAGAGTTATTTCGTCCATATTGTTAGACCAGATAGACAATAAATAACGCATTAAGGACTTCTCCTCAATATGTTTAAAGCCCATGCATAACTTTTTTTTTTTTTTGAAAATCGGTGGAGAAATTTGTTCCCCCCCATGATTAATGCTGTCATATGTGAACTGATTTTCAAAATTATTTTTTGTTTGAAAGGGTTTGCCTGAAGTTTAGTCCCATCATTTTTTTTCGAAAACCGGTGGGGAAGTTTGCTTCTCCCATGATTAACTCCATCATTTTTGATCCGAATTTGAAAATTATTTCCTTGTTTGAAAGGGTTTGCTTGAAGTTTGGTCCCATAGAAGTGGAAATAGGGCGAAAAAACTGGAAGCCTGACATATTGATTATCGCATAACTCCGCCATTTCTTGACCGATTTCAAAATGTAGCCCTTGCATCGCCGGGTTGAAAAAGCTAGTGGTTTAATAAAACTCAATTTAGTATTTAATTATAATTTATATATTAAAAAGTTATTCCACTTAAAGCTAACTTACAGCTCATACTACAAACTAAATAACAATAACAGTGATGGTTCTACAGCTCTAATATAGACTACCTTAATCATATGTGACAAACATAACCAGCCACTAAGTAATTAATTCCACCCGCCTGATACAGGAGATGACAAGTAGCCACCAATAGGAGCATGTCTGCCTTGTTGGTGAATAACTTTGAAAGTTTGTACGCCTCGATGACCACCAAAACCGCCTTCGAATCCACCATAGGCTCCATCGTGACCATGATTTCCAAGACCATGATCTCCAAGACCATGATCTCCATGACCATGATTGCCATGACCATGAGTTCCATAGCCATGACCTCCGAAAAAACTACTATGAGAATTGTCACCTTTTTCATGAAATACTTTAATGGTTTTAATTTCTTGATGACCATCATGATCATGTTCAGATAAACCTCCATGGGAATGACCATTATCTCCATGAATTACTTTAATGGTTTCAACTTTTTGATGGCCACCATGATCATCAGAGGAATCACCGTGAACATTACCATCATCCTGATGTATTACTTTAACAGTTTCGATTTCCTGATGATCGCCAACTTCATGACCGTCAGAGGAATCACCATGCGAATGGCCACCATCTTCGTGCACGACTTTAACAATTTCTACATCGGGATGACCGCCAGAGGAATCACCATGATCATGACCAGCACCTTGATGTATTACTTTAACAGTTTCGACTTCTTGATGACCACCAGAGGTACCTCCATGGGAATGACCACCATTTTCATGAAGAACTTCAATAGTTTCAACTTTTGGATGTCCCCCTTGACCATGTTCAACATATCCAACAGAGGAACCACCTTGATTATTATCCTCGTGAATAACCTTCACAGTTTTCACTTTGTCGCTACCGCCTTGGAAATGCTCGGCATGACCTCCATGACCATGATCAAAACTTCCGTGACCGTGACCACCTTCTGCACGTTCAACAACAACTGTGTGAACTTCGCTGCCACCATGACCACCATGTCCTCCTGCATGATAATAATTATAACCACCACTGCCACTGTTACCGCCCAAATAATTGGCAGAGCAAATAGTTGCCATAACAGCTAAAACACACATAAATACCTAAGAACATTTAATAAAAGACTTATTTAATTATCTTTCCGAATAATCCAAACGATTTGCTAATTACCTTCATGTTGGAAACTTTACGCTTAAGTCTTGTTGAATTTCCAACAAAAGTAAAACTTGAACTACTCTAAGAACTGCAAGTAATAAACTGATACAGTCTGGTAATACATCAATGATTTTTATACTAAAATCAAACATCACTAAATCATTATTATATTTTTGTAATAACTTCATACTATAATCATACATAGTATTTTGATTTAATCGATTGAAATTCATTTAAAAATTTCACAACTTTTAATAAAAACATTATAACGCCCCATTTCTTTAAAACCTTTTAAAATACTTTTAGTTTCGTTTTCGTCAAATTAAAATGCAGACAGACGACTCCCAGATTTTATTATTAAATAAAACAAATTCATGAAAAATAAAACAAAATTTATTATCATTATCATATGAATAAATTAACATTATGGCGATATTTTTGTCTGTTCCCCTTAACACTTGGAATATTTTGTTTTACAAACGCTTATTAGGAGTTTTTTATGCAAAACTTTTTTGTTTCGCACAGATTTTACAATAATAGCAATATTTGATTTTTTGCATTAGATTAATTTCTAAAGCATCGGTTTTTATTTTTTAGCTTCGAGTTAGCAATAGATAGTAGAGATGGGATCGTGGGTGGGTAACTTGTCACTTTGTATTGCATTGCATATTAGAAACGATCGCGAAAGAAATGCGAAAAATATCAATATTAACGAAATGATTGTTAAATTTTTTCCAATTGATTTTTAAAAAAATTTTTCTTGAAATTCTTTTTATTAAAGCACTTACCTCACCCGGTGTGCTTCGCTATCTCTTTGTTGTGAAGATATAGTAAAATTAATAATTACTTTGTATGGGGGATACGCATCTCCCCAGTTGGCCAGATTGTCTTGCACGACATTGTCATCTACGATTCTTGCACGAACTGTCCTCTGTCGATTGGTTTTCTTCTCGACATTGTAAAGGAAATCGTCGTTCACGACAATCTGAGCGACAAATTCCTGCAAGTTGTGCTCTAGTAAACACTTTTGACGACAATGTGAGCGACAATGTCTTACACATTGTGGAGGACAAGATGAGTGACAATGTCTAAATTACTGTCCTCAATCCACCTTTGTTGCCGACAATATGAGCGATATGTCTTACAATTTGTCCCCATTAACATTGTGGAGGACAAGATGAGTGACAAAGTCTTAATTTTTGTTCTCAATCCAACTTTGTTGAGGACAATATGAGCGACAGTGTCTTAAATTTTGTCTTCAATCAAGCAAATGAATATGTTGGCCTCTTGTTGTCTATGTTTTAAATGATGGTGAGCGCGAAAACTTATAAACATGCAGCCTCAGTTCGAATCTCAGCTAGCTCAGTCAATAATTTAAATGAAACGGAAAAACAGATAAGCAAAAATATTCAATAATTACTCTACGGTAAATGGAACTGACACAAAACAAGTCACGTGACCGGTCCCCAGGTGGTAGGGACCAGTCCGAGTTCTAACGCTTCCTATGAAGCGGACCAGCCACTTTTACATGGGGTTGGCCTAGGATGGGGTTAATTGATACTTTGTATGCACCTTGTAACTAGTCTCTGAACTATCTTATGGAGTCCTAATCGGTGTAGAATAATATAGATTATATATAAATATTATTCCAAAATTCAGCTGTTTTATTTTTTATTATTACAAATCCAAGTAGTAATTGTATTTTATTTTTAAACGGCGTCTTTGATAGGATTCGAACCGGCAACCTTCGGCATGACAGGCTAGTACACTACCCACTCGACCACAGGGGAACTTATATTTCAATGTTATAAATACCAGTTAAGCTCTCATTGAAGGGAGACAATTAATATTATATAGATACTATGTGATAGGCCTTAGATCCAGGTGCATCGAATTCGTTCAGTGCCGTTGACTGAAAATTGTTAATATGTGACCATTTACACAATATGTCTTTTTTCACCATTCACTACTCCTTATTTTTGGTACTAGTCTCATTTTCTCAAGTCATAGGACGAGTATTTTTCCGCAGGGTAAGTAGGTGACATTGTCGTTATGTAATTGTTAACGACAAGCTAAACGACGTTGTGGCCTATGTAATCATTGACGACATTATAGGCGACTTTTTTGTTTATATAATCATTGGCGACAATGTCGCCCACGACATCATCTTGTGTTATGTGAACGACAATCTGAGCGACATTGTCGCTCACTAAATCGTGCACGATTTTCGCGACACTTGTTCAAAAAGTTCATCGATGATTTGTTCCGGCTATCTGACATTTGTCGTCGAGGATTTAACATTGTCGTGTACCCGTTATTGATGATGTCTTAAAGACGTGGCCAACAAGGTCTCCCACCCCTCCTATGCCTCCACGATTTTGTTGGATTTTGCACTTTATTCTAAAAGTGACCCACATCAAATTTAGCGAGTCTCACTAATGGAATTGTGCAGATATGTAGATATAGGGAAATTAAAAATGGTTTTATAAGGGGAAAATAGCCTTTCCCCCCAAATCTTAGAAAAATAAATTAGCCTATTTGAATTTCGAAATCGTCGGTAAGACAGTTCCAAAATTTCCTATAAGGAACAAATGAGCAAACCGCTTACAGCGCCACCTGTTGAGAACTTGTGTACTTTTCTTTTTTAGAAGAAATTTTTCCCCTATTTTCCTTCAATCAACGAATTCCAAGCGTCTTTTAAAAAAACCAGCTGAGACTAGCATTAAATTGACCGCTGCACATAGGGGCAAAAGTCATATCAAAAGTCAAAAATCAAACTGCGCGATAAATCAACCGCCAGCTTTTAATAAGAAAGATTGCTACCAATGTAAAGGTAATTTTCTATAGATATCAAATTTATAAAGATATCATGCCTTCCGAAGAAATTTATTTTAAAAAAAACACAAAAATAAAAATATATATGTTAAAAAAAATTATACTTTTTAGTGAATATAAAAGCTATTACTATTTTTTGTTACTCCCGTGTGGAATTATCTTCATCGTAATTGCCAATTCACTGGCGAAAATGGCGATATAATACGTAGGCGAAAATGAAAAATGGGCTTAATTTTGGGGCGTGACATAAAGTGAGTAATTTGTAGACATACAAAGTTTTAGAAGGGCCTTCTTGCCACGTGCAAAAAATTGGACATTAGTAGGGAAGGATCCGAGATGACATTTAAGTGGCGTCCAGAATTTTATGTCGGATTAAAAGGCACCATAACCAAAATTAAGCCACAGTCAAGCCATAAACAACGATATGCAATATGATGAAATCAGACTTCAAATGGCGGCGGGCGCTATATATAAAAAATAAAAAGTGCGGTATTTTAAGGCGTGACAAAAAAAATATTTTTTCTTTTTTAGAAACGTCATTGACATATTTTTCATTCTGTGAGGTGATTGCAGCAACTATTTTTTTCGAAATACCCACCCTATAATACTACCAATATTGGAAAATATGTATATAAAATGTATAAAGTGCAGAACTTTAATAAAATCGCATGTAGCAAAAAGTAGCAAAAAGTTAAACTTGGATGCAAATATAGACATTCTGTTCCTTATTGTGTTTATAATAGATATGGGGAATATTGGAGATCTCTATAGCTTTTAAGCTTTTGAACTATTAAAACGTAGAAAATATAGTCTACAATTATACTTTTCACATAAACATGAATCTGACCATGAATGGACCATAATTTTAAAAATATTTTTACACAGCTCCCTTCTCTAAAAATCATACCAATACAATGTGAAAACAGAATAAAAATTTTTTAATGAGAAACGTAATTTTTTTCAATGTCAAACTTTTATATTAAAAAAAAACTTAACACTTTGAAAATTAAATTTTTTACTTGACTTTGGACTCTAAGCTGGGATTACAGAAAGACATTTAGAAAAAAGTTTTGGAGAAAATTTATGTAAAAACTGTCCTTTTGCAAATGACATATTTTTTTAAATCCCATTTTTTATTTATCGCGTGAACTCCCCATATATCTGCCCCTACGTGCGCTGTTTTAGTCGAACTGTACGATAGAAATTTTAATTATCAATATTAACAGTTTTCTTATATTTTCTTAGTGTTATTATATTTATTACTGAAATTTTTACTCAATACTAGGTTAATGATAAAACATATCGTTATTGCTTGCAATATACATATAAAATATTGTAATATGATATTCGAATATAAAATATTCGAATATGAAATATTCGAATATAAAATATTCGAATATAAAATATTCGAATATGAAATATTCGAATATGAAATATTCGAATATAAAATATTCGTATATGAAATATTCGAATAGAAAATATTCGAATATGAAATATTCGAATATAAATTATTCGAATTAAAATCACGAAGAACACAGACAAAAATATCTGAATGGGTTATTTGAGCAAGCGGTGACAATTTATATTTCAATTAACATGATTACGAGCAAAAACTTCAGTAAGAAAAAAAGTGGTCAAAATTAGAAAAAATAACATCGAAGTTAGCTCGAAAATTAATAAAATGCATAATAAATTGTTTTTTTTTTGTATCTTATATAATGAAAACATATATATATAACCGTTTTCTGTTCACATAATTTGCATATAATATAGATTTTTAACGAATAATATGGTATCCAAAGAAAATAATTAAAATACCAATATCTCGAAAAATCGAGCCAGGCTGAAGAAACGGTGAATGACATTCGAGTCCTTGGTCGAAATTATATAAGATCAACTATCAGAACCTTTTCCCGAAAAAAAAATCCGAAGACTGTTACTTTTATTGAGCAAGAAATTTTCAAAGCATGTAATGATTGAAAAGACAAACAATGCATTGCATTAATGCGACTTTACATTTTTTACAACAACAAAGAACATAGGACTTTGCATCACTGCAATGCATTGTGGCGTTTATCAAGTCGGCTGATAATTTAGAGATCCACCACCACCTCATCATCAGAGTTCTTCTTATACTCTAGGGCGGCTGTTTGGGGTGCGGCATATATTGTAACACAAACATTTCTGCACTTTAACTTATAAGATTTAATCTGGTTGAAATTGAATAATAATAAATAAATAAATTGTTGCATCTATAACTATTTATAGATTCATTGACCGACTGTTGATACAAAGTTTTCATGACGTTCGGTGCAAACGTGGGGTGGGATGACGTTCGTAATGTCCAAATTAGGGATGTAACGATACGCCGTTTTGCCGATCCGATACCGATTCCGATACTTAAAAATAAATATCGCCGATACCGATTCCGATACGAATATTGAAATTGAGTTCAAGTTTAGATTAACAAAACTCAAGAAGGGCAATTTTTTTATTATGCAACATTACAGTGTAAGAGATTATTAATATTTAAAATAGATATTAATACAGGATATAAAATTGGAAGTAATTTTTAAGGAACTACATTTTCATTGCTTTCAAAGAATCTATATTAAAAATATGCAGATAATCAGTAGAAAAGCCAGTACAAATTTGTAATTACTTTATAATTTTAAAAAATACTCGCCATGCTTTTTAAAAAATCGATTTTTTTAAAGGACATTTATCAACTAATATTCTTCTAAATAACTTATTAGCTTAATTATTAAAAGTCTGCTAAAAGTTTATATTTATTCACTTAAATTTACATGAAAACACAGTTTTAGGTTTAAATTCGCATAAAAAGAAACAAGTTCTGACAATGGGTAATTTTTCATCCTTTTTTAACCGACTTCCAAAAAGAAGAAGGTTATCAATTCGTGTGTATGTTTGTTTTTACTTTTTTATGTTTGTACACGCATAACTCTGTCATTTGTGAACTGATTTTCAAAATTCTTGTTTTGTTTGAAAGGGTTTGACAAATCCTGGTCCCAATTTTTTTGGTCGAAAATCGGGGAAGCAAGTTTGCTCCCCCTCCCCACCAATCCATAACTATATCATTTGTGAACAGCTTTTCAAAATTCTTGTGTTGTTTGCAAGGGCTCGCTAGTAGTTTGGCCCCATAATTCTTTTCGAAAATGGGAGGGGGAACCATGTATAACTTTGTCATTGGGAACCGATTATCAAAATTTTATTTTTTTTAAGGGTTTGACTACAGTTTTTTTTTCGAAAATCAGTTGTGAAATTTGCTGCAAACCCCCCTTCAGGTTGGTACCATAATTGTTCTCCAAAATCTGTGCGGGATTTCCCCTTCCCCCAGAAATATTGATTATCGCATAGCTCCTCCATTTATGGGCCGAATTCCAAAATTTATTTTTTATTTGGAATGGTTTGCCTAGAGTTTGGTCGCATAATTTTTCTACGAAAATCTGTGGGGCAAGTCTTCCACGCCTCCACCCAAAATATTTATTAGAGCACAATTCCTCCATTGGCTTACCGATTTTCAAAATTGTTTATATGGAAGGCCATCAAGTATATTACTCTTTATACTGAAGTCGGCTTTTTTTCCAGAATTATTTGAGGAATCATTATAGAACACCGAAAAAGAAATTTGTCCTAACATCACTTCAAATTCGGTGATTGGTAATGGAAAAAGAGAACTTCTTGCAGTGACAAGCAAATGTGAAACTAATTAGAAATTATCCAAATTCGCAATATTTCCGGATCGCGACTGCTACATTTTCGTGATTTCTTTATAATGTCTTTTTTTGCTGGGAATAAGATTTAAAAAACAACGAATTGAATTTGAGTTCATGGTAAAATTAACAATAAATAAATTATTGTTTTTGCAAAATAACAGCGTAAAATATTATTAATTTTTAAAATTGATATTAATAAGATTTAAAAAATAACGAAATGAATTTAGTTCTTGGTAAAATTAACAAAAAAATAAATAATTTGTTTAAAAAAACAGAAAAATTTTTTTTAAGTATCGTCGTATCGACAGTAAAATATCGCCGATACCGATGTATCGGAAAATCTGAAGTATCGCCGATATATCGGTATCGGTATCGGTATTCGTTACATCCCTAGTCCAAATATCTTATGGGCATATTTTTAATTTTTAGGTACAATTGTTAAACGCTTAAAATTTATTTTTAGTTGCATGAAAGCCCGAGCCCTGGTAATGAAGCATAGTAAAAAAGAGTAACATTCAATACACAAAACTGCGGACTCATCTAATTCGTAGTCGATCGCCATTAAACATTTTACCCTTTTTCAAGCAAATAATTTACGTCAAACGTCTTCGACAATGAACTTTTTCTAATCTGAGATTCGTTTAAACTATTTAAATTTAAAGTTTGCAATAGGTCTGTTTCTTTAATTTTTAGGTAAAGCTCGGTAAAATGAGAGGAAACAAATATTTTGCTCATTGAGAGTCAAAAATGTGCTGGATGTAAGAAAAACAAGACTTTGACTCTTTGATAGTAGAAAAAATTTTAACAAAATATTATGATATGTATTTAGTACATTTCCCTGCTTAATAGCGATTAACCGATAATCGCGATTAATCGCATATTTTTTAATCGTAGTCGCGATTATGAAAATCTTGGATTATTTGCAAACCCTAGACCGGAGTTTCGGTATTCTTCCTACTGGGATCAAACACTTAGTTGCCCTACGAATGGTAAGTCTCAGGGCTTTCTCCACCTTCTTGGCACAAGACAGAAGGAGGAAGGTGACGAAGAGAATCTTTAATGAAGTTTATGAAGCAACTTTTCGATCTAATTGTGGGACGACTATATGGTTCCGGAATTTATACAAACTTTTTAAAATTGTTTTAGTTTTTTTTTTTTTTTTTATTAAATATTATTAATTGTTTGTTATGACAATACATATTATAAATGAACTAAATCATTTGAAAATATACACTGATAAAATTAGCATTCAAATAACTAAAATATTAAATTAAAATTATTTAGGATTTTAGATAAAACTACAAAGAATTTTAAAACTAAATTTTTTGTAAACTTATAATGAAACTTGTGTTTTAACCGATTTTAAGATCTTAATTAAAACTTACGATATAAAATATTATTAACTTTAGTTTTTAATATGATTAAGTACAATTTTGTATTCTTGCTTTAAATATGAGAAGTGTAGGGTGTATTAAATGTAAGTAAATAACAATATGTAAGTTTTGAAGAGAGTGAAAGAGATGAATATAATGTTAGTTTTTCTTTTCATATAATTAAATTGAAATGCATAAATATAAGCTGTTGATTAAATTAATTGTATATATTTCTTATATTTTGTGAAGAAAACAAAAAATTTGCAGAAAGTTTCAGTGTTTTGACTAAATATTTGTGGCGACTTTTTTTATTTTCTGTTTGTTTTCGCTTAGGGGTATTCACGGTTTGTATTAAAAGGCCCTTTTAAGTTTAAACGCCTTTTAAAATATTCGGCCTGATTGTGTAAGGCATTGGCGTAAACGCCTATGTCGTTTTTTGTCATAGATTAAAGTAACACACAACCCGTGTTCTTTAATCTACTACAAAAAACGACTCAGGCGTTTACGCCAACGCCTTTCACAATCAGGCCCATTATATTTCATTATTACAAAAATAAATACATTGAAACATAATGTATTAAAAAACGTAAAGTGCAGTCTTGAAATATGTGCAGTCTTTAAAAGGGTTTTAAATTTAAAATGGCAATTTAATACGAACCGTGAATTCCCCTATTGTAAATAAAATAATGATTCCTTTAAAAGAGTGTTTTTGTTTAAATAACACAAGTTTTCAAATTCGGGTCATCTTTTAGATTGGAACAACTGAATGTTGTTTCTTATGTAATTTGTGGTGCTGAATTTGAATTTCCAGTTGGTTTTTTTATTGGCCCTAGTTTTTGAGATACATTTATTTCTAAAATGAAGCAGTTTTACGACAAATATTAACATAAAGGAGAACAGTTTGTTCTATTCAATTAAAAAGAAATATCAAAATTCGAAAACAATATTATGTTTAAGCCGTACAAACATTGATGTTTAATCTCCCTAGTAGTTTCAAAGATATCGCAGAACTTGTGCCCAAAAAAAGAATTTTATAAAAATTTTTGTTTTTAAATTTCATAAAAACTAATAACGAAGCAACGATTCAGTTATTTTTCTATTAGCATATGGGTAAATATGTGCCAAACAAAACAAGCCATATTTCATTAAAATCTATCCACAACTTTCAATTTTATTCACAATTAAGTGAAAGAATTCATTTGACTAAAATTGCTACTTCCCCAGGACGCATTTTTGGCCGACATGTTAACGTCAAAAATAAATCTATACCAGATAGTTAGTTAATCGACTTGTGTAAAATTTCCGCACATTCTCGGAAATATTATCTGATTAATATTAGACTAATCTGCACATTATCCTTTAAGATATTGAACAGAGTAGTCTGCACATTTTCTGATCTACTTCTTACGAGTTTTAGCAGCAACTTCTGTACATTGTCTGATTTTAGTTTTCGTTATAATTCTCAGTTATCTCTAGAAAGTTGGTCATAAATATTTGAGTTTTTAAACTTATAAAATATGGGTAATGTTTTCTGAAAATAATTCCTTTAGAATTTCCCTAGAAAATTCGTACGGAAAGCTCTTAGACATTTTGGCAAAGTTTTTAGAATTTACTCAGACAAAGAGGTCCGATTTCTTGTCGGTACATTTTTTGACCGACTTCGGATACCAATTCGGCATCTTGTGCAGACTTTCTGACCTGACCGACTTTAGGTCGAAATAGGCAATAAAATGTTTCCTGGGTCCATACTGCATACCTGCCCACATAACACACACACAAATTAAAATTTACTGTTGTATGAAAATCGTGACTTTTATCAATAGATCTTTTTTACTTAATTGTGAATAAAATGAAAATTTGTGGATCGAATTTAATGAAATATGGCTTGTTTTGTTTGGAACATCATTACCTATGTATGCATGTATATACGAATAGGAAAATAACAAAATTTTTATTTTGTTTTTAATTTCAAATTAAAAACACAAATTTGTATGAAAAAAAAAATTTTTTGCAGAATTTCCACGATACCTCTGAACGACTTGAAAGATTATATTGTTTTTATTTTCCTTTTTAATTGAATAGGACAAACCGTTAACATTTTTCGTGCCCAGTGCTTAGTTTTTTAAATAAATGTACATATGTATATATATCTTCAGCACTCCAAATTACATAAGAAACAACTTGCAGTTGCTGCAGTCCAAAACCTTGTAAGCTTATGGATATTTAAGTTAATTATTAAAACTATTGCTTCGTGTTCAAGCTGGCGAAGTTGATTTAAACCAAGAGTTTTTGCTTATTTTAAAATTAATATACATACTTATAATGATATGTGATTATTTATATGGTGGTGTACTGTAAAACCTGCGTTTTGAAATCGTGCGATTTCCCAAAATGAAAAACTTTAATCTATTAATCGAACATTTTAGTGCCTTCAAAAGTTAAGATCTCCATGAAACATCTTAAAAATCGAAAACAACAATTAAAAACCTGCTATAACTCAGCTTTTTAGCTGAATTTTTTTCTGGAAATTAGACGATTTCAAAACGCGCATTTTACATCACACCCCCAATAGTATATTTAATAAATACCAAATTCTTAAAAAAAAAAATGTGTTGGTTTATTCGCGGGTGGTAGTAAGTTCTTTTTTTTTATTTTTTATTTCGATTGAATTCCGAAAAGACTTATAATAGAAATATAATAGAGTTTTGTAAATTTTTGTTTTAATATTCATCAAATTCCTTTGTATTATTATTAATTTCATATACTTGTATGTGGGGTATATTAAGTGCAAAAATATGGTTTATTTTATCTTTTTAATATTAAAACATATTTTTTAATATAATTTTTACTTTTAGTATAAAATATAATTAACATCAAGACGGTTTAAAATTTCTTTCATTTTTATCGTATTACGTTTCGCTATAAGGACAATCAATTTACAACCAATTTCATTCATGTTCAATCATTGTCATAAATTTATGTAATTTTTTTTTTTTTTTTCTCAAATCAAATTTTGTTTAAAACTTTGTTTACTTTATTACTACAGTCTCTATTGTTTCTTTCTTCTTAATACCTACAATTCATTATTTTTTTCTTTTGTTAGTGGGTTTAATTAAAAAAGCAAAATTATAAGGAAAATAGAAAATGGAAAAAAAGTTTTGAATTTTAATATAGAAAAATACCAGAAATTGTATCTCTATGGATTCAGGGTTTGCATATTTTAAAAAGGCACTTTATGCAAAAATTCGAAAACGAAAAGTAAATGATGTAATGGGAATGACTTATTAATTTTACTTGCTAAAGAGGTTAAACTAATTCGTTTTAATTTAAATTAAAAAAAATATTCTCTCCAAAAAAAATTTAGGTTTTTGATAAATTTTCTTAAATTGTTTATCAATGGAAGATTAATTGCATGGATGATTGATTATTATATTGATTTGAAGTTTTCTTTTTTTTTTGTTAAAAAAGAATATAAAAATGATATTTAAAAAATTTGGCAGTTATGTAATTTTAATAAATCGATTTTTAATCTCAATATTTATGAATTTCTAATGTGATTTTTAATAATGACAAACAAAATTTTAAATAACTGTTACAACTGGCAAAATAATTAAAGAGATAATATTTTGGAAAGAGATCATAATTTTTAAGAGGAACTCGTATAATAGTGTGACAATTAAAAATTTTTAATTTTTCTTACGTCATGCGGAATGAAAATGATCGGAATTACACAAACCGATAGAGAAATTCCTTTTTGATAAAAGCTAAAAATATTCTTATCAGTTTGTTGCACTAAAAAAATAATATGTCCTCAGTTTTTTCCTATCACCTAAAGATTTCATATGGGCATATCTAATATTTCCACTAGCTATTATGTACACTAGTACATTTCACCTTAACGCCGATTTCCAACAGATGCATGATACAATTTCCCTTAAACTATCTTAATATAACAAGGTAATAATTACATTTCTAAGTTATTCACAAAATAGTATCAAGAAACAGTATTTTTTTATGAAAAAATTGAAATTTTTTTCTAAGAGCTCAGAAAAAATTTAATACTGCAAAAAATTTAGTTTTTTAACTATTGTTCTTAAAGATATGTGTCTTACGAAGAAAACAAAGCATATATCAGTAGTGAGATTCTGCAACTTTTAACAATAACAACAGTTGTTATATTGTCAACTTCTTAAGTTGTTTGCACCAACGATTTTACGATTCTGTGACTTCTTGTTAACAACATTGCAAAATCTGACATCGTGTGACATCTCTGTTAAAACAAACGAAAAGCGCAAAGAGGAATATAACAAAAACAAATAAGTTTTTAATTGCCAAACAGTGTAGAGAATTTTTTTCCTTAATTTCGTTATTTGTGTGAAATAATTGTTAAATTAAATGTTTAAGTAATACAAATATTGTTATTTAAACGTAAATGGTTTATATATTTGTATATTTTTTAGAAAATTAACTTTAATTGTTGGCATAAAGTATGCACTACGGCTGAACAGCTGACTCGTTGTCTATTCGTTAACAACAGGAAAGTTATTGTCGTTAGTTAAACAACAGCAAATATTGTTAAAAATGTTACAGAATAGCAAAATCGAAAATTTTCTTAATAAATTTTTTAACAATGACAACTGTTGATAAAATTGAATAGAGAATCGCACTACAGGAAAATCGATGGATAAAAGTTGATTTTATTAGCAATTAAGTGAATACACCCAGACACTTAAAACGTATTCGGCAAAAAATAAATTTATTATCTAAAGTACATTTTAAGTGTATGGGTGTAATCACTTAATTCCTATTAAAATCATCATTTGTCCATCGATTTTCATGACATATGGCTATTTTGTTCGTAATACATCTGCCTTTAAGAATAGTTAAAAGTTATAGTTTTTTCAGTTTTAAATTTTGAATGAGGTTTGCGAACAAAAAAATTTTCAATATTTTATTAGAACCTACTATTTTCCGATATTAATTTATGAATAACTAAGAAATCTTTAAATTGTTACCTAATCATACTAAAATATATTGACGGTAATTTTTTTCGTGCATCTTTTGATGTTTTTTTTTAAATCGAAATAGGACATACTGTTCTCGAGTTAAGATGAAATATCAGATATGCCCAAAAAAATTATTAGATATGTCCATTAAAATTATAGGAAAAAACTGAGGACACAGTATTTTTTAGGGCATCAAACTGATTGGAAAGGCTGTAGTTTTGTTCAAAAAAAATAAAATTTATAAGTCAGTGTTATCAAAGGTATAAATTAATATTTATAACAACAATATGCCTGTTCGTTTACTTACTAAAATGTTATATTTTACAACAGCTGAAAGTTTTCAATACAAAAGTAAAAAAAATTTTCCAATTGTAGTAAAAGTAGTGCTATGACAACTCCAGACATTTTCATTCCATGATAATATAAAAACTGTATAAATTTATGAAAAATAAACAAACAAATTCGAGAAAATTTATAAATACTTGATGACATTTTCTTTCAAATAAGAATCCTGAAAATTAGAAAATGTTTGCGCTCACACTAGTCCTGCCCCTTAGTGATATACTGATTTTTCCAAAATATTTATTTACAATTACAAGAAACCGAGTAAAAACAAATAAAATACTACAAAAATAAAATACATAATATAAATAAATAAAATAACTTTACGCTAATACAAAATTGCTGTTATTTATTAACAGGGATCGCAGTTATTTTCGAAATTTCGAATTAAAAGTCAGACCGATATTTTTCGGGTTAAAAATGCCAGTTAAAATCTGGCTTTTATTTGTTGGCTTGAAAATAAAATTTAAAATCTGACCGATATTTTTAGTTTTATTTTTAGCCGAAAAAATAAAAGTAAAATTTTTGCTTCAATTTTTGACCGAAAATATGTTGGTAAGATTTTAACATTAGCGGTTTTCACTCTTGATGATAAAGTACCCTTGTAGATCTTGTTAATGTAGTAGATGTAGTTAAAGTACTAGTATTTACCACAGGCAACAACAAAAAGTACCGAGCTTTAGTTTACCGCGCTTTGGTTAAAAAACAACACAAAAAGCTGTAGTAAACACGCGTGTTAAATTTACCAGGATAAAACATTGACGAAAAACCAAACAAAAAACAGCTGACCCATTAATTGTTGATGCAAACGAAAAATATACTCACGCTTTCTAGTGATAAATCTTAGTAAATATAACAGAGTTATAAACTTAACACATAGATTAAAAACCGCTATTTATGTTTGACCGAAAAAGTATCAGTCCATTTTTAACTTCTTTTAACGAAAAAATGTCGGTAAAGTTTTAACTTTTATTTTTGATGAGTTATGAATTTTTAGTCGAACTGTATGATTTAAATCCAAAGTTATTTAATTAGTTTGGCTTAAGTTCATTTTTAATTTTAATCTTTCGATCAAATTATTTTTTATTTAAGAAAGAAATTCTAAAGCATGTGAATATTGAACATTCAAAGAAAAAATTGGATGTACGGAGGGTTGAACTGACAGCTGTTTCGAGACCACCAAGTCTACTCGCCACAAGATGGCGACAGTCTGTTAATTGAGCTTAGCAGGATTTTCGCTACAGTTTTATTTTTGATTTAAAAAATTTCGATATAATTTTAACTTGAATTTTTTACCAAAAATTATCGGTAAATGTTAACTTTTATTTCGCCCCAAAAAAAATATTTGCCAAATTTTACCTTTAATTTTTAACCGAAAAAATAAAAGCCAAGTTCCAACTTATATTTTTAACTAAAAACTATCTGTAATTTCTCAACGTTTACTTTTAGTCAAAGGAATATCTGTCAAATTTGAACTTTTATTTTTGTCTAAAAAATATTGTACAAGTTTTAACTTTTATTTTCGGCCAATGATATATCGGTCGTTTTAGCTTTTTTTTGTGCTAACACGTGGGTCAAACTTTTTATTTTGACTGATAAGACATCGGTCAAATTTTAACTTTTATTTTTGACCGAAAATATTGTCGTTCAACTTTTAGATTCTATTTTTCAATCTTTTGAATCATATTCAATCGAGCCACCTATCAAGTGACGATGAGATCGTGGCTGCATTTGAAAACAACTTTCTCTAATTCTTTCTGAGTATAACTTTACGAACCTTATAGTGTTTTCTTTTCTACAAAAAAAAAAATGCTACATTTCCATGTAAAAACTGCAATTTGGTGTTCGTTTCTTCAAAATGTTTTGGTCTCTAAAAGGGTGGTGTTTTATTATAAAAAAAAATCACCCTCACTAATGGTGGAAGGCATTGCACTTTATGCCTTGTATAAATCTACAGTGCAGTTAGTGCCCTGTAAAATGGTGGCTTTTGTTTATAAATCGTGCTGCCAGATGAAGTTGGGAAAAAATCGCCTCCACCTAGAAAGTAAACAAATAAGTTTTTAAAGATAATTTTTCTATTTTTTTATAGAACAATTATGAGAAAACATTATATTGTTAATTCTAGATTACCAGTCATATAAAATCTTACTGAATTCGGTGTTATAAAATTTTTCTCAAAAAGGTCTTCAAATAAAAAATTCGTTAAAGCAATCTGGCAGCTGTATTTTTATGTTTACATATTTCATGAGAATAAACTAAAGAAATTTTTAAACTTTTTTAAAGAAAAAATTTATTACATGTGCAGAAATTACAATAAATCAAATATTATATTCATCCTCGCCATCTGATGAGGAAGAAATGTTAAACTTATCGGCCTGAATAACAAACTTATCTGTCTGCTGTTAAAAGCGGTGCAATCCACTTTCATAACTTGTGTTTTGTTCTCGGCAAAAACAAATAGCATTATTGCAGGGTTGGCAAGACATTTTATACATGCACCTTTCAACAAGGGGATATTTTTTATGTAGAAAAGAAAACACCATTAGCCTTTATAATCACTTTGGATTAAAAAGCAAATTAGTTCGATGTAATTATTATTTGATGATTTTTTTATTTTTTTTTTTTCAAAAAGCCATAACAGTTAGTTACAATCCCTGACTATTCATACAAAACACATGCACATAAACCACACACATTTAAAAACCGATAATTTTATAAAAATTAAACTTAAATAAAATGAAATGAAATGAAAGGGTATACTAACGGTTGTATCGACTGTATTGGTTAAAGGTTTACAAAAATTAAAGTTAAATTGATGTCTGTATTGCCCAAACAAAACCGTGGCAATATATCGAGAAAAATATAACAACTATCAGTATACACTTATGATTACTTTTAATAATATTAGTTTTGAATGCAAACTATAAAATTAAATACAATTAAAATCAAAATAAATTTCTACCGTAATTTTTAAAATTTATAAATTAAGCTTTTTAGAAAATATATATTTAAAATTGCTGCCTGCAGCTGCTAAAACCAATTCAAAGAATGCAAAAAGAAATTGTAAAGCAAAGCAAAACCATGTTTTTTGTAAGTAGACATATTTATAAACCATAATTTTTTGTGTTACAATGACGAAATATTAAAAGAAATAATTAAAAATGAAAAACAAACAAAAAATTTAACAAAAATGATCAAAATAATCAGCCTAATTATGAATAACAATTTCCCGCGAGTTTTTTCCCTATTCCCTGTTCCCCTATTCTAAATAAAATCTCCCGATAAGTTTTTCTCCTATTATTAATTATTCCTCCTATTATTAATTACAATTTCCCTGGGAAAAAATTCCCAGGGAAAAAAGTAAGTACATATTATAAATATGAGGGAGAGGGAGAAATTCTTGCGAGCTTTTTTCCCAAACATTTTAAAGTAAACTAATGGAAACATTTTTAATTCAAATTAAAAAAAAGTTGTGAAACAGTGGTTTATGCATTCATTTAGGACAACAAGTTTAAATAAATACCGGAATATTATATTTCTCTCTTGTTTTTGGAATTATTATCCACGCCGTGCAAACAGACGCTTCAAAAATATGAACTACTTCTGCCTTCGGAAGAAAATACTAAAACACACTCAATTTGGCACGCCTCCTTTAAGTTCACTTAATAGGTAAATGGAAGATATGTTGCGGTTTATAAAATTTAGAATTTCCTTTGTACATACAATCATTGTGAATCTAATACATCTGCTCCTGGCCCAGTTATCGCTTCACTTCCTCAGCATAAAGTTCTTCAGCTATCTTCTGAATGACTACACTGTTCATTTTACTTTTTATTTAAGCAAAAACAGATATTTATATTAACACACAATCTTATTATCAATGAAAATATAACATTTTTATTAATTTCTATTACTGGGGGGTTACTCTGTAATTCGAAGCGAAAGAAATGTTTTCGCATTGCAATGTAAATAACATACAAATGCGAACAGCTTTCCTTTCGCATCGCATTACAGAGTAACCCCCCTGAGCTTTTGCGTTAATGCAGAATAAAATGTAAACATTAAACATCTGATCCAGATTTTCCCTCTCCCTTATTTGTTTATTCCCCGGCTTTTTAGAATAGGAGATTTTTTCCCGGGAACAAATGATTGGGAAGAGAAAAAACTTGCCGGGAAAATTCATAATTGGGCTGAATAACAAACGAAGAAGAAAATTAGTTTAAAAAAAAACAAATATATAATATTAATAAATAAATTAATATAAAATAAGTATAAAGCAATTATTAAACATAAAAGTTGTATAAGAATTGTGTACTTATTTCCTAAATATTAACAATCATATTTTGTAGCTGAGTCAGGGTGGTACCAAAATGATTGCTTTCGGGTAAATTTCGTATTTGCAAAAGCCATCGCTGACATTCTAAACATTTGCGATGACGTTCCTCGCGTGTAACGTCTACACCTAAACCATTAACCCAAGGATCTAGATTATCCTGAATAATTGGCAAGAAATTTGAGAGTATAACACGTAATGTATCACAAGCACGTGTATAATGACTGAAACAAAAGGTTAAAAAATTTTAATTATATTTAGGTTTTAAGTTTTCTTTTTTTTTCTACTTCTTAATTTTAAACTTACAATTTGTGTTGACTTTGAAGCAGTTCATAAATTTCTGGTAATATTAATATACATAAATCTAAATTCCAGGATGATCTAAAAGAACAGAATTTGTTTAATAACACAATTATTACTAGTTTTCTAAGGCAATAAATATTTTACGTTTTTTCTAATATTGCTCCCAATAGATCCACAAAAACAGTGCGACCCATTTTAATGGCCTGCCTTAGGGCAGCAAGAACATCATGAGATCTAAAAGAAAAAGAAAGAAATTCATAAATTATTAAGTCAACAGTGTTTTATATAATGTAACCTTAATGTTATATTTCAAATGTTATTCACATTTATTTACATTTCATCTTTTCTATTGATATCTATTTATATAAACTAGGTCGATATTCGACCACTTGATCCGTAATCGGGGTTGCTTGTAACCGCGTTTTCAGGCAAAAACATATACATATGTTTCATCAATAATGGTGGACAATAAGATACTTAAAAGTTTACGACAAAATAGTGTGTGGCCTATTTATATGTAAGATAACTAGATAATACCCTAAGCGTGCTGCCGCAGTTTGGCTTGTATGGGAGGTGCCACACCCACTTGAAATTGTTAAGAACAATTTAGCGTATAACCTTCATGTATAGAGAGTACGTTCACAAAGTTGTTTGGACGCGCATAGAATACAAACAAACAAACAAATATTAATTTTTATATATTTTATGTCATTCATTTTACGCTCACAATATACAGACGATTATGGTAAAACTTATACAATTTTAAAGGTAATTATTGACAGATGTGCACAGTCTATATTTTTTTTAATTTGCGATCTATAAGCGTTTAAAGTTGCTACGAATACATACGCACATAGCTCCCATGCATGTATTAGCTTAAAGCTAAAAAATAAACAAAACATGCATGTGTGTTTGTAGATTTTTCATTTGCAAAACGAATAACGATACAGCACTTTTTTCTCTGCTTTGAATTGTTGTTGTTGTTGTAACAGCTCTGCTGTTGCCGGAATTTCTTATTTCTTTCCTGGAAGTATTAAGAGTTTTATAATTATTGTTAAGGGAGTGTGTCATGGGGTGGAGGGTAAAGCTGGAGAAACCTTGGCACCTCAGTAGGTATTAGCCATATGTCGATAGGCTGAAGAGATGTGGGCCTATTAGAGCAGTTAAACAGATGCGTAGTATCGTGTGGGATCTAGAGAAAATCTGGGTAACTGTTTTTTAGGGTATCTGAAACTATTCGTTTCCGGTAGTAGTTTATAGCTACTTCATCCGCTTCTTAACTATGCCAGGATTGAGGAAGATTGCTTGGGCAATTGGCGCGGGAGGTCGTATATTGAGAACCATATTACATCTATAACTATTTATAGTTTCATTAACCGAGTGTTGATATTTTTATGGCGTACGCTACATACATCGGGTGGAATGAAGTTTGTGATGTCTTTTTGATATCGCCGAAAATGTAATCGGCTGATTATTAGAGCGGTTTGGCAGGTGACATGCCATCAGGAACTGCTTTGTTAGCACTACATTATGCTGTCTCACGGAATATCTCCTCATGAAGGTGGTCAATATTGGTTATTTTTATACATCCTGTTGATATTCGGAGTACAGTGCTTTGTGTCATTTGCAGTGCACGCCATTGGGTGTCACTAGCGAACTCGGTCCATATTGAGCAGCGTAATTTATGAGGGGACCTTATATGTCGCTACTATGACCTTCTTGTTCATGCCGCAATGGGCGCATGAAAGAGCTTTCAGCTCCTTGTTCCGGAATTTCACTTTTTGGTTTATATAGGCGGTGTGCGACGAAGTAGTGAAGGACGCCGTCAAAAACTACTGCTAGGATTAGAGGTTTTTCGCCGTAGGTATACGCCTGCCTTCGACGGAGATGTCTAATTGCATCCTTTCTTCCTTAGACTATGAAGTGAAAACTGATACCAACAATTTTGAGGGTGATAGCTTCAAGTTCAGACCTTAGACAAATGCATTACTTGATCTATTGCATTGACCATTTTTTCACATTAAAACGAAATCAATGAAATTGCTAGTTTTTTGAATTACCACTAACTTCGACACTTTTAATGCACTATTTTTTGCACTACATTAATTTTTTATAACACATCATGAATAATGCATTATTTTTGGATTATCACTAAAACATCCCTGCAGGAAATGTCCATAGTAAAATTTTACTGATTCACTATTGACTTTGTCAGCAGTACTACTGACTAATTGTACCCAGGCAATGTTCTGTCCTATAGACATTTAACATGTGCTTGTCATTGAGATTCCACTACTGACCTCGGAACTGTTTACTAACTATAGACTAGGTGGTTCTTATGGGACCATATGGAGACACTGCTACCAGAGATTCACTAATGCATTTTAATGATTCTAGTCAACACATATGAAACTTTTTACCAGCTAAGACAAATAAATTAGATTTTTTATGAAAATTTTTAGTTTTCCATTCAGCCGCATATATTTTCAACACATCAAAATGAGACCACAAAAAATCGTTTTCTAGCTGTCAAAAACTTCTCTTCTCATTAAAGCTAATATAAAAAGTGTAGACGATTTTTTGGCAACGTCACCAAAAAGTCACCAAACTTGTCGACAAAAGTGGTGACTTGGAGACACTTGACCCCTGGCTTTCTTCAGGGATATTATGAATATTTTGTGATGGTTACTATGGTTTTAAAAAACAGAGAGTATGGATAAGAACCTTTTTTCGAACATCATTTCGAAGACAACTAAAACTAGTTGTGAATCATAACACAAAAAAAAATGGTTGAGTTGGGCCGTAACATTGACAACTCAACCTAGTGGAAACATACTATTTTGAAAACTTCTATTAGAACTTCTATAGAGATTGGGTACATTTTATTCGTTGTGGTGGGGGTTGTCTTGTCCCTTATAAATTAAACTAAACACCCGACTTTTTTATAGAATCTAAAGATTTTCTTTATTGTCAAAAATAACTCAATTGCTAGAAATCTAAGACTAAGCTAAATTAATGACTTACCTCGTAGAACTTCGTATAATTTGTAAAGTTGCATTACGATTACTTAATTCCTCATAAACATGTTCATGTGTTGCTGATAACATTTCAATTTCTGGTATATTATCCTCAATACTATGACGACTATTATTAAAGCTTTTTTGATTCATACCCGATTGGGTGAGTAAAGACGGATCTGGACGATAACTAATAGGAATCTAGAGAAAATTTAAGAACAAAAAAAATTTTATTAATATAACTAAAAATATTGTAAGGAAACCCAAGTTGAACAAAATGCAACAACAATAACACATTTATGATAGCAACATTATAATGATAACGATATTCAAATTGGGTTAAACAGAAAACAAATAATAAAATATATAAAATGAAAATAATGAATTGAAAAATACACACATTTGCGGAGCCATTACTAGTATCCATGTTGTAACTAGAAATGCGCTATATATAAAAAAGAAGAGAAAAAAAGCAAAGTAAATACAATTTTATAGCATACAACAATTAACAATAAAAACAAACAACACCATCTGTCTAAGCCAACGCCTATAATCATTTTCTTTTTTACTATAAAGGATTTTCTATACAGAGTTATAAAAAGGAAGTACATTTTATTTTTTTTTTTATGATTACAAAGATCCTTTTTGTAGCATTTAAGCTAAAGATTTTGTGAATATTCAAAGATATTTATTTATTTTTCGCCGAGTTCGTTTAGTTTAAATTTTCAATTACATAATTGTATTTGTAAATTCTCAAATGGTTTTTGAAAGTCTGTACATAAGATAAACGGTTTGTAACTATTCACAAGTGTGTTTGAAGTATACTGACGATTTGGTAAAGCACCAATGAAATGCATATAGACAATGCTTAAACATCAGCAAATAAATTTCATTTAAAATAAAATTAGGACAATATGTCAAATAATAAATTTCTTAAAATTTAGAAAGCATGTAACAATTAAAAAAAAACAAACAAAATTTTGGCTGCAGGGAAGGTTGAACTTACATCATGATGTTTCAAACGATCTCATCATCAGAATGTTTGTATGCCTACATGTCAGTGGCAATCAAGACAGTTACAATCAAGTAGTTGAATTTCATTTACCTGAACAAAGCAAAGGAAATTGCGAATTTAAAAACCATCAAATCAAATCAGCCGAATTAATTAAATGTAAATGATTATCAACTAGTACTTGATTATAGCTGTCGTGATCAGGGTTGTCAGATTTTTTTCGACCTATTTCGCCAAATTGGTTTTAGTTTAGTAGTTTTAGTAGTTTTTTCTTAATATATACTTGATAATAAATTTGTTTTTACATAATACTTTTTTTTAACATACATTTTTATAAAAATTGTTTCTTGTAAATTTTTCTCATCCAAATTCAAAAACCCATTAATGATAATATAAGAAAAGCTACCAAAATATCATATTGTTTTAATTTCTTGCAGACGAGTTTTGGTGGGATTTATTTTTTGAAATACTCTTTAAACAAAGTAGTTTGCCGAATTATACAAATTTTTAACTTCAATTTTATTTAAAAAAATAGCCATAAAAATCGCCAATAAATTTATTTATCGCCAGAAAAATCGCCATGTCGCCAAATCAAAAATTTAGACGCCAAACAAGTTGAAAAATCGCCACGTTTTGCGAGAAATCGCCACATCTGACAGCCCTGGTCGTGATTGATCTAGGCGGATAGGAATTCTGATGATGAGATCGTGGTTTGTGTCGAAACATCATTATATAAGTTCAAGCTTCCGTGCAGCCAAAATTTTCCTTGCCTTTTAAATTCTTATATGTTTTAGAGTTTCTTTCTAAAAAAAAAATAATTTAATTAAAAATTAAGGCCACTATTATGATTCACAACTAAATTTATAGTTGAGTCGTAGTTGTCAAATTCATATCATGGAATACAACTTCATCAAAGCAGTTGTGTCAGTTTTTTATCAGTTGTGTTTTAGTTTTTATTTCGACTATTGTGTTACTTTTAATTACTTTTAAAATTATACTTTTAGGCGCCAATCTATCCCATTTGTCAACCCATATTGTTGCCATACCCATAAAACATAAAATCTCAAGAAAAAATAGTAAGGCCAAAACTAAAAATATTTAAAATATTTTGTGATGGCTACTATGGTTTCAAAAAACAGAGAGTATAGATAAGAACCTTTTTTCGAACATTTTTTCGAAGACAACTAAAATTAGTTGTCAATCATAATACAAAAAAATGGTTGAGTTGGGTCGTAGCATTGACAACTCAACCTAGTTGAGTTGTGAATCATAATAGGAGCCTAAATTGAACGAACTTAAGCCAAAAAATAATTAAATATATTTGGATTAAAAGGACTAAAAATTCATACCTTGACTTAAGAATATTTTATAAGATGAAATACTGATAGTAATGCTGTGCCTGAGAAACTTTTTAAATTTATTTTACAAAAGGACTAGATATGATTTTTAAAGAATTTATGACTAACAGAACGTTAAATTCTACATTTTACACATGGCTTTAATTTAAAAAAATATGTATTATAATTTAGGCATAGAATGCAGAATCTGTATGTACTTCCTTTATTCAAGAATGGATCGATGCAAACAATGTACGTAACTGTATTACACAGTTCACTTACTTGAGTTTGTCTTTGTGCCGCCGAGTGCTGTGTTTGCTTTTGTGGTGATCGCAATTCCAACGAAGTACGTGAACGTGTAGGAGGTTTTGTTATTATTTGCACAGTTATATTTTTATTACGTGCATTCTCTTTATTCACATGTGCCTTATTTTTATTTACAACAATATGTGATGAAGCTGATTTCTTGATAAGCATATTATCATCCAGCTTGTGCAATTCAGTTGTGCTGACAGATGATACTTGCGATAGTTTATTGCGTTGTTGAAATGTGGAAGAAACACTTGTTTTAACACCACCACTCGTTACCTGGGTAGTGCGTTTTGTTATGTGCGATGTTGTTTTTGGTTTAGCTGTCTTCGGAGGCGGGTGAGCAAAGTTGAATGAAGTGGTTGTAGAACTCACCGAATTGCTGACACCATTTGTTGTACCCGTTGAATTGGACGTTTGATGCAAATTTGTATTGACTGGGAAGTCTTCAACCATTTCGGTATTATCATAATTTGTTATAACGGGCGAAAAACTTTCATTGAAATTTATTTCGGAATCTTGATTAAAAGGATCTATAAAACGTTCATATTGATAGATGTCACCACGTTCACCGGGCATTTTCAATGAACTGGGACCATCAAAATTTAATGCTCCTAAACTACTACCACCAAATGTTGAATAGGTCGTGCTTGAAGCTATAGTTGGGAAGTGATAAGGAGTAGATGATAATTTTTTCAATGGGACATTAATACCACCACTATTATTGGCAACCATTGATGTATAGTTTGTATCAAAATCTGTTAAAGTTACATTTATTGAATTGCCACTATGGCCATTGAGAGGATGAGTAGAAACGGACGGCAATGTTGGTGGTTGTATATCTAGATCTATGGCAGATTCATCAACCAATTCTAAGCTAAGATTTGGTGATGAATGACCATCTATGCTCGGGCTGCGAGTATCTTCATTTTCTTCCACCAACCTGGACGGCTTTGTACCACCAATTGAGAGACGCAACTTTTGATTGCCACGCGAAAAACTTTTTCTAGTGGTTGAGTTATGATTAAAAGCAGGCATGGTATTATTTGATGGATTGTAAAATGGAAACACGCGATTAACACTAAGAGCATCAATGCTAACATATTCTTGTTCGAAGGAGCCACATATCTGAAATTAAAAAAGGAAGTATGTATTAATAATTCGGAGAATTCAATTCGTTCCTCCATTTGTAATAAAAAAAACTCGGAAAGTATACTTTATTTAGTTTGAGTTTATAAACTCAATATTGTTTAATATAAAAAATAGATACAATAAATATATCGACCCCTTAACCGCAAGAAAATTGTAACCAACATGATTTTTACGACCATTGGCATTATCTGTCCGTCACATTTTGTTTTTAAAATTTTAACTTTTCTGTAACTACAAAGTGTCGTTTAAAATAAAATTCTCTTTTTCATATATGGCAAAGCGAGTGGCAAAAACCATTATCAAAAGCGAAAAAATGTACACAAAAATTTTTTTCAAATCTACTGAATCTACTCTTGCTGGGAAGATAAGATCTATTTTCATCAGGATCATCACAGAACAAAGTTGAGTCTATTGAGGGATCATGTTTGTAGCTTTGTTAACAAGACTATCGTAGACCACCAATCCTGAGGTCTTGAGTTCGAGACTAGTTTCAGGCAAGCCATCAACTTCATAAATTTTTCTGATGTGCATTGGTGTGTCATTGTGCTGATTGTTGTTGGACTGTGAAAGTGATAAAGGCACAGTACCAGCAGCGATTAGTACTGACACCATCCTTCTTCATCGGTATTATAGCAGAATCGTCGGCGAAGTAAAAGAACTAATAAAAGATTGCTATATAGCTTAAGCAAATGATTGCCACTACTTGACACCAGAGGCGCTGCAACACTGCTCTACAAAATTTAACAAAAACGCGCAATATCAGAATTAAATGAGTTAAGCTTTCTATCTCTCTCACTTCACATTATTAATGAATTAACTGGTACAGACAGAAAACAAGGAATGTAAAATCAACTGGACGCAATTTTGATTGGAAATCATATTAAATTTACAAGAAATAATTTGTCGTTTAAGTTTGTTAGTGTTTATTTGCTTTGTTCATTGCTACAGTTCACTGTTGTGCTTAGTTGTGGGACTTGTTGTTGTTTATTCCTAAATGAGTCGGCTATGTAGACGACAAAAAACCAATTACCAGCGAAAATTTACTGCTGCTGGTTTAAAATTACCATTGTTTCATATTAATTTTAAATGAAAAATTATTAATCTAACCTTAAATCTCTGATTTAACATTTTTCACTTTTAAATGCACTTTGTTATAAACGTTACATACATTTCATTTTAAATCAACATGACTGTTACTTTAATTTCAAATAAGTTTTATATTATATAATTATTTAAATCACGTTGACCTTAAATGAAATTAATTTTACATACGATGGTATTATATATATGCCTTAATTCATAAAAAAAAATTCTGACTTATGAAAGATTAATAAAATAAATTTTCATACAAAAATTTGTTTTATAAGTCTCTTATTAATCAAAAAAGTTTTTGTGAATTAGGTTGTTAGTGTATAGCTAAAGTAAAGTTTAAAGCTGTTATAGCTGCAGTGGTTAGCGAGTGGACTATCATGCAATTGGCACGAGTTCAAATCTTGGCTGGGGCAACCAACTACAATACGAAGTTTTCTGATGCGTATGCTAATACACATCACGTATGTAAGTTAAATAATTAATAAAATAGCTACATTGAAGTCATGTTGTTTCAGCTTGATATATATAACTTTAATTCAATATGATTCTTCGTGTTGTTTCAATACCAAATTCACGTTGTTTCAACTTGAAATAACTTTGATTCAACGTGATTCTTCGTGTTGTTCCAATATCTAATTCAATTATTTTTCGTATTATTTCAATATCAACTTCATTTTGATTTAACTGTACTGGAATTTTAAATCAACTTGAAATATTCAAAAGGATAAATGTGCCTTCAAGATTATTGTAAATCATTTTGATCTAACATGAAACACCTATAAAGCAAAATCACTACCGAAAAATTTTTAATTAACCTGGTTTTCGACGATTTACATTGACATTTTTCTGTGTGTAGGCATTAATTGCCTTAGTGTGCTACTTCTCTATATAAAAAAAGAAAAAAATAAGCCAACGCTGGAAGCGAGTTTATGAGACTTTAAACCATAGATTATACGTAGATATTCAACTGGCGACCTGTCAAAAAAAACATGACAACTCTCCTTCACACGAACAAGCAATGTGTATTCAACTCGCATGAGCGGGGTTATTCAACACACATCGAAGAGCGTAATTTTTGCATTTGAAAATGCTGTAAAATCTATCTTTTTTACACACACAAACAGTTGTATCACTTGATATAATTTTTTTATTTCTTTTGGTATAAATTTTATGTTTCTTCTTGCTGTAATTTAAAAATATTTATTTAATTTTGTTGACATTTGCATGTTGAAATTAATCAATGTTTTGAACCATTTTTTCATTCAGCAGAATTGCATTTTTTATACTATTTGGGATAAATTTGTTTAGTACCAAATAGAATAATTTCAAAAAAGTGTTTAGAAAATTAATCTTTTTTTAGCTCAAATGTATTAAAAATGATTATAAATCATATTTTCATTAATTAATATAATATTAATTTTATATAACAACTAAAAATTCATGTTCAAAATATAAAAAAATTTTTAAATACTATTTGTACAACTATGTATGGTTTTGGTGCTGTGGTGAGTTTTATTTTACACCAATACTAATAAAAAATGTTCTACTAACACATTCTTATACTTAGGTTTTTGACAGTAGACTTAGGTTTTTGAAGTTTTAGTTGACTATCTACGTATAATCTATGCTTTAAACTGCTCTCCTGGAACAAATTTAAAACGATTTAAGCGGTTAAGATATATTAGTCAAGGTAAATCCTATATACTCAATATTAAAGCAATATTTCAAATCATAGCCAAGATAATGCAAAAATAATTCTCCTGTAAATTTAAATTTTTAAGGATTACAATTTTATTGTGGCTAGGATTCGGCCAGCTTGAGTAGAAAATTTATATGAAAAGTACTCAAGTCGACCGTCTGGGTTGTGGAACTAAAGCAAACTTACCAATCTTCTATTAACAATTTTCATATCACCCAAAGCTGTCCAAGCAGATTTTATATGATCAAATTCTCGATCGGGTTCCCAGCCTATTATAGAAATAGCTGCCGCTGTTCCCACAAACAAACACTCTCCATTTTCACTATAAATATATAATAAGATTATAATTCCAAATTAATACAGAACCTTTAATACTGTGTTAAAGTAAATCAGTTATACCTAAAAGTTATGCATTTGATGGGATGCCGATAAAATAAACTTGTCGAATCTGTTTGTGTTATACGAGATTTAGTTTCCAAATCATATATACAAATAGTTCCATCTACACGACCCACAGCCAATAAAAACTCAAATGGATGAAATTGTATGCATGTTATCGCAGCACCAGCTGGTTGATCACAAAATTCCATTATTTGTTTGCTCTTGCGTATATCCCAAATGATGACAGAGCCTTCTGTGCCGGCCGATGCAATCCAAAGGCCATCGGGAGAAAATTTTACGGAGTTTACGTGTGATATATGACCGCGGTATATTTTCATGCAGCTATTTTGATTGCGCACATCCCAAAGTCTGGAAAAATAAAAATAAAATGTCTATTAAATGTTAAATACATATGTATGTAGTTGTAGATTAATAATTCTTGCAAAAAAAAACGACTAAAAACGAAAAATAATTGTGTGTGCAAAATTTCAAAAGAATCGTTTTAATAGAAGTAATTAAAAAGAATACTTTTTTTATTTATTTATTTTTTTAACAAGCACACCCCGGGAAGCGGTTAGCTTGTCTGCGGAAAACATCCAGGGTCTATGGAGGTAATCGAACCCACGACCTCACTACCACTTAGCCACAGACGCTTTGTAGGGGCGTGACGCTGCCCACCTTTCTAATTATAATATCTGTAGGTGATACAAATTAGGGGCAAAAAATTTGTTTTTTTTTCATGAAAAATTAAATTTCTTTCTCATAAAAAATTAAGAAGAACAATTTACATTTTATCATTAATCTGAGAGCTAGGTCAACTAGGAATAAAATAAGCCACAAATCATGAACATCGATGGACAAATGTTGATTTTGTTACCAATTAATTGAAGGAACTCAATTGACAAAAATCGTAAATTTCCATCCATACAAGCAAAATAATATGAAAATCATTCGAAATCGTATTGCCTGAAAGAAAAAAATTATTGTGGCAACAGTCATATTCGTATTGCGGAGGTTTCCTCCGTCGAGAGAGATTGTGCGGCACGGAAGACACTTCCAAACAATACGAATGCAATAGTGCTAGAAGATAAATCTAAGATATCGCTAGACAATCATCAAATAGAAATTTATATGATATCGCCAGAATTCCTTTTAGAGGATAATCTTAATTATATTAGCTTTCAAAACAAAAATGATATCAAATATGCATTGTTTTTGTGATTTTCTTTTAAATGATAATAAAAAGATTTTGTATAAATATCTCCTTAGGAATATATCTTCCAAATGTTTGTAGGAATATATTTAATTTGTGTGTCTGTGTGTGTGCATGTGTGTTGTATGAAAATCGCAGTTTTTGTCAATTAAGTTCCCTCACTTAATTGTGAACAAATCCACAGTAGTCCTAATATATCTAGCTTTCTGATAAATGATAAAAATTAAACATTATTGCCTTCTTAAATTTGTTACGAGTTTTTGAAAACGAAAAGTTTGATTTTGCATGAAAATTTTTCGAAGTTAATTTCTGAATAACTCCGAAAAAGTTGCAAATATTAAAAAAAAATATATATATAAGGATGACCTAAAGGTAATTTCATTCCACATCTTTTGGCGGTTTAATTATTTATATTGGACTAACTGTTTTTGAGTTAAGGTGAATTGTACTTATGCACCTAGTGGACATGTGTCATACCAGTTCAAGAAAAAATAAAAAACCTGTACGTGATAGAAAGAAAACTAAAAACGGATTAGAGTTTAGCGCATTAAACTTTGTACACTTCAAAGGCTCGGAAAATTATTTTTGCAGACCAGTGTAATCATTATTTGCTGTCCCTGCATTTAAGTTTTCTGTGACTTCTATTTTTCGGATTGTTTGACTGAGTTTTCACAAGTGTGTGTAGCGGTCCACAAACTCTGCTTTGGTTCAGACAGATGGAATGAGGGAGAAACAGTTTCAATTTACGATTGTGACATTTTTTAAGACCCAAAAAAGAATTTAATTAATTAAGTTAGCGCTAAAGATTTAAAAAAACGTTTTAACGATTTTGTTTCTCTTCCCCGCAAAATGTTATGCTTATACAGTAATTTAGTCAGGCAACTACGGCCATAGTAGAATAAATCATTTAGGTTTGTGTCTTCGAACAAACAGTAATAGCGTTGCCACTTTCCATAAATCGAAAAAATGTTATTAAAGGAAATAGCAAGAAAAGAGAATGTCAAAGAATATGGTGTTTTGTTTTTCGTCTAGTGTTTATTTTTCATTCGTCAATAACAAGTTGTACTCGTTTGCAGAGAAACGAGTCGATAAAAAAATGTCGGCGGCGGCGGCTTAGCAAAAACATTGTCGGCGGCGGCTAAAAGTCGGCTGGCTTTATTTTTGTTAAAGGAATGCATCAAAACCGTATATTTTAACATTTTTATTTAATAATTAAACTATTTTTTTGAGCTTTAGGTCTTTTATTTTATATTTAAGTTATATTATAGTTTTATTTCTCAATATTTCGTTAACCATCGGTTATCTTCTTCAGGAAAATTTTTATTTGTAATAATTTTTTTTTATTTGTTTTCCATCAAAAAATCAAGAATATTATAATAAATAAAATTTCCTGAAGAAGTTAACCGATGGTTAACGAAATATTGAGAAATAAAACTATAATATAGCTTAAATATAAAATAAACGGCCTAAAGCTCAAAAAATAGCTTAATTATATAAGAAAAAGGTAAAAAAATCAGAAAAAAGATATGTTTATTTAATTTTCAAATTTTATATAGAATTACTCCATATTAATTAAAGAATATTATATTAACGTAATTAAAGGTGTAGTTCAAGATTTTTGTTGTTGTCATTACCGAACAACTGTTTTTTGCCGTAGTTGGATTCAAACGACTCTTTTTTCTGTTATATAAGATCCGGAAGCGGAAAAGATCCGCTCAGATGTAAATACCTCCTTATTATGCTACCACCAGTCCAGACTTTCAGAGTCGTAGACCTATGCTGAAAAATATTTTTTTTATTTTACATATCAAAGCGTCTTTGCCAGGGGGAGTTCTTGACAATTAAAAAGAAAAAAATCGCCAAAAGAAATAAGATCCTAAAACAAATCTACAAAACGAAAAATGGGATATATTTGATATTCGTACGGAACCCTTCGTGTGCGAGCAAAAGTCACACTTTACTCAATTTATTTAAAATATTATTGCTGGGTGTATTCCCATCTTCTAATATCTTCGAAGTATTTTCCCTAATGTTTCGCAATTTTTTGGAACGGATCCATCAGTGCAGCTATGACATGTATTTTATTGATAGGGACACGACTTTTAAAATTTTCTACAGAGAACTGAGAAATCTAAATAGTCAGATCAGAGCAAAGTTGGTTGTCCGAAATCGATGGTGAATATGTGAATGTCTTCATAGCCAGAGTTGCCAAGTGCGCAGATTTATCACAGTTTTATGACATGCAGTCACGACGTTCTTGGTATTTATTATATTAATTTGGTATTTTAAATTATATTTAACATTCGTTTCTAATTAAAAATCTTACATTTATTGTAACATATTTCGATTATAACTTCATCGGCTAACATTTGTGAGCCGAAACAAGCCGGTCAATTCGGCGGCGGCTAGTTTGCCAGAAAATGAACGGCGGCGGCTCAAAGTCGGCTTTTAGCCGATCGACTTGTTTCTCTGGTCGTTTGTCCAACTGCCTTTTGCAATTTCATGTTTTTACTTATCAGTTTACAATTTATCTGCAGGAGCAAATACTAAAAGTTATTTATTAGTGGTCTTGAAAACAATAGAAAATATTGCTTTTACCTTTAGCCAATGAAGCAAATTTAGAAAGTCTGTATGCCGTCACACCCAGTATATTCATTGCAGCACTGATATTTAAGATTTCGTAGAAGATAAAAACCTAATTGTGTTTGTGCCATTTGGAATTATTTCAATTTAAAGGTAAATCAATATGTTTCAAATGTATTTGTTATAAAATTTCATATGTATCATTGATTTTACTACGAAATCTGATCAAATTATTAAAGGCAAAAAGAATAAAGTTCAAAGTGCAAAATAACAAAAGTGAAGGAAAAAATCCAATATTCGTTTCCAGCATGTTCGTTTGCAACATGGAAATAAGTTCACTTTGGATCAAACCTTAATAAAAAAAAGTTGTACATTGAACATTAGGGGATTAACTTTTAATACTAAATTTACACAATGAATATTTCATGGATTTCTCCATGAAACTTTTTTACAGCTTATTGCAAGCGCGGAGAAGCAAATGGAGTGAAGAAATTTTACAAAACCATCCGAAATTTTATTTTCTACAACTTTTTCAGCCCAACTTGTCTATTCTATTAGCAAAAAAAGAAAGTTTCTTTCCACAAATTCATGAAATATTTTATCTTGAAAATGTAATCTTATACAATTGAAACGATTATTTGATTTATTAAACTGTAGTGTCTATCTTTATAGGCCTAATTGTATAAAAAACGTCACCAAAGTGAAATTTATATAGGAAACAAAAACAAAATTACTAACATTTTATAAATTGTTTTTGGCTTTATTACGTGAATACACAACGCAAGTTTTTGGTGCGAAAACTCGAATTTCTTGTAATCGAATCTGTAACCAAAATATTCTGCGTGAACTTAGAAATAAGTTTTAAGTGCGGTACGGAGTTGTGCCTCAATTTCACGTTCCCATAGGAAAATAAATTTTTCAAGCAATTTTGCGATTTCATGAAGGGATGTCACAATAATAAGTGGAGACTTTCTTCTGTCAACTAAAACAAGAATTATTGTTCTGACAATTGTATGGAAACGGAATTTGTTTTTTATTTCGTATTACAACAATATGAATGCATTATCGTCTACCAAAGTTTATAATTTAGTATACATATGTAGACAGACTGTACTTTGATGGATTGTATTAGAGAACTGCACAAGTATACTCGAAAGTACTCGTATGTATGTTTGTATGTATGCATGTATGTTTTTTATATATGTGTGAAGATATCTATGGAATTTGGTCGTGGCTATGAATGTACACACATATACATGCATATACACATACTACGTACATACATAAGAACATACATAAATGCACACACGAAATTCATACGAGTACATTCTACGAACACTTTTGAGTACTCTTTACAGCCCTCTAGCTTATATTCTTGTAGAAAATAATTGAATACATTTGCAAACTTAATTATAATTTCTCATTTGAATTATTTTCAGCTTGTATTATAATACTCAGTTTGATTTTGACTAGCTCAAAGTAAAGAAGAAAAACACCAAAAAAATGACATCTGAACAATTACGTTATGATGGACGGGTTGCCATTGTAACCGGTGCCGGTGCTGGCTTGGGTCGGGAATACGCTTTACTTTTGGCCTCTCGTGGTGCTAAAGTTGTTGTAAACGATTTAGGTGGGGCCCATGATGGCGAAGGTGCTTCCACGCGTGCCGCAGACTTGGTAGTCAATGAAATTAAAGCCAAAGGAGGTGAAGCTGTAGCCAATTACAATTCTGTTGTAGATGGTGATAAAGTTGTTGAAACCGCTATTAAAAATTATGGACGTGTGGACATTGTTATCAATAATGCCGGTATTTTACGAGATCGTAGTATTTTGAAGACCACCGAACAAGATTGGAATCTGGTTCATGATGTCCATTTAAAGGGAAGTTTTAAAGTCACACAAGCTGCTTTCCCTCATATGAAGAAACAAAACTATGGTCGTATTATTATGACCTCGTCCAACTCTGGTATTTATGGCAACTTTGGTCAATCCAATTATTCGGCTGCCAAGATGGGTTTGGTTGGTTTGGCCAATACCGTAGCCATTGAAGGTTCAAAAAATAATATTCATTGTAATGTTATTGTACCTACTGCAGCAAGCCGATTGACTGAGGGTATAATACCCGATTTCTTATTTAATGAATTGAAACCACAATTGATTGCTCCCGTTGTGGCCTATTTGTGTCACGAATCTTGCGAAGATAATGGTCAGTAAAACAAAATACATAATTAAATTGTTTAAAATGTTTCTTTTTTTAATGGTTGTTTAACTTTTAAGGTTCTTATATTGAAAGCGCTGCTGGTTGGGCCACCAAGATCCATATGGTCCGTGGTAAAGGCTGTATTCTTCGCACTTCTATTGAACAAGAAACAATTACACCTGAATATGTCAAGAGCGTGTGGACTAAAGTAACTGATATGAGTAATGCCAAAAAGTTCAATGGCGGTGCCGAAGCAGCTGGTACTTTACTTGAAATTTTGGAAAATCTGAAAGATGGTAAAATTGACGGCATTGAAGATTATTTTAGTTTTTCTTCTAAGGATTTAATTTTGTATGCCCTGGGTATTGGTGCCACCGTCAAGAATGCCACTGACTTAAAATTCTTATACGAAAATGATCCAGATTTCTCAGCTATTCCTTCTTTCTTTGTTATGCCTGGTCTTTTGCTTAGCATGACTTCCAATTTAGTCTCAAGTGCTTTGCCTGATGGCAAAGCTGACCTGACAAATATTTTGCATGGTGAACAATATTTGGAAATATGCGATGATATTCCCACCAGTGGCAAATTAAATACCAATGGAAAAGTTTTTGATGTTATGGACAAGGGTTCCGGTGCTGTGATTGTTACCAACTGTAACTCTTACAATGAAAACGGTCATTTGTTGGTTAAAAATCAAAGTTCTATCTTTGTTGTTGGTGCCGGCAAATTTGGCGGCAAAAAGAATCCCAAGGAGGGTGTTGTGCCGACTATTCCAAATCCCAGTCGTGCTCCCGACGCATCCATTCAATATAAAACTTCTGAAGATCAAGCTGCTTTCTACCGCTTATCTGGTGACTTAAATCCTCTACACATTGATCCCAACTTTGCTGCAATGGCCGGTTTCAAAACACCTATCTTACACGGTCTCTGCTCTTTGGGCTTCTCAGTTCGTGCAGTTTTAGCTAAATACGCCAATAACAACTCCGCACTTTTTAAGGCCGTTAAAGTACGTTTCGCTGCTCCTGTTTTACCTGGACAAACTTTAAAGGTTGATATGTGGAAACAAGGTCAACGTATTCACTTCAAGACTAGCATTGTTGAGACTGGTAAAGATGTAATAACCGGAGCTTATGTTGACCTTAAAACTACAGCTGCTAAGTTGTAAATGTTTTTTAACCGTTTAATATTTCTGTCTATTTTGTTTGAGTTTTGAATTTAATTTGTTAATGTATTTAGATTTAGACTGGTTGGAGATAAATATTTTTCAGTTTAATGCAAAAATTCCTATACATATATTTAAAATAATTAATAAAAGATTATAAACTTTTTTTTTAATAGGGGTATTTTTTTATTTTTTTCTGCTTAAGTTTGTGTGAGATAAGATTTTTTTTAAATCTCTTGCATCGTGTCATGAGGTCCAAAGTATTTAATTTTTAATTATTGACACAACAACTTGGTAAACATTAAGATTTTATATTATATATGGGAAGGTCCAGGCCTTCACAGTTTACTATTGCAACGTATTTTATAAATTTAGTTAAATTTATTTTTTGTAACAATTTGTGTTAGAACATGTTAGTAGAGCTGATAAACTTTAAATTGTATTGGATCATAAATAAGATATATATTATATATTCATACGGTATGGTATGTCCATTAAAACGAAGCTAAAATTTAAAATTTTATGCGAAAAGTTAAAGATAATTTTGTGCCGAACACATGAATCATAAAATAGTTAGAATTCTACAAAGAATTAGAAAGTTATAAGACATCAAGTGAAAAATTTGAACTTGAATTTTAAAATTTCAAACTCCTCTATTCGACACCGTTTAAAAATTGAAAATCGGCGCAGAAATAACGCAGTGAACTTTTTCTGTCCCTGAATTTAAAAAAAATCGTTTTCTATCGATAACTTCCGATTTTGAAGGTGTATTGCAATTTCTTAAAATGCCAAAATGATCTATTCAACTAGACCTAAAAGTCTCACTAAGTCGTTTTTTACGAGTTGTTTTTAACTTGTTATTTTGTAGCAAACAGCGTGCTATTATTTGTACATTTTTCTTAAGAAATTAATAGAAGAAAGCAAAAATAATGTTCCTTTTTCTAACCCCTTTTCCCTATCCACCATATCGAAAAGTTGCTTTGTGGAACATTTATACGAAACTTAGCCGAAATAGTACTTAAGAAAAACTGCTTAATTAAATAAAAAATATACTCTGCGTTTTAAAATCATTTTCTATTTAATGGTACAAGAGTTTAGTGGTGTCAACTTATTTTTAACCAGAAGCAAATATGCACAATCAAATAAATGTACATATGTATGTGTGTATGTACTTATGAATGTATGTATAAATTTGTTCACCAAATAATGTTTAAACTCTACATTATTTGGTAATGAAGCTTTTATAATGAGCAGTAAAATTTAAATCTATTAAAAATGTGAAAACACAATAAAAACGTTATTAAACAAGCAGAAATTTTAGAAAACGTATCATAGTGCACAGAACGATGTTTGTACATACATACAATATATACCCTACAGATAATATTGGGCTGCGTGGCCCATTTTAGATGAAATGGAGTAGTTACAACATGGTCCTATCTAATGCAGTCATGGACCATGTCATTCGCAAACAATAGCTTCTAGTTAACCGACACTTGAGTGCTCCATCGAATAGAAACATAGAATAGTTTTAAGACTAGTCCGATGTAATGCAGACATGGACAATGTCATTTGTAAAGAAGAGTTTGCAGTTAAACGACAAGTGCTCATGTTTTAACAATTCCAACACGAACACTTGAGTGCTCCATCAAGTGGTGACATAGATTAGGTTTAAAACTACTCCGATGTCGTGCAAAGTTGGGTTATATGGTCCAGTTCTAGGACATCGTAATGTTAAATCGACCATGTTTTCTTCATATATTTGGGTTACCTTTGAACTAGTCCTAGTCCCCTATGGAGTATACTTTGCATGCGTGTATGGGCTAGCGGCTTTATCTGCAGGGTAGCACCTACATACATATGTATTTTCGAATTTGCGAATTTCTTTTTCTAATAGCATTAAAACGTTGCATTTCATTCTTAGATACATGAGAAAAATAATGAAAATATATTGGGACCTACTTTTAGCCCTCAAATCGTTCAATTTGTGAAACACCATATCGCTACCTCAAAATACGGATGCCGTATATCAAAATTTTCGATTTTAGGATTTCTATGTATTCATAATAAAATTCGTACGCTCTTTCTAATGGTATTATCAGTTTCTTTCCAAGTCTTATATTTTCGCAGATGTGCAGTATGCATTATATCGTACGTCACAAAATTATACATATTATTTTTTTTTTATTAATTAATAAGCGTGTTTAATAGATGTCCATTGGTTTCCATTGGTTTCCATAAAGTTTTTTTAAGATTTTATCATAAAATGTCCAATTTTACTTTAGCAGATTAAATGCTTCCAGTATATTTATTGTCGTATGTTCAAAGAAGAAATTTACAAGTTGATAAAAAAATTTGACATACGACAAATGTATTCTGAAGCAAAAGGCTAGTAACGCCTTTGACTCATGCTGATGAAAACAAAAGCCTTAGGTTATATTCACTACAAAATTGGAGTGAATCCTTTGGGCCATTTTAAAGATATTTGATGTTAAACATTAAAAAGCGTCTCCTGAAAAGTTAAGTTTTGCTACATACGACATCCCCATTTTGAGGTAACGATATGATTCAACATTAAAAAATTTGTTATAGTTGTAACTGATTACATACACTCAAAATATCCTCTATTTTTATACATAAAAGGTCAGATTTCAGGCAAACTTAAGGTGCAGTTATGAGGTCAATTTTTTAATTATTGGAGAGAAAAAAATTTTACACTGTTGAATAGATATCTCTTCTCTATTCTTTCAGCTAACGCAACGATTGTGTCGATCGGATAAAAATGTATTGAATAGTTAGTTACAGGCCTTAAAAGTTTAAAAAAGTATATTTTTAGATGTGTGTGAAGATAAATTTAAATTTAACTAGCGGAGACAAAACCCCAAATTTTTAGCGCAGACATTTCTGCACTTAACAGAGCACTGTTACCCTACGTTTAGACGTGCAAGTACTTGCATGCAAGTTCTGTGTACGTATTATCAACGAAAATTTCGAAAAAAAAATGCCCAACTGTCTTGCAAGTTGCTTGAATGTTTACACGGGCAGGTGAAAGTTCATTTTAAAAATGTCGGCGAGAGCAGAACAACTAAAAAAAATTTCTTTATTATTGATATAATTTGCTGTTCATATCCCATAATTCATAAAGACCTAGATGTGACAGTGTTTTCTAAACATGTGACAAACTACATAAAAAGACTTGATTTGCACCCAAATCCCCTAGCCCGAAACATCATTAACTTTAGAGGCCACACTCGGCTGAGAAGGAGGGACACTCTTGCTCTCAGCCGAACACGAGAGACGTAAACAACCAAACAACCAACCACTGAAACAAATATTTTTGTCTGGCACTGGCTGGACTTTGAAATTAAAATTTTAGAGTTAAGATTTGATTACTTATTGTTAGTTTAATTTTATTGAAGATACAATAAATAAATACATATAACCGAAAAAAAAATATCCCATAAAATGGGATAGGAACGGTATAAATTTATTAACTTTATAATATTTTCTTGACTTAATTTTGGCTCCATTTTTGATTTTGGTTACTTTTTAATGCAGAGTTGCCAATAATACAAAAATATTTCATTTTAAGGGAACCAGATAACATTGAATTTTATTCGTATTTTTTCTACGATATTTAAGTTTTAAAACTTCATTAACTGCTTGATTTACATATCGCACCTGTTCATCAAAAGTAACACAACTCAAAAATTCTATTTTCCACTTTTTTGAAGGAAACAGTGTATGATTACCATATCTAACCACTGTAAAAGTTTTGGTATTGTATTATTTTATTGAAATATTATTGAGTTTCCTTTACAACGGTATATTTGTTTATAACAATAATTCCATTTATTGGCGCAATTAGTTTTTTTCCTCTACTGAAAACTTGTAAATTTTGAGTTGTGTTACTTTTGATGAACAGGTGCGATATGTATATTTAAGGAAAATAATATTAAATTAACTTTTAAATTGATTTAAAATCAGTAAAAATACAATAACATTATATTGCAACACAGTTAATGTATACTAAACTGTTGGTAGGGTAATACTGTTATTTAACTTGTCATTTTACTTGTTGCAAGTGTCAAAAAATCACTGTATTGTAAAATCCCTTGCAAGTGAGCTGCAAGTTGGCTGCAAGTGCGAAAAGTGTAAGTGTATTAGTAAAAAAGTAAGACTGTATTGAGTTTTTCGAACTTGCACCTGCACGTGTAAACGCTAAGTTAAGCACTTAACAGCTAATGTAAAATTTTATGAACTTTCTTCAGGAAGCTAAATCTAGTGGACATTATGGAAAAATGATATGCAGGGATATCCCACTATACACAAATTATGCTTCAGGTAGTGCCCTAACATGCAGAAAAGGTGACGTTTCCAAATTCATTTTGGAACATTGGCAAAATGCATTTTAAAAATTTTATTTTATAAAGATTTCTTGAGAGGATTATTGGTCATTATGGAAAAATGAAGATATGTAGGGATATTCCACTATACACAAATGAAGCTTCAGGAAGAAAAATGTTCATGATGTGGTCATATTTTTCTACTTGTATTTGGTTCATCATGCCGCATATATATGTAGTTTAATCAAACTCCAACCGCAAGTCGAGACGGGAAGGCGTGGTACAAGGGGCGTGAATTTGTTTGAGAGTAATTTTTCGTCAAGCCTTTACTTTTTGGGGGGATGAGACCAAAACTATTAGCACTTTAAAAAATAAGGGACCCTTAATGTACATTTCTGTATTTAAAACATAAAAATGAACTTTGTATAGAGTAGAAGCTGATGATGAAATTTAAGACAAATACGAGTATGTAACTGTGCAGTAGTAAATATGTTATGTGGATAAGTTGGAACTATTATTTGTTAAATTAATTTGGATATGGTGTTTTGGTAATAAGTACGAGTAGCACCAGCAACAAATATGTATGTACATAACAAAATAAATTATGTATGTTAATATGTAACTAAAATAATGAAATGCAGTTCACACTTTTATAAAGCTCCAAAATAATTAATTGTGTTTCTAATTATAAGACAACAAGAGAACAACAACAATTAATTTAACTGATCGTGACATAGGTGTCGTTTTTTTCTCTTTTTTTTAATACAAATATTCACATAATAAATTTCCCTTTTAGGTAAAAAATTATACGACCAAGAAAAGTTGTCACTTTAAAAAACAACTGGAAGTATAATTAGTTAAAAACAATAAACGAAATAAATTGTAACTTAACTTTTATTGTATGAAATTACGACTAATCTAAGCATAGAAAAACTATAAATTTATATTTCAAAGCCTCCTAAACGTTATTTCATAATAAGTCTGCCTATCTACTGAATTTCTTGCTTTGGCCATTTCTTAGCGTAATTGTTAGTTAACAAATAGTTTGTATTAGGGCTGAAAATTGTTTAGGCTATGATTCAATTATAATTTTGATAAGTATGTACCTATTGTCATTTTACTATTTGTTTGTATTCGTTTTTTATCTTTTCTCTGTCTAAATGTCTTTTTTATTGTTTGTTGTTTGCTTTCTTGATAGAATTATTTCATTCATTAAGTATGTGTGATTTTATTTAGCTTTTTTATAATTGTTGTTATTTTTTTATATATACGTGATTCTCATTTCCAACACTTTTTTCGTGTCCGTTGAAGGTATAGTAAAATATTTCATAAAATAAACGCGTGAATTTTAAAATGAAAACTGCTTCAGCATGATTTAATATATTGTAAATAAATGTACATAAGTTTTGTTTATGTGCTAAAAACGAAAAACAAAAAAAATCCTTATTTCATGGTGTTGATTGTCCACATTAAGAAGCTATACATTTTTTTCAAAAACGAAATTAAATTTATAACGGTTTTAGAATATTTGCATTTGGTTCTCTTATTTCATACATCAAATTTTTGAAAAATATTAGAAATTGTATTTTTTTTGTATAAATGAAGCTCTTTTTGTTTTAAATTGTTGTTGTCCGCAGTCATGTGTATTGAGCGTTACGAGTTTTTAGTACGCTTCATTACTCAGTTTAATTATTAAATTTGCATTAACAACAAACACTAAAATAACAGCGTGTAGCTTTGTACTTCTAAATATTTAAAACTTTTGTGAACTTTGTTAAATAGTATGATATTGGAAAACGTTTCATCACTCAATCATCGTTTGTATCCAAAAAAAATGTATTGAGTGTTAACCACCTTTTTTAATATTATTGACATTTTTTAGTGAATACCTAAGGAGGTTATGTTAAAATTAGGGATGTAACGATACGCCGTTTTGCCGATCCGATACCGATACCGATATTTAAAAATAAATATCGCCGATACCGATTCCGATACCGATACGAATATTGAAATTGAGTTCAAGTTTAGATTAACAAAACTCAAGTGTAATTTTTTTATTATGCAAAATTACATTATAAGAGAGAATATTTAAAATTGATAAAACATTGGAAATAATTTTTAAGGAGCTACATTTTCTTTGCTTCCAAAAAATTTATGTTAAAAATATGCAGATAATTATTAGAAAAGCAAGAAAAATTTTTAATTCCTTTATAATTTAAAAAAATACTCGCCATGCTTTTTAAAAAATTGATTTTTTAAAGGACATTTATTATTATTAAAAGACTTCTAAGTTTATATTTATTCACTTAAATTTACATGAAAATGCAGTTCTGAGTTTTAATTCGCATAAAAAAAAATTTTGAAAATGGGTAATTTTTTATCCTTTTTCCTTGACGATTGGTAATCGAAAAACAGAACCTCTTGCAATGGCAAGGATATGTAAAACTAATTAGAAATTATCCAAATTTGCAATAATTCCAGATCGCGAATTCTACATTTTCATGACTTCTTTGGAATAAGATTTAAAAAACAACGACTTGAATTTGAATTCATGATAAAATTAACAAAAAATAAATAATTTTTTTTACAAAATAACAGCATAAAATGTTATTAATTTTTAAAATTGATATTAATAAGATTTAAAAGATAACGAAGTGAATTTAATTCATGGTAAAATCGAACCAAAATAAATTACTTGTTAAAAAAAACTCTGAAAATTTTTTTTAAAGTATCGTCGTATCGACAGTAAAATATCGCCGATACCGATGTATCGGAAAATCTGAAGTATCGCCGATATATCGGTATCGGTATCGGTATTCGTTACATCCCTAGTTAAAATACATCGAAGATTATATACATCTGAATTTTATTGAGCTCAAAATAAGGTATGTGTTCTGAAAAAAATATTGAATTCGTATACAAATGTATTGAGCGTTACTTAAAAAATAATTAAAAATAATTTATCTATAAAATACATCGAAGATTATATACATCTGAATTTTATTGAGCTCAAAATAAGGTATGTGTTCTGAAAAAAATATTGAATTCGTATACAAATGTATTGAGCGTTACTTAAAAAAATAATTTAAAATAATTTATCTATAAAAATTTTAGGACGTTAAAAAAGTTAACTGCAGCTGAAGGGTAGAAACGATTTAAGGAAAATTTTCTGTTTACAAATTTTGCTTCTTTCTCATTGTGGATTGTTATATTTTAGAAGAATGTATTAGGTTGGTCGTATTTTGCTACAGAAAAAAATATTTGAAATTGACATAACTTTTGACGTTGTTGGTCGATTTTATTAAAATAAGTCTTATTTGAAAGAAGAGTTAGCCTACTTTTTGCTTATGTATAAATGTTTGTAAAGAATCATTTTAAAACATAAAATTTTTATATTTTTCCGTGTGAAGCCAAGTTAAATTGAAAAAGTTGCTATAACTTTTAATTGCGTCCTGCGATTATTATAATTTTTTGTGCCTAGAGAATAGATGTATAGTGCATTCAAAGCCTATACTAAATTTTGTGGTGTACTTTTTCGCAAAAATCATTCACAGAACACCCGCGATGGCGAATGTAACGCTCAATACACAAAAAATTTCAAAAAATCGAAAAATATAATTTTATTTTAGGAACCATAGAATGAGGCAAAAACTATAATAAAAATCCTATCTTCTCATATATATTAGTTACATTGGTAATAAAAATAAAAACACAATATGTACGTTTGGAATGAGAATGATCCATATAAATAAATTTAAAGGAAAATTTGCATAAATTCAATTTTGTTGTTTTTGTTTAACAACAAACTAGGTTAATTTATGCCATATACTTGGCTTTTATGCCATATGCTTTTTAAAAAAGCAACAAAAATAAAACACACAAAAATAACAGAAACAGAAAATTACTAGAAAGATATTAACAAAAAGTTTTACAAATATTAGTATAGTAATAGAAACAGGTTTTATTGTGTTCTAATTATAACTTTCTTTGTTGTTCTTTAACAACAACAACAACAACAAAATCATATTTATCATATATTCCCTTTATGGTCAAATTATTTGTAACAACATGCTTCCGGTTTAATAAAAACTCAATACATTTCTAAAAAAAATAATAAAACGCAAAATAAAGATAGAAAATAACTTTCGCAAATATTTATGTTTCTAATAAAAATTTTGTATTATTCTTATTCTAACTTATCGGTCTTACTAGATTGAAATCTAACAAAATTAATTCCAATATTATATTTCCTAAAATAACATTTGCAACACTAATACGTAAATAGTTGTGAACCGGAGTTCATTCAAATCTTGGCTGGGGACAGGCATATACAACAAAAATGTTTCTGATATGTATGCTAATACATATAGCTGCGCCCTCCTTAGCAGGTTATTAAGTAAAATAATTAATAAAATTGCTACATTAAATTCATGTTGGTTCAACTTGAAATAACTTTGATTCAAGATGATTCTTCGTATTATTTCAGTAGCAAATTCACGTTGTTTCAAATTGAAATAACTTCGATTCAACGTGATTCTTCGTATTATTTCAGTATAAACATCATTTTGCTCTAACTATACTAGAATATCCGATCAACATGAAATGTAGGCCCCTATTATGATTCACAACTAAACTGATAGTTGAGTCGTAGTTGTCAAATTCTTATTAGCCTGAAGACATACCGCAGAAGACAAAACGTTTTTGTCTTTTCAGTCAAACACACTCGTATGATTATAACGCACACCAAAAAAAAAATTTGGTGTATTCCTGCAGACAAAGTAACTGGTATGTAGTTGGAACTATACTAGTTGCTTTTTGCTTCAGACTAGTTGCCTATCTATCCTTTTTTCATTATCGAACTATCAATTTTAACATTACGTTGTCATAGGAGACCAACTAGTTCGTTTGTATACAGTTATATCCCAGTTGGAATCCTAGTTATGGTTTTTTATTAAGAATTTTGCAACTCTTAAAAAAACTTTGGCTCAACCGGGGTACGAACACACATTCCTCATACTTTAAGGCAAGTACTCTACCCACTGAGCCACAATCTACTTATTTTTTTTTAATAGCTAAAAATATGTTTTATATTAAAATTTTGTCCTTGTTTGACTAGTATCGTTACTAGTCTCGATACAACTAGTAATATGATTGTCTTTTTTTACTAGTATCATTACTAGTATCGATACAACTAGTAATATGATTGCTCTTTTTTGACCAGTAACGTTACTAGTCTTGTTACAACTAGTAATATGACTGTCGTTTTTTTTACTAGTATCATTACAACTAGTAATATGACTGTCCCAAAGCGTTACTAGTTGTAATTTTAGCTGCTGGGATGTTGTCTCATAAGAACTAATGCACTGTTTTCGTATTAGTCAAAAAAAAACAGTTTTGTCTTATGTTGGTGTGGGTTCAGCCTTATGGGTTACAACTCAACTCAACTTCCATCAAAGTGAGACAACCGCTTTTTATCAGCTGTGTTTTGGTTTTTATTTCGACACAATACTTTTGCTTACTTTTAAAATTGTGATTTTGCAGTGTGCATCATTATTTCAGACGCCAATCTATCTCATTTGTCAACCAATATTGTTGCGATATCTATAAAATATAAAATCTCAAGAAAAAATAGTAAGGCCAAAACTAAAAATATTTAAAATATTTTATGATGGCTACTATGGGTTCAAAAAACAGAGAGCATGGATAAGAACCTTTTTTCGAACATTATTTCGAAGACAACTAAAATTGGTTGTGAATCATAATACAAAAAAAAAATGCTTCAGTTTGGTCGTAACATTAACAACTCAACAGAGTTGAGTGGTGGTGAATCATAATAGATGCCGTAGTTATTTCAAAAGGAAAAATGTTCTTTGAGGGTTATTGTAAAATCGTGTTAACATCAAATACCTATGAAGTAAAATCACTACCGAAAATTTTTAAACTAACCTTGTTTTCGACGATCTTATCATGAAAATTTTCTGTTTCCTGCTTTCGGTCAGACAACGTACTGAAAATAATGTTATTGGTTTATAAGTGTATGTAACTTTTGGTCTGTGCAAGTACAGGGTGTTTTTTTTAGAGGTATAGAACTTCGAATTGAAATAAAACACAAGAAAATCGTTTTAATGTCCATTAATTTGGCTTTATTGGAAGGATAATTTTATGCCATTAATGTTTAAATATGATTTCGGGCATGTGGCCGCCGCGGCTGGCTCGAATAAAGCCAATTCTACAGGTCCAATTTTCAACCACTTTTTCGAGCATATGGGGCCGTATGTTGGCTTCCAAGTCCCCTAACGTTTCTGGTTTGTTGGCGTAGACGAGCGACTTCACATATCCCCAAAGAAAATAATCCAATGGTGTCAAATCACACGATCTTGGTGGCCAATTGACAGGTCCATTCTGCGAAATTATGCGGTCATCGAATGTTTCCTTCAATAAATCGATTGTAACGTGCGCTGTGTGGCATGTAGCGCCGTCTTGTTGGAACCACAACTCATGCACATTCATGCCATCCAATTCGGGAACAAAATAGTCGGTTATCATGGCTCTATACCGGTCTCCATTAACGGTAACTGACTCTCCAGCACTATTTCGGAAGAAGTATGGCCCAATGACTCCACCAGCCCATAGAGCACACCAAACAGTCAGTTTTTGTGGATGTAATGGCGTCTCAAGGGTCTCATGTGGATTCTCTTCACTCCAAATGCGGCAATTTTGCTTGTTGACGTAGCCATTCAACCAAAAATGAGCCTCATCACTGAACAAAATTTTGCGATTTTGCTTGCGGTAAACTTCGCGAACTGAACCATTATTTTCGAAATAAATTTGCACGATTTGCAAGCGTTGTTCTTTTGTCAACCTGTTCATGATGAAATGGCAAACCAAACTAAATATTAATCACTTGACAGCTGACAAAATGGCCGCCAGTTAAAAAAGTGATGCCAACTTAAAGTTCTATACCTCAATAAAAAACACCCAATATCTGTTAAATATTCTTTGCAAATTCTGAGTCGATTGTTTCAGGAAACTCTAAAATGTTTTTGAACAATTTCGGGAAATCAATCGATTTAAATCGGCGCCGATTCAAAAACAAATTCTGCTGAAAGATGACTTATTTACGTTTTTTATTGTTTTGTATCGAAAAAAAATATTCGATTAAAATATTATAAGCCTTGAAAACATTAAAAGGGATAAATAATTTAAAAGGGGTAATAAATTTGTTTTTGAAATCGGCACCGATTTCAAATCGAACGATTTCCATCACATACCACAATGTTGTATTGTCAGTTAACTAAAGTACAAGTACATATTACGAAAATAATATAACAAATAACATTTTTATTTTAAATCAGTTAAACGATTCGAAGAATTCTTTTTTAAATGCAGTTGTATTGTATTAGTAAAAATAGAGGCCAAATACCAGCCGGTCCAAATTCTTTGCTTTTTTGTGTGTAAATAAAAAATGTAAATGAAATAAAAACAAATTAACTCAATATTATAAATTTTGAGACAAAAAAAATGTTTTAAATAGCAATTTAATATATATGACACCCCTCATCTAATACTTTAAAAAAATTCAATTATACACCTCCATTTCAAAAAGTTTTAAATAGAGAATAAGTAAAAAAGTCTTGATTAAAAGCAGATATCAAAAGAATTATTTCTTTTTGTATTAATTTTGGGTTTCAATAAAAAGAATCCATTATTTCTACTCTACATACTGTCAAATTATACGAAATGGGTTTTAACCAGCTTCGTCTATAACGAACAGAATCTCCCAATCCCGCCGAGCTCGTTACAATCGAGCCTCACAGTACTTCGCATACGTCATTGACGCCTTAACTGGGGGTATCCATTAGCCATGAACTTGGTATGAGCATCATATCGGACACCGCATATGCCTAATGTCCATACTTCGTCCATGCTCAGACATCGATGCCCGAACCATTTTCAATAGAAAGAAAATAGATTGCACAAAATAAGTAAATATGCCATCTCTATTTGATAAGGCAGAACATGAATATCGCACGTGTACGCCACAGCAAAGAAGTTGATGAATATCAATGAATAAAAATAAACAAAGTTATTTAAATTTCTATTTAACTTCTATTTGGATTAAATTATTCATAGCTCAATTGTTAAATCTCTAAAGGCACTTAGCTAAAAAAGAATGTATACTGTTCAAAAAAGCTGGACAGAAATAAACATTTACAAAAAAATCCCAGCATTTGAAAAAATCGATGATATTTCATGCTAGTAATGACAGAAATCAAAAAGCTTACACAGAAAAAACTAAATTTTATTTTCTGTAAGGGAATTCAATGAAATAGTAAATATTTTGTCTATGAACGGACCTACAAACGAATTTGTAAATATAGACAAAAATACCTCAACAATTTCATTGAAAAAAAACTTGTTTTTTTTCAGTGAACAAATTGTTTAAATCTATAAAACAATTTGTCTCAAAATATTAACAAATTGTAGACAAAACAATTTACTAAATCAAACAAAAATATTTACTGGATTTTCTGAAAAATATCACACAATATTTCTGTCTGAATTTAATAAACAATTAGTCTAAAAATTCTAACAATTATTAAGCAAAATAATTTACTTAATCAAACAATAATACAAACAAAATGTATGTCTGTGTCATCATCCATTAGGCATTTATGAGATTTCACTTTGTTAAATGTGTTCAAGTCTGAATGTTTATCTAAATACTCTAAAAAAATGAATGAGAATTGACGCAACGACATTAACTAATCGATTCACTCAAAAATCTTTTGTAAAAAAAACTTGGTACAATTGCATTCCTCTTGCTATGATTGTTGTTGTTGTTATTTGTGTGTATGTCGTCACCGCAGTGGTTTTTTACGACACAGTTTTTATTGTTGTTTTTGGTGTTTGCGTTCTAAATAAAAGTCAAACAAACAATTCATAGATTATGGACAGAACATTTACTGAAAATTAAATTTATTTTTAGACAAACTTTTGTTTGAAAATTTTTTGGTGATAATTTTTTCTGTGTTAAATAAGATTCCGTTTTGACAGAACACTCCACTCGTCAGTGTTAAACCATGTAGGTTCGAGCCCAGATCCCGGATCTGGTGGTAGATACTAGATTGAGATACCTAATCAGGTCACCTAGACCAATTTCTGATAGCTCTGATAGGTCGTCTAGTATATTGCTGCCCAAGAATTGGTGTCTCGAGAGGTGCAAGGCCAGGCACTCGCAAAGAAATTGAGAAACTGTTTCTTCTTGACTTTGATCCCGGCAGCCACGGCAGAATGCATTATAGGAAAGGCCTATCCTACTAGCGTGTCTGCCTATCGCCCAGTGCCCCGTCATTACTGCGACGAGCCTCGAGATGTCCCTACGGTTTCTGTTACGTTAGTTGTGTTGTGCGCTTATCGTTGTAGCAAGGCCACCTTAGGCCACCTTAGTTAAAAAAGTGATGCCAACTTAAAGTTCTATACCTCAATAAAAAACACCCAATATCTGTTAAATATTCTTTGCAAATTCTGAGTCGATTGTTTCAGGAAACTCTAAAATGTTTTTGAACAATTTCGGGAAATCAATCGATTTAAATCGGCGCCGATTCAAAAACAAATTCTGCTGAAAGATGACTTATTTACGTTTTTTATTGTTTTGTATCGAAAAAAAATATTCGATTAAAATATTATAAGCCTTGAAAACATTAAAAGGGATAAATAATTTAAAAGGGGTAATAAATTTGTTTTTGAAATCGGCACCGATTTCAAATCGAACGATTTCCATCACATACAACAATGTTGTATTGTCAGTTAACTAAAGTACAAGTACATATTACGAAAATAATATAACAAATAACATTTTTATTTTAAATCAGTTAAACGATTCGAAGAATTCTTTTTTAAATGCAGTTGTATTGTATTAGTAAAAATAGAGGCCAAATACCAGCCGGTCCAAATTCTTTGCTTTTTTGTGTGTAAATAAAAAATGTAAATGAAATAAAAACAAATTAACTCAATATTATAAATTTTGAGACAAAAAAAATGTTTTAAATAGCAATTTAATATATATGACACCCCTCATCTAATACTTTAAAAAAATTCAATTATACACCTCCATTTCAAAAAGTTTTAAATAGAGAATAAGTAAAAAAGTCTTGATTAAAAGCAGATATCAAAAGAATTATTTCTTTTTGTATTAATTTTGGGTTTCAATAAAAAGAATCCATTATTTCTACTCTACATACTGTCAAATTATACGAAATGGGTTTTAACCAGCTTCGTCTATAACGAACAGAATCTCCCAATCCCGCCGAGCTCGTTACAATCGAGCCTCACAGTACTTCGCATACGTCATTGACGCCTTAACTGGGGGTATCCATTAGCCATGAACTTGGTATGAGCATCATATCGGACACCGCATATGCCTAATGTCCATACTTCGTCCATGCTCAGACATCGATGCCCGAACCATTTTCAATAGAAAGAAAATAGATTGCACAAAATAAGTAAATATGCCATCTCTATTTGATAAGGCAGAACATGAATATCGCACGTGTACGCCACAGCAAAGAAGTTGATGAATATCAATGAATAAAAATAAACAAAGTTATTTAAATTTCTATTTAACTTCTATTTGGATTAAATTATTCATAGCTCAATTGTTAAATCTCTAAAGGCACTTAGCTAAAAAAGAATGTATACTGTTCAAAAAAGCTGGACAGAAATAAACATTTACAAAAAAATCCCAGCATTTGAAAAAATCGATGATATTTCATGCTAGTAATGACAGAAATCAAAAAGCTTACACAGAAAAAACTAAATTTTATTTTCTGTAAGGGAATTCAATGAAATAGTAAATATTTTGTCTATGAACGGACCTACAAACGAATTTGTAAATATAGACAAAAATACCTCAACAATTTCATTGAAAAAAAACTTGTTTTTTTTCAGTGAACAAATTGTTTAAATCTATAAAACAATTTGTCTCAAAATATTAACAAATTGTAGACAAAACAATTTACTAAATCAAACAAAAATATTTACTGGATTTTCTGAAAAATATCACACAATATTTCTGTCTGAATTTAATAAACAATTAGTCTAAAAATTCTAACAATTATTAAGCAAAATAATTTACTTAATCAAACAATAATACAAACAAAATGTATGTCTGTGTCATCATCCATTAGGCATTTATGAGATTTCACTTTGTTAAATGTGTTCAAGTCTGAATGTTTATCTAAATACTCTAAAAAAATGAATGAGAATTGACGCAACGACATTAACTAATCGATTCACTCAAAAATCTTTTGTAAAAAAAACTTGGTACAATTGCATTCCTCTTGCTATGATTGTTGTTGTTGTTATTTGTGTGTATGTCGTCACCGCGGTGGTTTTTTACGACACAGTTTTTATTGTTGTTTTTGGTGTTTGCGTTCTAAATAAAAGTCAAACAAACAATTCATAGATTATGGACAGAACATTTACTGAAAATTAAATTTATTTTTAGACAAACTTTTGTTTGAAAATTTTTTGGTGATAATTTTTTCTGTGTTAAATAAGATTCCGTTTTGACAGAACACTCCACTCGTCAGTGTTAAACCATGTAGGTTCGAGCCCAGATCCCGGATCTGGTGGTAGATACTAGATTGAGATACCTAATCAGGTCACCTAGACCAATTTCTGATAGCTCTGATAGGTCGTCTAGTATATTGCTGCCCAAGAATTGGTGTCTCGAGAGGTGCAAGGCCAGGCACTCGCAAAGAAATTGAGAAACTGTTTCTTCTTGACTTTGATCCCGGCAGCCACGGCAGAATGCATTATAGGAAAGGCCTATCCTACTAGCGTGTCTGCCTATCGCCCAGTGCCCCGTCATTACTGCGACGAGCCTCGAGATGTCCCTACGGTTTCTGTTACGTTAGTTGTGTTGTGCGCTTATCGTTGTAGCAAGGCCACCTTAGGGCTAGGCCACACGGGCGTTTTTAAAACGCACGTTTCTGCTTTTTTGCATTAAATTCGAAGTTTTAAAATTTTGAGAACCCTCAAATTTAATATAAAAAAGCAGAAATGCGCGACCTGTCTTCAGCTTTATGCCGATAATGTTTAAAAATATGGTGCAGTCGTCCATAGCAGAACCAGAACTGGCCAGCTCATCCGCCTGTTCATTGCCAAGAAAGTTGCTAGGTGCGGGAACCCACATAATCTGGATAGCACATCCTTGCACTGGCTAACTGACCTTAGATACAGAAGTGCCGCCTGACTGTCGACGAAGATGCCGACTCTGCCCCCTGAACACTCCTGTCAATTAATACTCGCCCGCCTCCTTTATATCCAAAATTTCAGCCTGAGATACACTGGCTTTGTTGGGAAGTCGAAAGGAGAGTCTTACCTCAAAGTCATTCGATATTAATCCAGAGCCTACACCGCAGATCATTTTTGATGTTACCTATCTTCCACTCCCGTCAGGATGGAATAAGAACTTTGAAAGTGCTATCGAAGTCCACATGAGATATCATGTAATCAGAGGGCTTCCTCAGTGTCGGTGGTAGTTGATCTAAGATTCTAGCATGACCATAAGTCCTTTATCTCCACCTCCCAGATGCCGCTAGCCTCGCCACACTGCTCGAGGATACAGCCAATACATGAAGGTCAATCGGAGTTACGTTTAGTATAGCATTCAGATCCTCTGAAGGACTATTACGTAAACAACCTTTAATCCTGATGCAAGTAGATCTCTGTATTGTGTATAGTTGGTCTACCCCCGTTTTATAGTTCCGAATTTCGAATATATATTTTATTTACTGCCTATTTATCGATGTCGAAGAGACATTTTTCATTCTTACAATTGCATTTGAAACAAATACAAAATTTTAGAATTTGTTTTTATTTTTGTTGTAAATGAAATTGTAAGAATGAAAAAGTTCCTTCGGCATCGATAAACTCAAAGAAGTAGTGTCTATTATAAATTTAAAAATAAAAGAAATAACTTGTTATAACTACTGGCAAAATATTTGTAGTTTGTTGTTGCTATTATTGGATATTTAGCATTCAGTTCATATTAATTCCAAAGTTTAAAATACAAACACACACTTGAGTGAATATCTCAGCGCACATAAATAGTCTGTGATGCAACCCACGATCATCTGTTATAAAATATATGATTTAGATACCTCAATTAAAATATTCAGCAAAATCTATTTGGTTTCACATCTTGTCTTTGGTGTTTGTTTACAGATTGGCTTATTTTTTTACGAGTTTCTTTCAAAGTTGGTTTTATTTCGATTTCCTAACAGCTGGTCGGTCGTCACAAGTTTTCTTTCGAAGCGAATATATTACCTTATTTTTCTGATTCAGTATTTTATTTATTTTTGCGTAAAGTTTACTTACTAATTTATTGCCTCAATCTTCTTCTCATTGTTTTTTTCTGCTTTTTTTTAATTTGTTTAAATTTTTTATCTTTTGTTTTTAAAACGCAAACAAAATGTACAGACCTAACTTATACATATTGAAATAATGATTCATATGAGAGTTTTTTACAGTCATTATCGTATTGGTTTTGTTTTCGGCTTATTAAATTCAATAAAATCTTTATTGTTATTTGAACTTTGCATAAATGTTGGTTGATAATTTATTTAAGTCGAGTTTAAACTACACAAGGCTATTTGGTTGTTGATAACTGAAAAATACAAAAATTAAAATATAATAATTTTATTTAAAATTTTTCTCGTTTATCAGTTCTTCTCTCCTGGTAGATAGCGAGAAGTTTTGCAATAATTTCTAATTGAAAAGTTCTATCATTTAAAACCGTTAAATGCGAATAATAATTCAATATATGTATGCACATATGTATTCGATTAAAAACCATTTACTTAATACACATATGCGAACATGGGTATATGATATAACAAGATTTTAGTTCACTTTGGTCAAGAATTATCATATGCATATGTATAAAAAGTTTCAACATACCTCAAAATAACTTAAAATTGACTCATTAACAAATTGAAAATTTCAAATCTCTTGTGTGTATGTATGTTTGTATGTACATTAGGGGTGGAATAGTGATATATGGAGATCCTTAGTTACAAAATTTGGATACGCTAGAACTAGTGTTTTTCATTCGGGATTTCCCGGGAAAAAATTCCCGGGATCCCGCACATTTTTCTGGAAATAAATCCCGGGAAAATTGTGCGGGAGTTCCCGGGATTTTTTAAATATTATTATGGAAACTTTTTTTTGTAAGCACACATTTTTAGTGCTGCTTTTATTTAGAAAAATATGTAAATAAAAAAATAATATATATTTTTGAGTTCATTTTATTTGTCTCCATATTTATTTTCATATTTTTCTAAGAGCAGCACTCAAAAAACCATATTTCCTGAAGAAATGAAAATAACAGATTGTTACTAAGTGGACATAGCGAAAGTGGGCATAATAAAGAAGTACTGGTCTATATTTTCTGAAAATATCAGATTGTTATTTTAACCACACATGAGTTTTTTGAAGCTCAAAATTTTTTATTTTTGCAAAAAAAAAATTAAAGCTTTATGTACAACAGGTTCACGCAGGGTTCAATTAAAAATCGATACAAACAAAAAAAATTTTATTTTCAGGTGGTCACTTTTCCGCCACTTAATTATTTCAATTCAGTTTGAGCAGTATGAAATGCTCATTAGCAGGGCTCGGACTTTCATGCAACTAAAAATTGATTTTAAGCGCTTAGCAAATGCACCTAAAAATGAATAATATGCGCAAAAATATGCATTTACCTACGAACAAAGTACCAAAACTAAAATGTAATATGAAAATATTTGTTTTAATTTATTATTATTATTATTAGAGAAAAAAAACTTAAAGCAACCATAGTTGTGTCTATTATTTAATGCAACCGGACTTTAGTTGAGTTGCCAGTCGGCAAATGAAAATTAATGAGTGACAGAAAGGCACTAAATAGCCACTGAAATTGAAAGCGCTCAGTTGCCAGTTGCCATCAGTAGTATAATTTTCAGCAACTAACAACCCAATTGGGGCTTGGTTGCCATGTATAATCAGCTTATTAATATTTTTTCAAAAATTGAGAAATATGCATTTAAAAAATGTATATAATTCCAAAAATATGCATTTATTGCCAAAAATATGCAAAAATATGCGCTTACCACCAAAATATGCAAACATATGCCAAACTACTTAAAATTTGATGATTCGCATAGATAATTAGTCAATACGTCTTTATCTATCACTAAAAAGTACATTCATTTGCATGAAAGCCCGAGCCCTGCTCATTAGTGTCTTATGAAATAATCATAAATCATTGCAATATCTTTTCTACTTAAGAAGCTAGAGAAATCAAAAAAAAAGTATGAAATTAGTAAATTTTTTTACTTCGGGTGGCTACTAATCAGAAGTTATACAATAAGAAATAAAATTTTTTAATTTAAATTAAAAAGCATGCGGCACGGCTAAAGACCTCAAATTTTATAATTTTTTTTACTAACGTTTAATGCATTCATAAACTTATTTAACAGATCTCGTGAATTGGTATTTGTTTTTGTTCCAATAAATTAAGTGAAATGGTATTTTGTATTGGGCGGCATTTCCCGGGAATTCCCGGGAAATTGAAAAATCAATCCCGCTTTCCCGGGAAATGAAAAAGTCCGGGAAAAGAAAAACTCTAGCTAGAACCCATAATTTTTTAAGTATTGATAAAAAAATGCATGAGCCAAAAAATGGCTCCTCATCGGAGTCAAAAATAGGAGAAAACGACACAAAATCCACAAAAAGCTTCACAACTCCCCCTGAGATGCTCCTAGAGCGGTAAAATATAAGACCGCCCCCCACTAATATTTCCCACCCTGCATTTTGTATGAACATAGCAATACCCTACCGGTTTTGGTTCATAGATGTTTCATGTTAATTCAACATGATTTACAATAATCTTCAATAAAAATTTTTCCTTTTGAAATAACTATATTTCATATTGATTAAATATTCCAGTACAATTAAATCAAAATCAAGTTGATAATGAAATAATATGAAGAATCATGTTAAATCAAAGTTATTTCAAGTTGAAACAACGTGAATTCGCTATTGAAACAATACGAAGAATTATGTTAAATCAAAGTTATTTCAAGTTTAAACAACGTGAATTTGATATTGAAACAGCACGAAGAGTCATGCTCAATTAGAATTACATCAAGTTAAAACAACACATAAGACCAATTTGAATAAGATCGACCGACAATGTTAAAAGTTATGTCAATTTCAAATAACGATTCGTACCAAAATACGACCTAACTAATACATTCTTCGAAAATATAACAACACACACTGCGGTAGAAGCAGATCAGAAATTTATTATTCTGCCCTTCAGGTGCTGTTAACTTTTTTCCTAAAATTTATAGATAATTATATTTAAAAAATTTTTTGACGTAATGTTCAATACATTTTCTTACGAATTCAATTCTCCTTATTCATACTCTAAAAAACTTCAATTAACTAAAAATAATTGGATAATACTCAACACAATTTTTTCGAATACAAACCACGCTTGATTGATAAAACGTTTTGGAATATAATACTATTTAACATAAGTGCATAAAACTTTTAAATATTTAGAAGAACACACCTACGCTGTTATTGTAGTGTATGTTGTTAATGCAATACCAATAATTAAACGGTGTAATGAAGCGTACTAAAAAGGCGTAACGCTCAATACACAAAACTGCGGACAACAACAATTTATAAAAAAAGTATAATTTCTATTATTTTTTTTAAATTTTATTTGTAAAATAAGAGAAGCAAATGCAAATATTCTAAACCCGTTGAAATTTAATCTCGTTTTTGAAAAATTCATACTTTTTAGGGTTCCGTATACCAAAAGTGTAAAGGAACCCTATTGTTTTCGCTACGCTGTCCGTCTGTCTCTCTGTCGCAGGCTGTTTTCTGGAGAACCATAAGAGCTACGGGCCTGAAATTTTCACAGACTTTGTAAGCCTTTTTCCGCTACAACAACAAATATATGACAGCTAAAAATTAAAGGGTGTTCTAAAGCGAGCAACGAAACATGTTTGAATACTAATGTAATATGCAGACACTTATCTATAGACACTTTAAATGTTCAAAGTTAGTGTTAATTGGCGTAGTTTGTAGAATAGACTACACCAATTAACACTGATATTTAAAACAATAAAAATTAAAGGGTTTTTTATCAGTTCATGTAATTTTACTATGTAATTTGGACAATATGCTGTATCTTGAAATTTTCAAAGCCGCTAAAACTAAAAAATTCCAAAATTAAAAAATTTCAAAACGAGAAATGACCAAAATGAAAAAAGCGCTTAAAGAAAAAAAGCACCAAAATTTAAAAAAATCGCTAAAACGCAAAATATCACCAAAACTAAAAAGATCGCCAAAAAACTAAAAAACCCCAAAAAACTAAAAAAGTCGTCAAAACGAAAATAAGCGCTACAATATAAAAAACCGCTAAAACTAGAAATATTATCAAAAACGAAAAAATTGCCATAAATGGAAAGAAATCACCAAAACGAAAAGAGCGTCAAAACCGAAAAAAGCGCTAAAACTAAAAAATCCCCAAAAATTAAAAAAATCCCCAAAACGAAAAAAAGTGTCAAAACAAAAAAATGCTAAAACTAAAAAAATCACAAAAAACCGAAAAAATTCCCAAAACCGAAAAAAGCGCCAAAATCCCCAAAACCGAAAAAGCGCCAAAACTGAAAAAAGCGCCAAAACTAAAATAAATCGCTAAAACCAAAAATATCGCCAAAAAGCGAAAAACCGTTAAAACAAAAAAACGCTAACGTCAAAACTAAAAAAAATCGACAAAAAACCAAAAAAATTTGCAAAAAACCAAAAATCGCAAAAAAAAAACGAAAAAAATCTCTAAAATTAAAAAAAATCACCAAAAACCGAAAAAATCCCCAAAACCGAAAAAAGCGAAAAGCTGAAAAAATCGCCACAACTAAAATAAATCGCTAAAGCTAAAAATATCGTCAAAAAGTGAAAAAAACGTTAAAAAACGCCAAAACCAAAAAATCGCCAAAACTAAAAAAATCGTCAAAAAGCAACAAAATTGCAAAAAAAGAAAAGTCTCCAGAAAAAAAACAAAAAAAAAATCACGAAAATTAAAAAGTTAAAAATTAAAAAGCGCCTAAACCAAAAATATCGCGCATTTACACATCAATAAACGAAATGCAACCTTATATGCATGTACAAATTTTATATGTATTTCTTAAACTAAAATGTACCTTAATGAAGGGGCGCTTTTAATTTTATATTATTATTCTTTGCCATATTTACATTGAAGTCATTCTACCTACCTACGATTTGTTAATGTAACTTTAGCGAAATAAAATAACGAATCTATAAAGTTTACGTCAAAATATGTATGAATGAATGTATGTGTGTATGTATATAAAGTTGCATCTAAATAGGAAACTCATTTCTCTCTTTTATGGAAACGGCGGTGTAATTAAAATAAAACTTTAAGATTTATTCGAATTGATTATTATGTTCGTAACGTTTAATTCAGAAAGGATTGGGCATGATTAATATTCCAAGGAACAAGGGAACTATTAACATCAACTTAATCAACAAGCATAATCAAGCATAATCTAATATTGATTTAAAATCGCTACAGCTGTAAAGACGTTAAAAAAATTGCAAAAAAAAAACCTCTTCTATCGCAAACATTGCAAAAATTCGCGAGAAATTGCAAAATTGGAAACAACTATAAAATTGAATAGAGATCACAACATATATTGTATTGAAGTGAACAAATATTTTATATGAAAATTAGAATTATAAAAGAAAATGTATTTTGAAAATATGTATTTTGAAAATATGTATTTTGTATTTTCTATTTCAAATACTTTTTTAAAAACAATTTGGTTATTTTAATTTGAAATAGAAAAATAAAAAACCATTTGTATTTTGAATTTATTTATTTAAAATACGTATTTTCCACAACTCTGCTAATAGAGATATGAGAATATAGGATTCATATTATAGTTTTCGCCTCATTCAATGGCTCCTAAAATAAATTATATTTTTCGATTATTTAACATTTTTGTGTATAGACCATTACATTTGCTTTCGCGGTTGTTCTGGGAATGATTTTTGTGAAAAAAATATACCACAAGAAATTAGTACAGGGTTTGAAAGCACTATACATCTACTCTCTAAAAACAAACCAAAAATTTAATATTCACAGGAGGAAATTAAAAGTTATGGCCACTTTTTTTAATTTTGGCTTGGGTTCACATGGATAAAAAAAATTGTTGTATCTTTTAAAATAATTCTTTACAAACATTTATACATGAGCAAAAACTAGGCCAACTCTTCCTTCAAATAATACTAATTTTAATAAAATCGACTGACAATGTTAAAAGTTATGTCAATATAAATTAATTATTCGTACCAAAATACGACCTGCCTAATACATTCTTCGAAAATATAACAACCGACAGTGTGGTAGAAGCAAAATTTTTTCAAAGCAAATCAGAGATTTGTTTCTCCCTTCCGTTGCTGTGTTAACTTTTTTATCGTCCTAGAATTTATAGATAAATTATATTTAAGAATATTGTTAACGTAACGCTCAATACATTTTCTTACGAATTCAATATTTTTTCAGAACACACCATATATTTTAAATTTAAAACAATTCAGATGTATAATCTTCGATAAGTTTTAACATAAACTCCTTAGTTATTTATTTAAAATATGGACAACACTTAATACATTTTTTTGGATGCAGCCAGACCATGATTGATTGATGAAACGTTTTAACAAAGTTCACAAAACAAATATTTTAAAGTACAAACCTACGCTATTATTTTAGTGTATGTTGTTAATGCAATTTCCATAATTAAACAGTGTAATGAAGCGTAACGCTCAATACACAAAACTTCGGACAACAACAATTTATTTTAAAAAAATATAATTTCTATTATTTTTTTAATTTTATGTGTGAAATAAGAGAAGCAAATGCAAATATTCTAAAGCCGTTATAAATTTAATCTCGTTTTTGGAAAAATTCAGCATTACCGTTGAAAATTTTCCAAAAAAAAGGGCGCAAAAAGGTGTACTGCAAAATAAAGGGGGTATAAAAAGGGGAACTCAAGGAAAAAAGGGGAGACTTTAAAAACAGGAAAAATAACTAAAAAAAAAATAATTTCATTTCGACAGTTATAGTATGTTTAGTGCAAAGTAGTAATACGTTTATAAAAAAAATTCCAAACCTATCATGTAGGATATCAAAATAAAGGAAATTAAAAGTAGGATATCAAAATAAAGGACATATAAAAGTTACATATGTATGTCTTTAAATCAGAAAATTATAAATAATAAACTGGTTTAAAGTTGTTAGCAAGCAAAAGTCCCGAATGCGTATAAAGTGAACTTAAAGACTAACCCCCATATGCAAAAAATAAAGTGTCTTTGAAATGTATGTTAAAACAAAATTTCCATAGAAAAACCGGTTTTAACATACATTTCAAACACACTTTATTTTTTTGCATATGGGGGTAAAAATAAAAAATAAATAAAAATCAAAAGACCCTACTGCGTAAAAAACAGTAAAAATAAAAAAACAAGTCCAGCAGTGCGGATAATAGTGACTTTTACAGTCGGGAAGTATTAAAAGTCGAATATTTAAATCTTCTTAACAACGGCTCCCGGCATCAAAACTCGCAATGTTTTTTTTTATTTTTAGTTTTTTTACGCAGTCGGGTTTCTCGATTTTTTAAATTTATTTTTTGTTATTATTTTTGGCACATAATTCATATCAGTAATGTATTTACAAAAGAAAAACAGCATAACTCGAAAAATTTACTTTATGGAAAAAGCATTTAGAGTTTTGGTAAAAAATTTTGCAATGAATATTGGTGCAAGATAGGGTATTCATTTTAATCGACTTTTCAATTGTTCGATTAATCAAAACACAAAAAAGTCGAATAACAAATAAACACAAACAGTATTTTCGGACACGAAAAAAGCATTTGAAATGAGAATTACGCACATACGTATACATAAATATGTATTTACGTGCATATTTATCAACTTACTAGAGTTTTTCCTTTGCTCGACTTTTTCATTTGCCGGTAAATCGGGAATAATTTTGACATTTCCGGGAATCAAAGGAATTCCCGCTCAAAACGAATAAAATATTGAAAAATAAGTGCAATTAATTTATGGTGATATATATTTGTGCACTTTATTTAGTAGATGGATTTTATTAAAAATTTTGCACTCATAAAATCTATTAAAAAGAAAAAAAAAGACAAATATAAGACAACAGAAATAAAATTTTGTTTCCATTAAAAAAATTGGCATGAAGTTAGCATAACTGACAAAAACTGAACTGGTTCTTAACTAGTTCTACTGTACAATTTGACATTAAAAATCAGTGTACAATGTAGTGATGAGTCACGACTACAAACTGCAGTGGTTTATAATGTCCAATTGTATTTAGACATAATAAATTTTCTAGACGAGTTGATCGTCTAAATTACGTAAACAGCATTTTTAACACGAATACAGAGAAGCACTTTGATGAAAGAAAAAAGTTACTCTAATAATATGAAAATATTCAATGATGAGCAAATGCGTTAATCTTTATTCTGCTTATAAAAATCACTGTCGTAATGATTTTTTATACACAGCAGCATAAAAGAAACTCAACAAACATTTACGAATTGTGAAGGGAATAAATTAATAAATAAATTTGACCTCTTATAAATTGAAACTAAGGTAGAATTTTCAATTGAAGTATGACGGAAAAACTAAAACTAATCGCTACTTATTTTAAAAAAATGGATAGTCATTTTTCTTTTTTATTATAAAAAGAAAACATCTTTATTTGATAAGCATTTAGGGTTTGGGAAAAGAGAATTCCTGCCCGGGGAAAAAATAGCTAAAATTTCCGGAGTATGTATGTCATTTTCATGGGAAAGCGGGAAATTAAGAGTATTAATCTGGATTGAATTGAATCTACAGGTCATAAGTGTTGTATATTTACGAAAGTCTAGCAAATGCATTTCTGTAAACGTATTAGCCCAATTCACAATCTTGTGCAAATGGTCTTGCATCGTAGTATTTGCAAATTAGCATAGTATATTGATACTCACCACTTAACAATTGTTAGTGGTGAGTATCAATATGCTATACCATTTTGCAAATGCAACGATGCAAGAACATTTGCACAAGATTGTGAACTGGGCTATTTTGTTAGTGTATAGCCAGGTGCATATCCAAGGGAGGGGAAAAAGGGATATTTCCCCCTCCAAAAGGAATAAAATACACCTCATTCTATGGAGTGCCTTACAGAAATTTTACAAAATTGTACGTTTCATTTAAAAGTTTCCCTCCCAAAAGCTTAAGCTGGATCCGCGCCTGGTATAACACACGGTGTTGTCATATCGCATTGTTGTCATATCGTAAAAAACTTACGGTATGACAACAGAGTATCTCATATCGTTTTTTGTCGTATCGTAAAAAATCTTCATAAATGGCATCGCTGTATTGATACTTTGTCAAATACAATGTGTAAAACAAATGATGATGGAAAAGAAATTACTTTTTATTAGAAATGAAAAGATATTTGTGGAAAAACTATTGAAAACTCCCCCACTTTACCATAATGTATTGAAAATTCGCCATTTTACCAAGTAAAAAATAGCAAATTCAGTGTAAACTGTATTATTATACATTTTTATGACCAACATAATTTCTTGCTATAAAGTTTTAATGAAAATCTTTGCGTTTACTTTATCGTGTCACTGTACTTCAAAATTTTCTCAGCAATACAGCTGCAAAATATTTTTGGGTAAGAATGGTGTATAGTAGAAATTTGTAGGTCACATTTTTTTCGAATACATATGTAAAATGGTTTTTTTTTCTAAAAAAATCTGAATTGAGCACAACTATCAACGTTTACACGTCTGTATTGTTTGCGGCTTCATCATTAATAGACTGACATCTACACAATGCCTGCAAATTGCACAGATTTTTTACGAAAAATATGGTTCAGTTCAAAAGACTAATCCGCCTTTTCGTCCATTTTACGGTAGGAAAAATCGTCCATCAGAGCAATTAATTCGAGTAACCATGGATCGTTTCGCACCACTTTTACTCTAGACGGCAACAAATACCATCATTATAATCGGTTGTTAATCTAGTGTGTATTATCGAGGAGTATATGAGGAAGCGTGAATCCATTCGGCATAGTGCTCAACAATTGGACCAGCGTCTATCTACTTTATGGGAGATTTTGTGGAAAGATTTGGGATTGCGGGCTTACAAAATTCAACTCGTGTACGAATTGAATCCGCACAACCAAAAGAATGATCATTTTAATAAGACAATAAAATGTTCGCCAATTTGCTGCTGATAAATTTACTTTATTTAGAAAATCGATTTTTCCCGGCCGGCAATGTGATTTTTTAATTCCTATTTACCGGGAAATCCAAAACGTCAAGAAATCCTAAACTCCATAAACATTTGTTTGTAAAAGAGCTTTTCAAATTCAATTCCAAGCATATTGAATATATGTAAATAAATCTGTATATGTGTGTGTTTTTTAGGCCTTTAATTCGTTATCATCCAAAGAGCTACTAATAACGTAAACAAACTATATATTAGAAAAGTAATTGTATTATTTTTACAATATGAGTACGTACATCATCTGTATCAATTTGAGGTTTTCGTGAGATTGTTTTTTTCTTAATCTATTTACTTGCTGGATACAGATATTGAATGTATATAATTTAATATGAGGCTAATAATAATGTATATGCATTAGGCATATAACTTTTTACAATTTTGCAAATATGAAAAAATGTCATAGCATAATCGAATAGAACATTAAAAGGTAAGAAGAACAATGGTAGTTTTTATTTCGCTACTGTCCAAAAAGTCTCGGCGGCAAACGCAATTACTTTCTTATCCCAATTTTTTTAAAATACCGAAGTTTTATGCAAAACAAATTTTTTACAGAAAATGTGTCTTCATGTAAAAAAAATTAAAAAGTACATAGTTCCAAAACTCGCTATTCGAGTTTGTTGCGTAAGGTTTCCCAACCCAAATCACCTAAAAAAGCGATATGCATTATTACTAGTACAACATTTGCCACCACGTAGTGGTATGCCAAATTTTTCGTAAAAATTAGTTATATACCTAATATGTACACATATTGGAAAAAAATTAAATTATATAATAAGAAAATTATTTAGTAATTGTATCTATCAACAACCTACACGAACAAATTAAAAAACCGCAACAAGTGTTTATTTTTTTATATATGTACATAGTATGTATGTATACAAGTAAGTTTTGTAAGAAAAAACGCTTTTATTTCCTACATTCCAATGGAAAATAAAGCTTTTCCAGATCGCCGCCTCCAAATAAAGCTATGCATATAAATTTGAGAGGTTCTGAAAATCCCGACTTAGCTACTCTCTTTACGTAAATGCTACAAAAAACTTACTGAACTTCACAACAGCAGTTATAAACAACAACTAAAACAACAGCACCACAAAAAGTGTGATTCCAGCAGTGATTTATGAAAACGTTAATAGGATAAATGAAGTGATTTTTCAAAAGCGCTTATTTCCACTTACGACCTTGAACAAACACAAGAGTGCAATGACATTTCGTCACCTTATTATTGGTTTGACCCATAAACATAGGAAAGAGCATTTGAAATCAGCAAAACAATAATAAGCTGACGATTTGTCATGCTAAATTGTATCATCTAGTTCAAAATCCATTGTAAAGAAGACATATTTCCGTGATTAGAAAGCATAGTTTTGTACAAAACGACATATTTTCACCTAATTGTTAGAGTTTGATACAAAAAGTCGAATTCTCTATAGTCGATATAAGTCCTTATTAATATCACCTACGGCCATTGCACTATGCTTCAGACGACACGACCACTTTCTTTTGCCAAAACTATTCTTTTTATGTTCTTTTTGATGCATTTGTTATTGCAATCTAGTAGGCCTAGGGTTGTCATCCGCCCTCTTTTTCCCGGACACTGTCCTATCTTTGTGATCTCTGTCCGGGGAAAAAATGTGCGTTCGGGAAAGTCCTCCTTTTTACCGACTTACGGCCCTTTTCACAATGTACGATTAAGAGTTAACGTGGACTTTAACGGCAAGTTTTGTATGACGAAGTTGCTGTTAAAGTCTACGTTAACTTTTAATCGTACATTTTGAAAAGCGCCATTAAAAAGGGAGGTTAAGTTCGCGTAAAGTATCTGTTTTACATTTAATTTTTTGTTTGCTTTTATATTGCTTGAAAATTGCATTTATTGAAAACCAAGCTAAAAAGGAAAATAGCAATTGGTATTAGATGTCCAGCTTATGTTGTAAATAATGCTGTCCATGAGGGTTGTGATGTTATTCTATGACGTATGTATGTATTTAAAATATCGATGGTGTTCCGTAAAAAGGGCCAAAGTAATATAGATTTAAGCCAGAGTTCATATTTTATTTAATATGATTATTTCGAACTTATTTGCTTGTAAATGCAAATTGGTTAAGATTCGTAACGATATATTCAGAAATAATCAGGCATGATTAATATTTCAAGAAACAAGAGAAAAATTAACATCAATTGAATTTTTCTACGCACACAGCCGCCACACTTCCATCATCAGTGCTCATGTGTATTTTTATTATCACTACTTTTCAGGTGGCTCTAGGCTGGCCAGATGGGCTTGATTTGGTTTGCTAGTCAATCTTTTTTAGGGCTTGACAAGATTTAAGCTAAAAAGCTATTTTTCAAGCTAAAAATTAATTTCTATTCTGTGCAGAATTCTACGCACGAGCTTCAATTAGCTATTTTAGCGCTAGAATTTAATTCATGGATTTAAATACATGATAATTTAATGAAAATCTTTCTCCAAGGCCCTTTTCTTTGCAAACCAGAGACCTTTATTAAAAATAAAACACTTTTGCTTTTGGAACTACATATTAATGGAAATTCCTCGGGTCTATAGAAGAATGATAAATTATATAAGCGTTTCATTCCAAATACAGTGCGAGCTCGATATTCGCAACAATCTATTATCGCAGCACCCCGATTATCGCAACAGGCAATATTTTTATATTACAGTCATGTTTATGTGTATTTTGGTTTTCTTATGTATATTTCTAAAAAGTAAATATGGTATAATTAAAAAACAAGACGAAAAGGAAACCGAAACCGAAAACTTCATATGGAGCCTTTGCTACCATAGACTCACAACTCAAAAATTTTTTCGAATTTACTAAGAATCTGCTATGTAAAATTTTGCGAGATTGGCCCTTTTTTGCAACACCATCGATATGTATTTAAGATTTTATTGGTAGTAAAATTATTGGAAAAAGTCCTAGTTTTTTTAGCAAATGCCCGGGTTTTTTTCCTCTGCTGTCCTCTTTTTATAAATTAAGCGATGACAACCCTAAGTAGGCCACACTTCTGACCAACTAAATAAAATAAGATTTTTCAAGCTTTTAGCTGCAGTTATTACCTAAACAGATACACAAATTTAAAAAAAAATTATTATCAAAAAGAAATATAATGGTGTTTAGATTAACTTCAGCGAAAAACACTATCCAAAAAATTTTTGTAATATTCAAAATCCTTAGTGTTTCGCATAACCTATAAAAATCGCTGTTTTATGTACATAAGCTTTTAAAGAAGTTGCCACCAGTTTTCACCATTAAGACTTCCAGAAGTTGTTGAATTTGAGAATTGGGATTTTAATTTATTTTTAGTTTCGTGAGATTTTTTTGCTATTTTCGAGAAAGTAAAACTTTTTTAAAAATAGTCATTCTGCTAAAAATTTTCAAACATGTTTCAAGAAATAATTAAAACATTGAAATAAAAGGTTTTCAAATAATATATAGAAAAAATCTATCAAGAGAACAATTCTGAGTAATTTTGCTTATATATAACAGCCATGCCCGGATCCAGGGGCGGAAAAATATTAAGCCCACTTAAGCATTCATTCAGATTACAATAAAAGGGCGTATTTCCAAATGTTTTACACCAAAAGGGCTCATTTCCAAAATGTTTTTTACTTTTTCCAATAAATACAAATAAGTTAGAATAAAATCTTTAAGCTGATCAGAATATTAGATCCAATACACTATAACACTGAAATTTTGTTTAACATGAAATTAAGCCCATTTGAAAGATCACTCCTCAAATGTTAACATCATGCGGTTAGTAATATGATTAGATTTTATAACCTTCTAACATTTTGGGGGTTGAAGATTTGTTACGGATTACATATTTTATTCTGAAAATTTGTTAAAAAGTGTTACTAAGAAGGGGGTTAAAAACAGCGAACAGCCCCTTATTCGGCCCACTTTTTTAATCATGATGTATTTATTCAAACAGAAGCTTAATGTGTGTGCAAAGTTTCATTAGAATCAGTTGAGTATGGGCGTGATCCTGCCAACTTTTCAACGGGACCAATTTGGAAGTATGTACATCCATTTAAACAAAGTTTTGAGGTAACATACATACATAAAAAAATATGGGATACGGTTGACCTTGCAGGTCATCTCTACTTCCCGCTAATTTCAATCCCACAGCGCTAGAAAATCCATTGAATTTTGGCGTAATTTAAAAAAAAAATTTTAACATTTCGGCAACGATATCTCTTGAACTACTCAACCGATTTATGTATATCTAAATCAATTTGACAAGCGCTTTTTTCAAAATTTTTCCTCGACGATATCCCGCGAACG